>CM022879.1:16155009-16238957 GCA_012654025.1 Pachypsylla venusta | reverse complement strand
CCCCCAGTTATATTCCAATCTAACTAGTTATCATTTGAGATTGTTGTTTCTTTTCTTGTAATTCATAATGAACATCCTTAGCATCTTCTGTAGAAAGATGTACCCAACCATCTTTAGTAATACGATACACTCTAATCAAACCTCCACTAGCAAAATCTCTATAGGTTGCATGATAAATGGACTTCCTAGCCAGTTGATGAGCTTCTTCATTTGTCAAGTTCCAATGATACCCAGTGTCCAGAACACCAAATGCATAGACGGAACCAGACCCTACTGAAAATACATTGCCTTTGATTCTTTGACCATCACTGTCCACATAATAAAGTTGAGGTCCCTGAAAAATATCAACAATGATTGGAGTCAAAATCAAAAGCAACCTAAAACAGGTTGCATCGTACATTTCAAAATACAGTAGAACGCAGAGACTCCGGGGAGAACCGTAGGGTCCCATAGTTGTGGGATTTTTGTCGCGTGTGGCGTGACACATCGCGGGAAAAATCCCACCAACCATATTTTTATTTTTTCCACTTCTCTTTGTTTTGTTTTTAACTTTTTATGTTTACTTGTTAGCTTTATTGACATATTTTAACCCCCCTCGACAGATTAGGAAACATTTTTACGGCCATGCCTTTATTGCTTGAGCAAATTTTTTTTCCCCAAACGGGAAAAATATTTTGAACGTGGGATTTTTCTCTTGTTCGAGGACTCTACGGTTCCCCCCTAAGTCGGACCCTTATCCGAATGTCTCAAAAAAAGAGAACAAAATGCATCTATTTCACATGTACATGTAGAATTATGTACATGATTACCCATTTGTAAGTCAAAAACGTGTTATATTTCTATCCTACCCCTTAGTGCCCCCAAAAACCAAATTTTCGAATATGTCCGATTATCCGAATGACCCTGGACAACAATTAATTCGGATAATCGGCGTTCTACTGTAATTTCATTTTTTTCAAAAATAATATAGAAGAGGTATTACTAAACAATATTTCAAAGTTGATCTCTCCGGTGCATCTCCTGAATTTGCTTAAAAATTTAAAATCACTAGAAAAAGTTTCACCCTTATATATTTTTTTATCCACTTTTAATGAAAAAATACTTTACCCTTTTGTCCCATCCAGCAATCATCATGCCCATCGACAACCCGGTTCCTTTATAATTGTACGCCATGTTACACATGAGTTTTGAAGCGGCTGCTACAGATATTCTTTCACCATTTCTAAGTTCATAGAGTCTACATTGTTTAGCTAAGACGCGATCCCAGTAGACACAATCTGCAGCGCCACCAGCGAGAGTTCCCAACAAATAATCATTGATTTCAACGATTTTCTTCATTGTACTAGATCCTGGAAAATTAATATTTATTTGTAAGAAGGAAAATATTCTTTTCTTGTAATGTTTAGTGAANTTTTTTTTTTTTTTTTTTTTTTTTTTTTTTTTCAAAAATACCAGGAGGCGATTTTCAAATATTTCAAACTGGTTTGTCAAACAATCCGGAAAAAACTGAATATCATTTTTGTTCAGATGTATGAGTACAATGAAGAAATAATTTTTATAGAAGATTTTCAATATTCTGTCTGTTATTACTTCTAAAAAATCGTTGAATCGTTATTTCAAAAACTCTGCCAATTTAGAGCATGGGCTTATTATTTTACTCGCTAAAAAATACCCCCCTCCAAAAAACCAGTATACGCTTTCAGATACGTAGAATCCAAAAATCGAATTAAAACTATCAGTTCGCCCATTCATGCAATCCACAGTAAGGGTTAAAATATTCATGAAATTCAGTTTGTAGGACACATTAATTTGTGGGCTTATTGTGCGCTGAAACGATCACTGTCAGTCACAAACCAAACAAAACGCTAGTTTTGAAACTCCCAGAAGAACAACACAGGCGTGCTATATATGCTTTCATACTAAAATTAGACCGCAAATGAGACCAAAATATCAACTTATTTAAAAATAAATTTTGTGAACAAAAACTAGCAACAGTGATACTTTTCAGGTAGTTTGAAACTCTCATTCCAAATATGAGAGTTTCAAACTACGAATCTTACCAATATAGTTTCCTCCCGTTGCTCTGGAGTCTACAGCTAGAACAATTCCATTGCCATATTTAAATCCTAAACAAGTGGTTCCATGTTCAAAGTGAAAGTTAATGGGTCGACCAAACTCATCTTTATTTAACAAACCAAGATCTTCAGCGGGCTGTAAGAAAATAGATAGGTTATGAGTTAAGACCAAAAGAAGATATAAGGAGAATCAAAAAGCTATTTTTATGATGTGTCCGAGTCCTCCATGACACAGACCCTGTACAAACCGTCATCATTGCAAAGTCTGCTGTATGTGAGTGTGGCTTCGCTGAGATATCTCTCTCCCTCCCCTTACAATCCATACATACCCCAAGCAAATATTATCTGCTCTAAAACTGAAATCTGAGCTGGGCGGAAAAAATTGGGAATGAAGAGATCAAGTCGACTGTTTTAGAGTATTTTGACAGCTGACTACTTTATTACGGACATAGCGATGTTACCCAAAAGATGTAAAAGTAAGTTCAAGTCAAGGGATATTATATTCAAAAATAAGATACATCGGGTTTTTATTTTCCTTCTTTATTTTGATTAGGCCACTTTTGGAACCACCCCAGTAAGTAGAAGTGACCAGTCGTATCATTATCACAAGATACAACCCAATGAAAGATGAACGAATAGATATCGTAAGCTTGGCGATAGCTCCGATACTAAGGATACGTGAATGAAACCCTATATAATAACAGAGAGATATTAGGTTCGAATCTCTGTCAAGCCGGAAACTTTAACTTACGTTTGCAAAAGGTGGTAGAGATAACTGCATTTGATTCTCAAAGTTTGAAGTCAAATATTTAATATCTGACAGATAATCATCTCCATGGTTGGATTTTAAAACATCTTGAGCACCACACATTTCTACAAGGGCCATATTAATATTCTTTTTATTTGAATAGTCGAAATTCTGAATCCAAAACTAAAATCTTTAATCAATGATCAATTTGCAAATCACGGCGAAGAGCAACCTACAAAACAATTTTAAAATTTGACGCCAGACCGGAGGTACCAACCTAAATATTTTTAGAACTGTGAGGTAGTTTGAATGATTACAAAGGTATGTTAAAAGTTGAATATGATTTAATAGGCATCGTCTGCCATACGCCTTGAAAATTAGGGTTTCTGGAAACTGATCGTTTCGAAAACCGAAATCGCGTGAGTTAGCCGACCATACACTCAACGATAAGTCTGTGCAGATAAGTCTGTTCAGACAAGTTTGCACAGACTTATCGTTGCGTGTATGGCCAGCCTTAGAGCATGTATTCACAAACTGGCCTGAAGCGCGTAAGTAGTTTTAATTCGTAAGTAAAAAATACGCGCGTTTGGTATTATTACTCCAATGCAATCTTGTACTAAATCATTTTTAAAAAATACTCCTTCAGCCAGCCCAAAGTTCATACACCCAAGAAAAAATCTGGGTTCTTCTTGGATCTGGGGGGAGGGGCGGATTATCCCACCTGTATCTACTGCTGTTTTGAGTACTGAAAGGATTTTTTAAACGAGGCATGAACAGAAAAAATGATGTAATCCAACCTTCGCTTGCTTACTTAACTTATAACATATACATTTGTTCTTATGGGAGTCCGCAGATTGAGCAATTAGTACAGTTCCATAAAGAACCAGTGCATTTGTTTTACCTTGCTTATAAAATTTGTGATATCTAAGCTATAAGATAAGTAAGTATTCGGCTGTCTACGGGCACCTTACATGCGTACTTCGTCTATTGACCAGAGGGCAGCTAGCAAAGGTCTTTGGAACCTGAATGGGCCTTGTAAAATTAAATGATTTTTTACGAGGCCCTTGACCGACTTCAGACTATCTATAGTAAGATTTCAAGGAACATATAACGAACACAGGAAAGTCATTAAGGGCCCTTTAGGCCATGTACATGAATGGGCCTCGTAAAATTAAATGATTTTTTACGAGGCCTTTGACGGACTTCAGAATATCTATAGCAACATATTTAGAAACATATAACGGACACACAGGAAAGTCCTTAAGGGTCATTTGGGCCACGTACCTGTATATACCTTTAAGGCCGGCCATACACGCACCGATAAGTCTGTGCAGACTTGTCTGTACAGACATAGGCCGGCCATATACGCAACGATAAGTCTGTGCAGACTTATCTGCGCAGACAAGTCTGTCGTGTATGGCAGGCACAGATCTGAAAATCAGGGACAAAATCTGTGCAGATCCTGCCATACACGACAGACTTGTCTGTGCAGATAAGTCTATACAGTATACAGACAAGTCTGCACAGACTTATCGGTGCGTGTATGGCCGGCCTAAGACTCTTCAAGATCATAAGTGAGATTCCTTTTAAATGTAAGCTCATCTTCCAATTGTACTTACCTACTTTGGCCACCGAGGAGGATAAGATTTTAAAGGCATAGGTACTCTAGTTAAAAGTTTGATCTTATGAAATTTCAATTTTCACCAATCCTTTTTTTCTGCCGGGTGTCATACTCCCCTCCCCAGACCCTAGATCCTCATAACCTAGAAATTTTGTAATTTTGATATTTTATAAATTTTATTTTTCTATGATTCTGTGGTTTTGTGGAAGTTAAAATTTTGACAAATGTAATTATTTATTTTATTTGAAATTTCGTCTGGGGCTCTGAATTAAACTGAATAATATCTATTTATATTAACAGTATATTTCAATGGCCTCAGAAATATCTAGTCGAATTTGTGAAACTCCCGGATGTGGACAAATTTCCAAACTGCAATGTCCAACTTGCGTTAAACTTGGTATCCAGGGATCCTATTTCTGTTCTCAAGTAAGACAGTATTAATTATTTATTTAAATTAAAAGTTTATTTTTAGACTGGTGTGATATTTGATATGCTATGGAATTGGTAAATAGTTTGATTATTCTCGAGGTGACCACTATAATAAAGTGTGTCATTTGATCAAGTCAACTTTTATCTTATTATTGTTTGAGAGATTGATAGTATTCACGTACCGATATTTTAATTTGAGCTCAAGTCATGCTTGATTGAAGAACTTCCAACTCAGTACGTGTGTCTATTTGATTTTGAATGACTGTTAATATACCAATCAAATGCTGAACAAATTTGGAGCAGTTGTTTCAGTAGTAGCGGTGTTTCTCGAAATCAACCGTTCTTCCCATATTTATATATTCCTTGTTTTTTAAAACGGATTGATACAGTTTTATAAAATTCTATTACCACTATAAACTAAAGCCGCTACGACTTGAAATGTATGCCTATACCATCACAGTTCTCCCCAAGGTCATCAAAACCTTTTCGGAAACCTCATATCAACCTATTTCAAAAACTCATAACCCTACTAACAGGTGTCAAGCACAACAGCCCAAGCAGCAAATGATGATGTTTTTGTTATAGCGATGTTCCCCTTAATGTTTTAAAAAATGGTGGAAACAGGTTGATATGAGGTTATTGGTTACCAGAAAAACATTTTGTTAGCCCTGGCCTAGAATTATGATGGTATGCGTTCTAGGTCGTCCCGGTAGAACGTGAGGATAGGTATGTTTTTTTAGAATGAATATAGCTTCTGGATGCAATCTTTTCATTGAACCTACTCAATATAATATTGAATATGTTAAACGTTTAACAAACATCTCGTTCTTAATGTTTTTTCGCTGAGTGTCCAGGATCATTTGTAAAAAATATGTATATAGGTATGATAGAGGGAAAATATGAGCTTTCACAAATTGACATGCTTTATTTAACATTAGTAAACTCATTATTATTTCACTCTTGTGCAGTTTTCTATATAGACCAACACAGAAATAATATTTTAAGAGCTCTTACTTTCTTTATTTTTCAGGATTGTTTTAAGGGTAACTGGAAATCTCATAAAGTTCTTCATAAGCTTGCTCGTAAGTAATCTATAAATAGCAGACACCCTGAAATAGACATGGCCTACTACACTGGGATAATGTGTAGCCCATGTGATTGTCCGGACCATAAAGGTATTATCACACTTTTGTCATGATGCCAAACTTTGTGATTTTTTTTTTTACTTCAAACAGTACCAAACAGAGTGGTCGACAAATGTATTTGATCGAAATCACTGTTTGATTGTAAGTATTTGATCGAAATCACTGTTTGATTTAAGTATTTGATCAAACACAAAAGTGACCAATATTTGTCTGAATTATCTGATATACTAGTGGGTTTAAACGCATGACAAAAAACTTTTGAAAACCATTACATTAATCTTACCTTCAAAAATATTTCTGAGGCGTCTGTGGACGTTCGAGTTCTCAATTATCAAAAATATAGGTACAAGTGAAGAAAAACAAAATTGACTTTCTATCATAAATCGTATTGGAAAAAGAGAAAATATAAGAATTATATTTATTGCAGATAAATTATCTGGTTACTATGGTATAAGAAACAACCAAAATAATATTATTTGAAAGTCTCATTAAATAGTGTGATAGGGGCACAAATATTCAACAAATATACATCAAATAAATTGTGCCAACATTTTGAAATCATGACAAATAGTGTTATACGACCTTAAACAATATCTATGCCAAAATTCACGCTGATATGTTGCTGCGTGACAGCAAAAAGGACAGACAAACACACTTTTGCATTTATAATACTAGTATTGTAGGTAGATAGTATAGTTGTCGAGCAATAATGGGTTCAAAAATGTTCAAATAACACCCTATTCAAAACCCAGCAACGGTTATCTTCTAGTCTTTGGGTGTGTGTTCTTGTTTTGGCGTCTGATATATTGCATCGCCATGAGTTGCAGATATTTTAATATGGACGTCTATTTCTTTTATTTCAGAAGGAAGTGGTAGCACTGATAAGGATGAATATGATCCGTGGCCGAAATTTCATTACACAGGTAATAATTGCTTTTGAACACTCTCCAACCCCCACTCTGAAAATACCACCCATAATATTTGAAGCAACAGTCCTCTTTCGCTCAGTGGCAATAGAGTTTTATACAACGTGCGATGCGACGCCGACGGAGGGATTAAGCTACAAATTTTGTGTGGTTAAGTGAGCAGTCGATGAGGTGCAGATTGCATTGACAATGAATTTCGTCAAATATCATTCGTTTGGGATAGCATCTGGAAAAGTGACCAACATCAATTGATGGTTGTGATATTCTGTTTGACGCAGTTAGTAGGGTTATGAGATTTTGAAGTAGGTTGGTACGAGGTTTCCGAAAAGGCTTTGATGACCTTGTTGAGAACTGTGATGGTATAGGTATACATTTCAAGTCGTACCAGGTATACATTTCAAGTCTTTTTGGAAATAGGGACAAGTTGTTATATTGATAATAGAATTTTATGAAATTTTAATGCTGTGATTCCCACTGAAATATGTGTGAAATTATAGAACTTTCTACAAAAAAAATCACGAAAACATTGTAATTTCGGATGCGTTTCCTTCCCTTGGAAAGTCTTTTTCGAAGAATATGAAAAAAATCCTTCCTTATTTGACCTATAGAACATTCTTATTTTTTAGGAAAGCTAAGACCGTATCCGCAGACTCCAAGAAGAGACGTTCCTAAACATATCGGACTGCCTGACTATGCTGTACACAAACATGGCTTTCCACTTTCAGAACAGCAAGTTAAATTATCAGGATTCATTAAAGTTCTTGATGATAATGAGAAAGAAGGATTGGCAGTGGCTTGCAAGGTAAAAAATGTCGGACGAGTACTACTAGAGCCTGAAATTTTGAAATCTTTAGTGTGGGAGGCCTTGCGTTTGAAAATTCATTTTTTAAAGTTCACGAAGAATTTAATATGAAGCCCCATAGATATATATCAGTCTGTGATAGGGGTTTATCTAAGGTTTAGGTCAATGACGTGGAAACGCTTTCGCATTACTTCAGGGCCCTTCTTTTACAGACATGACATTCCGGAAACGAGAAATTTCTCGTTCACTCCGGGAGAATATGTGAGCCCAAGATTTTGAAAGCTTTAGTGTAGGGAGCCTTGCGTTTGAACATTTATTTTTCCATACTCGAAGATTTTCTTTTTTCTCTTCTAAAAATTATATTTCCAATCTTGTGTCGAAAAGGGGGGATGGTGTTGGATTCAAACCAACAGCCTAAAGAAATTTCAAATTTTCAGATTATTTATTGCTGTAGCATCTATCAACACGCTTTTACTTTTTTTAAAATTTACAGTTAGGTCGAGAAGTTTTAGATGAAGCGGCTCGTGTAATAGATGTTGGTGTTACGACAGATGAAATTGATCGTATAGTTCACGAGGCTTGTGTCGAAAGAGAATGCTATCCGTCACCATTGAATTATTATGAATTTCCTCGGTCTTGTTGTACGTCAGTGAATGAAGTGATTTGTCATGGTATACCTGATCTAAGACCTTTGGAAGATGGAGATATATGCAACGGTAAGTTTTTATTTCACCTCTCGTGTCTCATGACTCATAGTACAACAAAAGTTATCTTTGAAGTACCGTATTGTTAAAAAAAGGCAGAATGTTTGTTGTTGTTGCGGAGTTCCTTTTTTTAAAAAAAAAGTTGTGCCCCGCTGCTGCTTTTGCATTACTTCAGGAGTGTTCCTCTTAAAATCAAATAATCTCCCCATTTCTAAATTCAGGTTTGGAAAATGGTATTTTTTTTTTTTTTAACGAATTGTATTTGTGTTAACGTACAAAGTTTTGAGAATTATGGAAATAATTAATTTTAAATGAAGAAAAATCTGTGATTACTGTGTACTCAAAGCGTCGACCTTCAGCAAGGAAACCCCCCAACCCATGCATACATGAGATTTCCGAAAAGGTATCGATGGTCCTTATGGCTGGAACTGTGATGTTATGCGTTTTATTTCGTCCTGGTGCGTAGAAAGGGCCATTGTGAAGTCACACCATTTTTGATAGTGTGACATGCGTGTCTCAGTGTATTTGTTAGGTATTATTATTTCTCCAACCTAAATGACACAATTAGCTCAGTTAATTAAGTATGGGGCTTTTGTGCAGAGAGTCGACGGTTTGAGCGCTGGTACGGACGGATTTTTTCTCAATTGAAGATTGAATATTACTTTTTAATTAATCCAAAAATAAAAAGTCTTGTCTATCACTTACTACCTTTTCTTTTCAAAATTTTCACTGAAATGAATTACGACTTTTTCGATGGTGAGCGTAATACTCAAAATTTGACTATAATGATGGTTTTAATCTGTGTGCATCATCTTGAAGATGCTACATGTCGAACATTTTTTTTAATGTACTTACGACTTTTGCGAGTTAGCCCATTGATATGTTTTATTATGTATTTTGAAACGATTTGTGGAAGTCACTACTTATGGCGGAATTTATATTATTTATGGACCGTTTTTTTTAATATAAAATAACCCGTAGTTGTTTTATTTTTTATTTCCAGTGGACGTTACAGTTTTTCATCGTGGCTACCACGGAGATCTGAATGAAACATTTCTGATTGGAAATGTCAACGAAACGGCCAAGAAATTGGTTCAAGTTACTTGGGAATGTTTAGATAAAGCTATTAAAATAGTTCGACCCGGTGAGAAGTATCGAGAAATTGGTAATATTATACAGAAACATGCTCAAAGTAATGGTTTTTCTGTTGTGAGAAGTTACTGTGGGCATGGAATTCATCGATTGTTTCACACGGCACCTAGTATTCCACATTATGCCAAGAACAAAGCAGTTGGAGTCATGAAACCGGGCCATTCATTCACCATAGAACCAATGATATCACAAGGTAGTCGAGTTGATCCTTATTATTTAACAAATTCATATTTATCTGAAATATTACTACATTTAATTATATTGCAGTGATTGCCATGGTTCTGGGTGGCCATACTAATTATCAACCACCAAGATCTATGATGACAATTAAAAAAATTGGCAGCAAACAATATCTTCATTAGAGCTGCATTCTCGTGCATCTGGCTACTATCGGAAAGGACGATGCCGCTATTGTTTGATATACATGTTATTGATAATTTTTTAAAAAAAGTTAGTCACCGAGGGGAGAAAACCAGCTTCATTAGGTGACGGTCCTAAGCCCATGTAAATACAGAAAGTCTCCAGCGTTTAGAAAACTTTGCTTCAAACCAATGATGAGAGACCATCAGCAAAAAGCTAGTTTCTACGCAATTTCAATTGATACTGTGAGAAGAAAGGATTACAGGTAAGTGAGTAGGCATCGAACAAAAGGTTGTGTCATGGTAGAATTAGGAAAGCAATACAAACCCCAAATAGAATTAGGAAAGTGTGAAGTTAAAATTGATAACTTTACAAAACACTACCGTCATTTATGACGAGGATTCATTTACTTTCACTTCCAACTAGAATTTCGTGTACTTCAGCAAGCGGATGTGAGTATGTAGATATTACGATTAGAATTATAAAACAGAAGAACACTTTGCGGCAGTATGAAACAACAAGCCTGACTCGTCAAACTACCCCAAACATATTATTAATACCTCCATAATGAAGAGCCACTACTCCACCGAGAAAATATTTTATTTTATTATTTTTCAAATAGAAATACTTACTCTATGAACAAATACACTTCCACATGTCTATGAGTGAATTTTAATCTCTCACGCGTCAACACTGTTCTAATCTTTGTGTATGACAGAAGGCAGTTGACTGATCACTTGGGTCCTGAGTTACCAACGCACTCACAACAATAACAACTCCTAGTCAGTTTCCTTGAAAATGTCGAAACTGGAGTCTGAAGGAAGAAGTAAGTGGATCTTGTCGTAAATGACGGTCGTATTTTTTAAAGGTAATTTTTACACGCAGGCTAGTATTTTGCAGCCATTTTTGATACATTTTATTTATAACGGTTTTCGGTAAAGGATTATTTTGTGTATGATTATTTAAGATCCTCGAAACGGTTAATTCTTGAAACTAATAAAACAAAATGTTCGCTTACAGGTAGCTGGAAAGATGAAACGTGGCCCGATAAATGGACTGCCGTCACTGTAGATGGACTGTTATCAGCACAATTTGAACACACTCTTTTAGTGACGGAAACTGGATGCGAAATACTTACAAAAAGAAATCCTTTAACGCCTTATTTTATGGATCAAGATGTATAGCAGATAATTTAATTATGTTCAGAATATTTTGAGACCAAGTCCATACTAGAGAAGATTAATAAATTGAACAAATTTTGTATCTCACAAAACTTACATCGATTTATAAAAGATAATCTCAATTTTTTAACAATAAAAAAGTCAAACTTTAACTTGCTTTTGCTGTTGACATTTTCGATGATTAATAATACTGGGTGTTACATACAAATCTGGTGTGAAAATCACACGACTTCACTTATCTATAAAAAAAGAACAAAGTATTTTAAAGGGTTGAACAAAGTATTTTAAATTTCTTTCTATGTCATGTTTTCAATGTTAAAATACGTATTTAAGCCCCTAGTGTCCAAATCTAGAGTTTCAACCTTGACTCATGTGTGTGTCAGTTGTGAACAAAATGTCTCATGAATGGCGGGATTTGTCGTGTTGTTCAATGCATCAAATCTCAACCTCTAACGTCACCGTTACTTTTTCGGACAGGATTCTTGAAACCTCGTCGCGCCTTCAATACATAGGGGCAAAATCGCCAACCTTACATTGGATTTTAATTGTTTGGTCGCGAGTTTTGCATATTTTTATTATGAATAGATATCATACTTTAAGCTCCTACCATTCCCTTTTTATGCAGGATTTGTGAAACCGCTATCAGTATAGTCGATTTCAAAAAAAAAAAAAAAAAAAAAAAAAAAAAAAAAAAAAAAAAAAAAAAAAAAANAGTCAAAATGAAAAAAATTGAAATTTTGAATTGAATTATTTTGGAGGACTGAGAAAAAGATGGGCTTAAAATAAAACTAGCCAGCGTCTATGGCACGTTGAATACACCAGTTCCCGGTAGATCACTGAAGTTAAGCAACGTCCAGCGAGGTTGTACCATGTGGGTGTCCACGTGGGTTCGCACCCTCGTGATGCTGTTTTTTTTTCCTTTTTGGTAAAACTTTAACCAAAAATTTTTATACAATTTTATAAACCTACAAAAGGCTTGGCTATACTTCATATGCCTATGTCAATATAATTGAATGATATTAATTCATACTGACAAAAATTAAGAAAAAAAAGATCATTTATCAACTTCAAAAAAATAAAATTTTTGTCCCCTCAAAATTATATATTTTTATTATATAAAAATAAATAATTTCCTATTATTGTAAAAGGTTTTCATAAAACCTAAAATAATGTTAATTAATACCTAGTAAGTTAGGTTGAAGAGAGACAGTGAGGTAGCCTAAGATTTATCACTTTGATTCATCAGTGTACGTCAGATTACTGAACGTTAAGCGTGGAGCGTACTCGTATGAGAACTAGCTCAGGGACACTAATTATCGGTGGCTTTATAAGTGTGCATTCAGCCTCCTGTAAACAATCGACCCACTGTATGTCTCTATTTACCCTATTTTACTGTACCTCAGGTAATTTATCTTTTATTTTTAGTAACAGGTTCATCATTGATACGAGCGTATATTTGTTCATTTCTGATTGGTACAGGTTTAACGTGTACCTCGAAGTTTTATTTAGTATTATATAAAAATATATTAAAACCTATGTTTAATTTTCTAACATTCGCAAGCAATGCCAAATTTTTTCATTTTAAATATCCCGCACATACTCGTATAGATCGTAGCATACTAACCTACAATGGCAGTTGGCGGAACCAGTAAAGCAGAATAGTGTGAGTAAGAACCGTTCACTCCATGGATTCGTTCTTACATTAACTATTAAATAAATTAAATTAAAACAAAAACACTTACCAAAAACACTATTTATTTTAATTTATGAAGAAACTAGTTAAATTTAAATAAAGTCAACTTCCATCTTTAGACTGGACTAGACTGGTGATGAATCGAATGATTCGAAGCTAGTTTCTTCATAAATTAAAATAAATAGTGTTTTTGGTAAGTGTTTTGTTTAAATTTAATTTATTTAATAGTTAATATTCGTTCTTACAGTTCAAGTTCACTGAACTGACCTGTTCCGTCGTTTAGAAGTTTAAAGTTCTCCTTTAAAGTTTAGCTCAGCATTCACTTCACTATTAGTCTCTTTGGACTTGATTTTGTAAGATACATATTTTGAATGATGGATTTTACTTCAAAGTTCAAAATTTATATTTCTGAACTTCAAGAGTTGATAGTATTTTTTTAAATTGTTTTTTGTTACTATGTTATAATTAATGAACTCCAAAATGTATTAATATTAAAATTATAAAAAAAAATTAAAAAAATACATAAACATTAAATAAAAAGAATTGTCAAAATAAAAAGTACCCGGCATGGATTGGTATTGCTGAGCCATCTTCAATGCTGTAAGGCTTAATTCAAAATCATGTTTCCCTCAGGCAAAGGGAAACAGGTCGAATAATAGTGAGTTGAATTCTCATACAGACCCCAACCCCCCAGTACACGAGAGTAATATAATGTTTGTTCCATTTTTCTGTTAGGCTGATGGCGTTTCTATTCAATCTATTTTTCAATTAAATCTTTTTGTTCTTACCTTAAAAAATACGATAACGGTTTCAATCAACTATTTAAATCCTAATGACCATTTAGATTATAATAATGTTACAAAATACTTTCGAGGATTCATTGTTATAAACTTATTCCTTTAAGTGAACTTAATGTCCACTAAAAAATCATTAATTTAGATATGACTCGAACTCACGCCCTTTGTATTACTAGGAATGTACGCTACGGCTATTTTAGGCAATATAGTCTCTAATAATTGAGGAGATTACAAATCCAAAAAAGTAGGTTTCTGCATTTTTCCCAAATTATCAAAAGTCGAGAATTCAACCGTGGTTTCTTGCGTGCAGTGCCAATGTGACCCACTACACCAGGAGGACTGTTATCTATAGCAATACGACCTGCCATGTAAACTTTTCCTGAAGTGTGAACTTCAGTGTTTTTTTGGGGGGATTGGGATATAGGGTATTTTGAAACTACTACCATTAGGATTATTTTCAGGAGAAAGTTGATCTCAAATCTAAATATACAAAACTACAAAAAATATTGGATATTATGTTTGATGTCTATTGGATATGTTTTCGTACTCAGAAAGTACGTAACACGCCTAATGTTTCTTAACTTTAGTGATTTGACGGTAACTAGTGTATCCAACGTGGTAAATGGTTGTCTATAACATTCCTTAGAATGATAGGAACAATTGTTTGTGGTGAAGCCATTTGGCTACCAGTAACCACATGAGCACTGTCCAAATATTTTGAAATAACAAAATAAAATGAGTGTTGCTTGGAGAGATGTGCCAGACAAATGGGACCATGACACCAATTGAGTGGCCTATGTACAATATTGTGGGGTTCATACCTGGGGAGCAAAAAACACAATCATTGAGAAATTTTATGGCACTTTTAAAGGTTCAAACAACCAAAACCGAATTTTGCAAATAAAACCATAACTGAGCAAACAAAGCTTTTCTTCCCCTCCTGAACCTATATTACTAATCAAGAATTTGCTGGGCACAATAAATGTCTTTACCAAGTTTCAAGGCATTTAAGAGTTTATCGTGGCATGTATAGACGTTTAAAGAAATATTTGTCTTTCTTTGGCAAGTTAAAGAACGCACCTTCCAGTTCAAATGAACTGCACGTTACTTCACACGATGTATTTTGCCTGTGAAGTTTGGACTTTAAAAAGTGTGTTGTCTTTCCTTCAGGTGGAATTGAACTTGTCAATGGGTTTTTACCTACCAGCATAGAAAAATGGAGATCCATCCCAAAGTTTGAAATGGTCAATCACCACATAGAGACCAGATAACAAGAGGAAACATTTTAAAAATAAAAAATAATCAGGGTCAGAGGTAGAGGGGTCAAAGTCAAAATTTGCTACACTCTGTATAACGGGTTCTATTTTGTTTTTTGGTGCACAAATTTCGAAAGTGGTTTCAGAATAGGTTTTACATCTCATTAACTGATCAAAATACCATCTTGGTTTCATCAGTGTCGTAGTTTAAGGAATTAAATGAATTCTTTTAGAAAACGACCATTTTCGGTGAGAAGGTCAGAATTAAGGTTATGAAAAAATTAACATCAACCCTCACATTCGTTCATGAACGAATAACAGGGTTATTAATGAGAAAATTGTCGCATTAATAAGAAAATTGAAGTACATACCACAGTTGTTTGTTAATTGGAATTTGACGAAATTGAACCAAATAAAACGCTATCACCAAACAAATAAAACCATACATCAGCCATCTTTTCACTCTACTTAGGGTGTTCTTATGATAGAGGAGGACATTGCCGGCAATGGATCCAAGAAATACATGAAATATTGAAGACAGGGTTCCTGCAATAGGTGGCGAATCGTTAATATTGTTTTCATTTAGGTGGAACGAAACATAATTTTATTTAATATGGACCTTCCTAAAGTAATCTTTAAACATGCATACTCTTATCGTTGTTATTTAGTGCTCATCTGAGTTTTGTGTCAAGGTTTGCAACTCCACGAAGTAAATGGTCTAATAACAGATGGAACAGCGTATAAAAGGGTGCTGGCGGACGGCCACGTACTTGTTATATTGCATAACACACATATTTGCATATATGCAAGGAAAAACAAATACACAAAAATGTTCATATGAAAGATCGTATAAGGGGATTCAGGGCCGTACCCAAGATTTTTTTTCGGGGGGGGGTCCGAGGCATTGACAGCCAAGCCAAGCCAGCACTAACACTTGAAAATAATTATCATGGAAGGTGATGTTGTTGTTGTTTTTGTTGTTGATGTAGTTGTTGCTGCTGTTACTGCCGTTGTTGTTTTTGTTGTTGCAGAGCAAAGTAGAGTATTTTCATAAAAAAAAACAATTGAAATTTCGGGGGAGGGGGTCTTGGACCCCCGGATCCCCCAAAAATGTGTGTTACGCAATAAGATGAGTAAGTATGTGACTGACTGCAAGCACTCTTATATTCATGTAGTCCTTTAGGTGCGGCTGCTCATCAAAGTTCTGTGTGACAAAGTTGTGAAACACCCCCGACTAGCTCAAGGGTGATCGAGATAAAAACTGACCAAGGGTATTCTCGGGGAATCGAAAATGCTGTTTCCCTGTGTTATTATAACAACTTTGATGCCCACTGCAGCATTGTAGGATTTTTTCAATATCAATCATTATCCAAATTACTTTGAGTTTTTAACTTTACCTACAATGACACCTGGTCGCTATGCACCTTTATCTCCAACCGGGTATCCCGAGTGTAAGGCAACTTTGGGAATACTTCAGGGTAATTTTTACGAGCTATGGCTGTAAAAAAGTTTCTTAACCTCTCTGATCTTCTGCGGATACCTTTTTTTCGAACAATGACTGCGCCTGAGTCCGTTTTCGCATACTTTGTATTTGTGGCCGAACGAAATTTCTTTAATTTGTCTTCTTTCAGCATCAGAATTCTCGTTGTCAGATTCTGATCAAAATTGGTATTTAATATGTTTTGGCTGATTAGTTACTAGTTACTTACCCAACAAGGGCTCCGGATCATATGCGATCGATTGATAAACTTTTCTAGCAGGTCCTTGATCCCAAAAACGTTTTGATCCAATCAGAATCATATCAAAATAGTTGGCAGCGCCTCCCGTACAGTTGAAATATTTGCCGTTGTCTTGAACACCTCCGGGGCCAATGTATCCCCTTTAAAATAAATCGTTCTAAACGATTAGAAAACATTCATAGAGTAGCTAAGGGCTTTACCACTTTTCACAGTGGCCTTTGCCTCGCGAAACAACAGGGGAGGCTATACAATCGTAAACCTTACCTGTCCAATAGGAATTGGCCTCTTCTACATTTCGTCTCCATTTGATATGGTCGGATCCGAGGAAAATATGAAGTATTTGTAGCAAACGGTTGTACGCTATGTGGGGAGCTAACCTAATATACATAGGCAACGTCAGCGAAGTTGGTGCGCGAACATCTGGGGGTTTAGTACTCGTGTTGCTGGCTATACCCGGTCCAAACCAGGCGGGCCGAGTTCTATGTGGGTAGCGGATTTGTAAGTTTCAAGTGAATGGGCGGCATAACCCTTGTCTTGAGTGACCAGTGACCTTAGACGTGGAAGAGATTCTTCCATCCAGGTTTGAAACTGGCACGGCACAGCACATGTTCATTTGGGTAGCCACTTCTGGCGGATATACCTTTCTTAATAAACCTACTTATAAAAATAAGTTGCTTTCTAAAGTTGCACTAAATCAATGGCTGGGTACTTTCATAGATTACTCACGCATTGGAGTTTTCAAAGAGAAAACCTCAAAACGAGTCAGAAATATGAATTCATTGTAACCAACATACGACCTACCTCGGACAGCCAGGTACAATGATATGAAATGTGATCCAACCATGGAGACAAAAGATGGTGACATGAATGATCCACTGGGGAAGGAATAGTACAACATCTTTTATGAAAGACGGTAGTCGACTATCCTAGAAAAGATAAAATTAGAGTTGAAATTCACAAATCAATTTGAGAGCTCTTGAGTTATGTCGATATCAGTCAAGGGCGTAGCCAGCAACAGAAAATATTGAAAGGAGAATAGAATCAACCAATGACAGAATAAATGCCAACGATGAGATAATTCTTCAACTCAAGGACTTGTTGTCTACAACTCAAATTAAATACAAAGGAATGGATCCACCTAAAAGCCCGCATATTCCAAAGCAAAAAACATCAATCAAGTTTACCAAAACTGTTGATACGTTAAACATAGACGTAATAGTTGAATTCCTGGACATTCAAACATTTACTAATCTGCACGACCTGGTGTATTAGTAGCAGGTATTGTGAATCAAACCGCCAGCGCGGAAGAAGGGACTTATTAATAAAGTTGAAATAAAAAGAACTGGGATAGCAAGACTTATAGAATATACAAATGGAAATAAGGGAAATGGGTAATAAGTTGATGAAAAAGATTAATAAAATATTTGAGGAATATAATTCTACACACCAAGATATAGCCCCAATACTGTACCACAAGACTTCTTAGACACCTTGCAACAAAAGTTACGAAATGTTTACGAAATATACCAATACCTATTTTAATATTTATGATTGCTGTACAAGCTAAAAGGTCTCACTATATTTTATATTCAGTGTCCTGGGATAGCCATTGTCCCATATTAGCCCACTATCGCTAAACCTCTGATTTTGTGTGTTTGAAAATTTTTCAAACAAAAAAAATTGAAAAATTTCATTATGATAATTTTCTCACCGGGCCTCTTAGAAAATACCGGGCCTGGCGGGGGGGATTCCCCCATTTCCCCCCTCCCGTCGGGCCTCTTCACTGAAACTATAGAGAGAAATATTTTTCACAATGGATGTAAATGATAATTGAATGAGAAAAACTTACGCCTTCAGAAGTAATGTCGCGTTAAAACATATATGACCTGAGCTAGCTTCTATGGCACGTTGAATACATCCCGGCTGAGTGAGGTTAATGTGACCAGTTGGTTTGTAAGTTTCAAGCAAATGGAGGGTAAAACCATCTTCTCGAATAACCGTCAATTAAAAAGACGTTAGACCAAAAAACAAACAAACATCTCACCTTTGAATCCGGTCTAAAAGTAAAGTAGGTTGCAAATCCAGACACCACTAAATATGTGCAAGCAAATCTTTGTAGAACACCATTGATTCTTAAGGTATCCAGATTAGGATTTGTAAAAGAGTTCAGCATGATGTTAAGGACAAACAAAATGACACTTCTCTGAAATGAATTGTAAACAGTGGAATATCAAATTAAATAATTGTTCTGCATTGAGTCATTAAGAGAATGGCAAGTCTCCAGTAGCGGATACAAAGGACGACCGCCCTTATCGCCCACTAGATATGAAGATTGAAGGAAAACAATTATGACTTCATTTGCTTTTTGATAGATTTATCTGGGATAGGAGAGCTAATTCAAATGTTTGCAGATAATTCAATGACTTCATTAAAATCATTTAACGTAATCGTAAGTTAGGTACTAGCTTAATCGTTCCGATTTCTCTGGGATAGGAGAGCTAATTCAAGTGTTTCCAGATAATTCAATGATTTCATTAAGATCATTTAACGTAATCGTAAGTTAGGTACTCGTTCCGATTTCTCTGGGATAGGAGAGCTAATTCAAGTGATTGCAGATAATTCAATGACTTGATTAAGATCATTTAACGTAATCGTAAGTTAGGTACTCGTTCCGATTAGTTAGGTATTCGTTCCGATTTATCTGGGATAGGAGAGCTAATTCAAATGTTTGCAGATAACTCAATGACTTCATTAAAATCATTTAACGTAATCGTAAGTTAGGTACTAGCTTAATCGCTCCCTACCCTCAAAGGGCAGATTGACCAATTTAAGCAGCAGATTCATTTTCACATAGTTAGGATGTATCCTCTAAAAAGGACACTTTTTGCTAGTGACTATGAGACATTTTCTTCAATCTTAGCCATTTGAAGAAGTATCTAAAATAGATAGACTATCCGCCACTGCTTCGTCAAAAAAAATGTGCAAATTTTTTGCAGGAATACAATGCTTTATCCTCTTGCTAGAGGAAGAGAAAGTAAAAAATGAGCAAATTTTCTGCAGGAATACAATACTTTATCTTCTAGAGGAAGAGAAAGTAAAAAATAGAAGGGACGTTTAGTGTGATAATGGTAGTAGTGATAGATGAAGAGAAGTGGTAAACGCCAAGTTTTCATGGAACGTGGACCTAACCATCGACCTAGCGCTGTGAATTCTTAATTATCTTCCTTTTGATAATACGAATAGAAGGGGCGTTTAGTGTGATAATGGTAGTAGTGATAGATGAAGAGAAGTCGTAAACGCCAAGTTTTCATGGAACGTGGACCTAACCATCGACCTAGCGCTGTGAATTCTTAATTATCTTCCTTTTGATGGTACGAACCTTGACGATTTTCTGAAATATCTTATGTCGATTAATATTCCTCCGTAGTTTTGAGGAGATCACAATTGGAATTGTTACACCCATGATCCAAAGAAACCTGTAAGCACCATACAAACTTACTCCTTAGGTATACCTGCATACCTACAGGGTGTTCATAAAGTCGGAGGCCACCCTTATAACTTTTTTACTATTCAACTAGAAATTTGAAATTTTACATGCAGCCCTTGATAATGGAAGAGAATTTTGAGGGTTACTCAAAATTTGGAGGCCCCCCCGGGGCGGACCCAGGGGGGCTTAACTTTAAAATTTTAAATCAAATGACCGTTGTTTTAGTTGCTATATTAAAAAACCTTTATTTTATATGTATTTTGACGAAAACAGACCAAATTTATCTCAAACCAAAATAAAATGGCGGCCAATTAAAGCTAGCCATTGAACCAAGTTTGAGAACTCCTGTTAACTATGATAGGCATAGTATGGCCCCGATAAATATGCGGAACATGTTATGAGATTGTACTTCTGTTAAGTAGTAAAAGTAATACTAGTAATTGTAAGATAGTGAGAGAAGAATAGGCTGTACTATTTAATAGGTAAGTATCTAACCTACTACCGATATAACGAAGGGTCTAATGTTAATCGTACCTACCTAAGTAATGATTTACTACTGACCTATCTTTTTCTTGATGTTCCGCATAGTTATCAGAGGTTCCTAAACTTGGTTCAATGGCTAAATTTAATTGGTCGCTATTTTATTTTGGTTTAAGATAAAGTTGGTCTGTATTCGGCAAAATACATCTAAAATAAAGGTCTTTAATATAGCAACTAAAAAAATGGTCATTCCATTTAAGATTTTAGAGTTAACCTCCCTGGAGCCGCCACGGTAGGGCCCTCCCAAATCAAGGTTTGCATGTGAAATTTCAAATTTCTAGGTTGAATAGTACAAAAGTTATAAGGGTGGCCTCTGACTTTATGAACACACTCTAGATACTATGGAATACAAAAACTCTTTTACCGATGTCGACAGTCTGTCAATCATCTCTTACAATTTGATATTTTACGTTTCAAGCCTATTTTATGTCGGATCCAAAATTTTCAATTATAAAAATCCGCCCGCACACCGACCATTTTCCTCGGTACGCCGTAAGTGCCACATAGAGATGACTGATTTTAATGAAATTTGGTATTTAGCTCTCATTTGGGATCCATGTTTTCTTCAGTTACAATCAAAGTCATTCAAACCACTGGGACTAGTACAGCGGCGGACTGGGGCTCCGTGCATATGTTTCTTTCATATTTTTGCCCCCTCCCCAGATGGGGCTGGCGCGCCGGGCATTTGCCCGATGGCCCAGACCGCCCCTGGACTAGTAGAATTAGCGTTCAGGTTTGGTGTTTTCGGTATCATGTTACCTGATATCATGATAAAAGTAGCAGATATTTTTTTTTTTCTAAAAGGATTGGCAAGACCACATTGGATACACCAGTTCCCGTCAGATCAGATCGGCTGGTAACCGTATGTGGCGTCCCCACGTATCGTTGTCTTCATCGGAGTGCACTCGGCCTTGTGACAACTAAATAGTTGTTATTGATTGCAGCGAAACAACAGGGGAGATTTTACATAGTTAAGTCGTAAAAATAGATGCCTTCTCACTTCCCATAAATCTAAAATCAAATCAACGAGAAGATGGTTTTATCCTCCAATGTCCGCTTTAGAAACTGAACCAGAAGATAAACAGTAATAATTCAAGTGTTGAACGTAGAGCGCTTTGTGAAATCATTGTGTGGAGTGCGCCATTATTTCTTACCAAGGAAAAACTAAGTCGGCAGCTTGAATTCCATTCCATGCGGCATGATCCAACAATCTATAACTCCCAGCTCCAAAATTAACAAATATCATTAACGATATCGCAATCCTGAAAATAAAATATTTTATGAGATATGTATACAAACCCTCAATTAATGTCAGTCGCGTTGGGAGTCCACTTGGGGACAACATTTGTTTCGAGGTACCAGTCTCGTGAAGACAACTGAATAGCTATTGTTGATTAAGATGCGGTGCACACTGGAGAAACTTGTTTCATGAAACTGGCCTCAGGTTTCATGGGTTTCAAAAAAATCGTTTCATTGGAACGTGCACACAAAAGCAACGGTTTTGCATCAGTTTCGTGATGGATTCTGACGACGAACGCAAGTACTGTGTTCACCCGTTGATCAGGGATCAGCAACACAGCTGTTTTCTTGTAGCTCACGATGCGGTGAAATTATATTGATTATATCATTATCATAAATTTAGGGAATTTTTAAGATGTCGAAACCACTTTTTGATCGCTTTTTAGAACCAGTGAATCCACTAACACTTTGTGTACTTGAAATTTTGTCCCTATTGCTGTACTCTTTTAAGTAAAAATTGTACAGACATCGATGTTTTTCTACTGCCTCAACCAAGTTGACTTGAAATGTATTTACCATCACAGCTAATTTCTTCTTTCACCTGCAGAGAACGAAAAAAATAAAATACACTTGGACTGATGAAACGTGAAACTGAAGCAAAAGGAAACCGATTTAATGAATTTATTGAAACCAGGTTTCTTGAAATCAATGAAACTAAAGTTTCATGAAACGATGTGTGCACCAACCTGTGTACCAAAATCTTATGTATAAGTTGCAAGCATCTTCAGTTTCATGTTTCACAAAACCGGTTTCTCCAGTGTGCAGTGTGCACCGTTCCTAAGAAGTCACTTCTCAAAGCTTCCCCTCCCTTAAAAATGGATATTATATCGTAAGCTCAAAAGTTTCAGGAATATACAGACTTTTAGGACACTCATTGGGTTTGCTTGACATTACAAAACTAGCGGTTTGCTTGATGAGAATCATTACTATGCTCAACAGTTTTATCGTAATTTTGTTGAGAAACCCCCATTTGTTTAGAAATGATTCTCTCACTCGTAAAAACTTCCGAATTCGAACATGAGGTATGCTCACCCTCTGAATGTATCCAGAGATTTAATTCTTTTCTTTTTGTGTGCCTTACTGTTATCACTTTCATTATTGTCCTGGAAGAAACAATAATTAAATTAAATAATTAAATTAGAAAAAAATACGATTTTAGGATAATCTTTGATTCTCGGATATCGAATAACGGTGATTATGGCTATCCTGATTTGACGGTACCTACCTTGGGTTGCCTATTTGTCATTGTGGAGCTGTCAAATGTGTTCTGCATTTTAATTTGTTAAGTACAAATTAAAGTGCAGAACACAGTTTGTACTTCATGTGGACGGGACCGAAAAATAATTAGGTAGTGACTACATACAGCCTAAAAATTAGAATTTGAAACACATATTCAAAGCTGTCAAATGTGTTCTGCATTTTAATTTGTTAAGTACAAATTAAAGTGCAGAACACAGTTTGTACTTCATGTGGAAGTACAAACTGTGTTCTGCACGGAACCGAAAAATAATTAGGTAGTGACTACATACAGCCTAAAAATTTGAATTTGAAACACATATTCTATATCCACACAATAGTTTCGGGCCCACAAAATTTAAAAAAACAACAACAACAACTCTGTGCTGTCCGCTGGGATCCCTGGCTACAGCGGACCCCCTGACCTTTAAGCATGCATCCTCTCGCAGTGATACAAGATTCAACCAATTTGAAAAATCTTGTCCAAGTATAAAAACCTCGTATTTGAGTTCCACGAAAACGAATAAAATATACAGATTCCATTTTCTGAGTTTATATGTTTTTCAAGCCCTACGTCTCTTTCATATCTAGAGTCTTTCGGGACGAGGGTTTTACCCTCCATTCACTGGAAACGTACAAACCAGTTATCCACATTGACCTCACCCATTAGGTGGGCGCCAACGTACGTGGTCATTTTATCCACCTCGTAAAATATCGCTCTGATCTCTAACGAGAACGTGCCATTGAAGATGGCTAGATTAAGATATTTAGTGTGACTTACATCACCGGCAGAACTTCGTTTGAAAAGATAATGTTTACTGATTTTGTATAACACAAGAAAGCCAATTAGAATAAAAATCCAGAAGATCAGGGCTGAAACCGATCAAAATTGCTTGGTGACTGATCGTGAGTGGATCAGAACTGGACTGTTGGCGATAGTATGAATACATACATTGTTTTTCATTTGATAATTTTTTACCAGACCGAGACTGGCACTATAGTGTGAATCGGGCCTTAGACTTAAAATAAGTTTTATACTGAGTCCTCACCCTACAAGTCTAATACAGACTAAAGTGATTTTAGGCGCTTATATTTGTTTTATTTTTCAACTAGCTGTTTGCCCGTGCTTCGCTACGATTTTTATATTGATATTTTTGTTTTTCAAGGAGAATGGAATTTGGGGGGTATGGGCCTATGTCCACCCTGTATATTGCAACCTTTAAAAAAGCCAAGATTTAAACTTTTCGCCAGGGGCCTTAGAGGCATGGCCGTTCTGAGTGGTTAGTAATTTCACAATATTATTTTGTCTGTTCCCAGTTTTGAACTCGTAACTCTGGAATGGCTGGTAATAACTTTGCAGAGAATGTCCTAAAATAAGGACTAAACAGCCACCTAAAACTTTTTCGCTTTGAGTTGATATGTTGTCGCAAAAAAATTCAAGATATCGTACCGTGACTGTCCGATTTTGGTGAGTAAATTAGAAATTTGGCCGTAACTCGAATTTCCCTGGGGTCGTAGATCATGATTTTGGTTCATTCCCATCAATTTTTGCTATCTGCTACCGTTTGTGCTGTGGTATTGTAACAGACAACCCCTACCACATAGGTTCATACATATACACAAATTTCTGATATATATATATATATATATTAAGAAAATATAGTCTCCTTTAACTTTGATACCTTTGGTCAGACAGAATTCCAATGCTTTCACTCCAGTGACGGAGCTTGGTTTTTTGAGGTTATCAGGATACCCTTAGGCCCGATCCTACCACGACGTGTTTTCAGAGAGTTTCATCTAACACTGTGTCAACCTGTGTTAATAAATACCCAAACCCGAGTGTTTCAAAATTCGACTTTGGTAGGACCGGACCTTAATCACCTCAAGGTCAAGAGTTCAACTTCTCACGAGATTCCGGACTTATCAAACCGTCGAACATAGATTGTTTTAATTTGGACTCATGTAAACCAGAGAATCAGAATCAGCGCAAAATCAATACAATGCCCTTAAACTGACAAAAAATATCGAAATGTATCTTACAATACCAAATATTGACAGGATCTTTTGAAACTTTCAATTTACAAGTTTTGTTATTTTCAACTATCAAATCATAAACTCCAAATTCACCAAATTGTATTTTTGATTCCAAATCACAAAATAACTTTCTAAAATCATCTGCAGATTTCCATTCGTTCTCATCATTGGAGTATAGACGAAAACTTGAAAACTGATTGGTGTTAATCTTCGTCAGTTGAGAAGTGTTATAGGATTCTAGCTTTACAAAAAGACACTGAAATTTAAGCAAAAACTTGTAAAAGTAGCTACGGCGGATAAATAGGTACCGGTTAAATGCATGGTTGGTTGTTTTAGTGGTAAGTCGCTGTGAATGGTAAACAGTAGGGCATGGATTTAAACCCAGACAACCCATGAAAAATCATCATCATGAATTTAAGATATTTACCACTATTGGGGGACATGGAAGTAGCCGGGATTATCAACATCTAGTTTGGCGTCCTCAGAGTAGCATAATATGCTACTTAACCCTTCCAAAATCCGATCTCCGTGGCCGAGTTGTTAAGAGAATTGACTCTTGGTCCGGAGTTTGTGGGTTCGAATTCCGCCCGGACCAAAAAATTTCTGATCGAATTTTCTCGTTTCCGGAATGACATGGCTGGCTGTAGAGAGGAATGTCCCGAAGTAATATAAAAGATGTTCGGGGGAATATTTTTTTTTTTTTAAAAAAAAAACCTTCCATCACCTTTCGCGATGGACACTGAAATTAAGTAATGGTATAATTGCACAACGCAAACGGTTAGACATATAATAAAATAATGACCGTGTTTATATCTCTCATACCAAAATCGAGCTCCCAACCTTTAGGAAAATTTTCAAATCCACTGCGTATTATCCTAATATTTGAATAATGTAATTTATTTGTGTTATTATGTCACAATTTTAGTGGACATCATATTACAAGTTTTTTTTTATAGCAATCACTCCAATATCACTATGTCTAAGCTACACACTCTACGTTTAGCCATCCTGGAGCTACGTTGATTATCAGTCAGTCAGTCAGTATACCAACTGGGCTTTGCGTTTTATAAGTATAGATTGTCTTAGCTCGCCCTTTCCACAATTTCCCAAAGTTCTCCTCCTCCCCCTGGACCGCCCCCGACTTTTACATCTAGCTATAACATAAATCCGATGGATACAAAGCTCACGGGGGCCCTGCTTCGATCATTCACCAAACTTACGTTTTCACATTCACTGGCAAGTTTATATAAATAAATTGGCCGGGGCACATTATCCGCCAAAGTTATATTCAGATATGCTTCATCCACATTAAGAAGTTTGAGGGAGACATTGTTCCAAGAATCATATCCCGGATCTTCAAACCAATGCATCTGAAAAGTCAAAAGAAAAAAAAAAGGAGCATGGTTCTTACTATATTTATACCTACATAACGGAGATTAATGAATCTACGGCTATCTAGGCTTAGCCTTATGCTTGAATATTAAAATCGCGGTAATTTCATGTCGCAGTGGATGCATATAAACGATTCTGTAGAGAACAAAAATTCTCCAAATATGACATATATTTTATGTTTATTATTTTACTGACTAAAAAAAATTACACCCCCAAAAAATTGATTCCCCCCAAGGCACTTTTGCCACTTAGTTTGTACCGATTTTGATGAAATTTGGTATTTAGGTACCATTTAGGGTATAAATCTTACAAGAGGCATAGAAATGACGACATACCTAATAAATATCAAGCCTCTTAGCTCTGGCCGAAGACCAGTGACTATTAGTTTGGAGGTTGTGGGCTCGAATCCCAAATTTTCTGATCGAATTTTATCGTTTCAGGAATGACATGGCTGTAAAAGGAAGTGCCCTGAAGTAATGCCGCTCTCCGGGGCATAACCCTTTAAAGAAAATATATTCTCCATAGAAACACAAACATGTACCAATTCCTGAAGCTCTAAAATTTGGACTTAAGGACCTTATACCTTATTTTGGCATTGATTTTAAATAAATATTTTTTTATAATAATTAAGATAGATAATACTTAAATTTTGATATTGTCTTTAAAATTGTCTCTTAAACTTACCGTGCATTGATGCTGTATCTTGTTTAATGCTTAGAACCTAAATGAAACACTTAATTAATTACTACAGCTATGTTTATCCACTTATTATTTAATTATTCGATTCATTGGATATCATTGATTAGGTAATATTA
Source organism: Pachypsylla venusta (assembly GCA_012654025.1). Taxonomy (NCBI): domain Eukaryota; kingdom Metazoa; phylum Arthropoda; class Insecta; order Hemiptera; family Aphalaridae; genus Pachypsylla; species Pachypsylla venusta. The sequence continues at coordinate 16,211,526 of CM022879.1, read as the reverse complement.
TAAAACACACACAACTGATAACAGTATTTCACAGTTTCGTTACCAGACACTGTTCACTGTTTGCTGTATGATTGTAAAATTAGATATAATATCTTGTGTGTTTTTTTAAAGACCGGATTTGCCTACGAGATATTGAATACAAAACCAGTTGAAGGTGAAAGGACTGCTCACGGAGTGAGAGATAGATAGAAGAAATAGAGAGTGATTTCAATGAATTGATTCAGTTCGATGAACGATCTTTTCATTGATTTGAATTTAGCTCAGTAGCTCTATTAGCTGGATTTGTCTACGCCTACGAAACCAGTTAAAGGTTAAATGACTGTTCACGGGGTCAGAGATGAATAGAAGAAATAGAGAGTGATTTCAATGAATTCATTCAGTTCAATTAATGAATCAATCTTTTCATTGATTTGAATGTAGCGCAGTTAGCTGGATTTGTCTACGCCTACAAAACCAGTTAAAGGTTAAATGACTGTTCACGGGGTCAGAGATGAATAGAAGAAATAGAGAGTGATTTCAATGAATTCATTCAGTTCAATTAACAAATCAACTTTTCATTGATTTGAATGTAGCTCAGTTAGCTGGATTTGTCTACGAAGAAGAAATAGGAAGTGATTTCAATGAATTGATTCAGTTCAATTAACAAATCAACTTTTCATTGATTTGAATGTAGCTCAGTTTCTATATTAGCTGGATTTGTCTACACTCAGGGCCGGCTGTACCATATAAGTGAACTAGGCAACCGCCTAGGACAAAATCAAATTGGAATTATAGACGTGCATTTTTGTGTATATGATTGATAATTCATAACAAGAATTATCAATCATAAAAACCAATAGTAAAACCAGGTGTATGACACTTCGGCTAAATCTGTCGTTGCTTAAAGGCTACAACCCACACATATACACTTGGTTTCGGGGACACGGAGTCCCCCTTCACCTCTGCCCTCCCCTTCTCCACATGCGCATTTCGTACGTTGCGTTACGAAATCCTGTGATGTCGTTGATTTAAAAAATGTGTAATGATTCTAATTTTTTAAATGTATAGTGACTTAATTTTATGTTACATTCTTGAGTGGGATTTAACAAAAAGGTTTAGTGTCCATTATTTCTGTTGTAAATATATATGACTCTGAATTATTCAATATTAACCAGAGGAAAATTCATGTCCAGATTTTGATTGAAATTTGTGCAAAAATCATGAATTTCACTACTAGGAGGGATTCAGTATTATCATTAAAGAAAATATGAATATGAGTACTTTTACTATTTATATTTAAATAGTAAAAGTACTCTTTTAAATATTATATTCAGGGGGCGGTTAAATTCATTTTGCTTAGGGCGGCAAATTCTCTTGAGCCAGCCCTGTCTACGCTATAGGTTAAAGGACTGTTCACTGAGTCAGAGATGGATAGAAGAAAGAGAAATTGATTTCAATGAATCAATGAACGAACATTTTTTTTAATGTAGCTATATTAGCTAGGTTTGTCTATGAGATATTGAATAGANAATATTATATTCAGGGGGCGGTTAAATTCATTTTGCTTCATTTCATTCATTCATTCATTTTGCGGCAAATTCTCTTGAGCCAGCCCTGTCTACGCTATAGGTTAAAGGACTGTTCACTGAGTCACAGATGGATAGAAGAAAGAGAAATTGATTTCAATGAATCAATGAACGAATAATTTTTTTAATGTAGCTATATTAGCTAGGTTTGTCTATGAGATATTGAATAGAAAACTGAGTAACTGATGGATAGGAGAAATAGAGAATGATTTCAATGAATAAATTGATTGAATTCCATGAGCGAATCGACTTTTTCATTGATTTGATTATAGCTCAATAGCTGATTTGTTTACGCCAGGATTGTCCAATGAAATGATTCAGATCAATGAGCGAATCCATCTTTCCAGTGATTTGATTATAGCCATATTAGGTGTTGAAAGACTGAATTTGCCNCGAACATTTTTTTTAATGTAGCTATATTAGCTAGGTTTGTCTATGAGATATTGAATAGAAAACTGAGTAACTGATGGATAGAAGAAATAGAGAATGATTTCAATGAATAAATTGATTGAATTCAATGAGCGAATCGACTTTTTCATTGATTTGATTATAGCTCAATAGCTGATTTGTTTACGCCAGGATTGTCCAATGAAATGATTCAGATCAATGAGCGAATCCATCTTTCCAGTGATTTGATTATAGCCATATTAGGTGTTGAAAGACTGAATTTGCCTACGAGATATTAAATATGAAACCAGTTGTAGAAGATGTGAAGAAGATTCAGCAGATAAAAACAATGTGATTTGATGTGTCACTCAAGCACATTTTAAATCATGTGGCGAGATAGTTGTTTTCGAGAAATATGCGAAAAACGAAAATCGAAATTTGTTAGGTTTTAGATTCACGGAGTTCGCGAAGTGAATATTAAGAAAATGATTCTACCCGTAATCAAAGCAACCTGTATTTTTTGTTTTCAAAAATTCGAACCGGTTATGTAAAAATTGGGGTTACCAAAAAACTACCCTTAACCAACGGCAGAGTCTGTACCTGGGCCACCGGGCAACAGTGCAAATGCCCGGTGGCCCCGGGTGTGCCGGGCAAATCGAGGGAGGAGGCAAAAATATGTAAGGTAAATAAATACGAGGAAAAAGAAGTGGCTCATCGGGGGGCAAAAATATGAAAGAAAAATACATGTAAAATGTGTATGAGGGAAAATATTTGGGCCCCTGGCTCATCAGGGGGCAAAAATATGGAAGAAAAATATGCGCGAGAAAAAATATGTGAGCCCTGACGGGCCTCCGGCTCATCGGGGGGCTCAAATTTGAAAGAATGTGGGGCTTTTTTCCAGTATGCCCGGGAGGGCCCAGTCCACTCCTGGCCACCGAGGACGGTTCTAAGCCCGTGTAAACACAGAAGGTTTAGTGTTAGGCTGTTAGGAAGGCATCCAGTCTTTAAAAGCTCAGCTTCAAACTCAGGTCATCAGCTAAATGCGATTTTCTACACATGGATTCTCTGAGAAGCAAGTGAGAATTACCCTGCCGGGAAAGGCTAAAGCTAAAGATATAGCAGTCACAGAACAGAATGTTGCAGCATGGTAGAAGTGAGGAAAGCGACACTGACCCTAAATGGGAAAAGGTGAAATAAAAAAAGAAGATAGGTAAAACCAGAAACCTTTAGTTAGATAAACCCAGATATTGAGTAAGTTTTGTCAAAGTTGCCATATGAATTGACAAATATAGACAAATCTAAATCTGATCGAGCTTTGACCAATAAGGTAGATATTAATTAGAACCAGTCATTGACCCGAACTGAGATCTGGTCACTTTCACCTGAGGTAGTAATGGGTTGGTGGTGTAGTGGTAAGACTCTCTGACTAGTAGGCCGTAACCCAGCCAACCCATGGAATATCATCCACATGAATTTGAGATATTTAACACTATTGGAGGATATGGAAGGGGCCGGGATTATCAACATCAAGTCTGGCGTCCTCAGAGTACCACAATATGTTCCCCAAACCTTCCTCCACCTGACGTCATTATATTAATGAACATTTTTTACTTTCTGTCTTTTAACAATGCATCACAAGCACCCTTTATTTTCAGAAAAGACCAAACGGAGCAGCATTTGTGGTATCAAATGTCAATCAATATACTGTGCTCAGTTTTTCCTAAATTGAGTTGGCATTTTGTACACTGAATGATAATTAAGTTTTCTATCAATTAATCAAAACGTGACATCTATATCTATTACTAATAATAATAGCTACCTAATACAAGCTTGGAACCATTTATTTAAATAAGAAATCTGAATGATTGACACACAAATACTATCGGGTACCGCCTGTAAATCTGTATAATATATTTATCCGGAATTTAATTGCAAAGGTCATGACGTTTCTTATATCAATGACCCTAAAAAAGTTATTAACGAAAAATGAAATATGAGAGCGAAATTCGGCCCCACGTGTTATGGGGTGTAAAACTCACAAATATAAGCAACTCCAAAATATGATTTGTATTCGTAAAATGCACGAGTAGAATTAGTGAACTGTTGACCTCACTCATTTCCGACGACTATGAAGAGATGGAGTTAATTTATAAACATCTTATTTCTATATTACTCCTTAAATTTATCTAACGGCAACTCATGTCCTGAACATGTAGAACCACTTTGGTAGCGCCACTGCATAGATACTTACATAAAGTACTTTTTGTCGCTGAGATGCCGGGTCTGGAACCGGGGAAGAGTGTCTGGCAACCCTTATCAATTTCTTTTAAACTCTCTTTTTTTTGGCCGTCATGGATCCATTTTTGATGATTGTACATACCCAAAGAGGCATGGCCGTAGAAATGATTCCTAAACTCTCTAATTGGGTTTAATTATTTAAATAAGTCAAAGGGTTGCCTAACACTTCTCCCCGGTTCCTCAACCCTGAGATGCCTTGACTTTCTAAGATTTGATATGCACATTGCATAATTGTGTTACAAAATAAAGGCGTATTTTATTAATACACCAACTAACTTTGTCGTTTTGCTTGAGCCTAATCAGTCCTTATAGAGAGGAATGGCCGTTCTGTGTGAAATATCTGGTACCTAGTACCAGATATTCCACACTGAACGGGCAAATAGAATCATCGCCACAATTTTATAACTTTTCTCGGAACCTAAAGAAAAATATTTTTGTCTGATTTTGATGTCTCCAATCAATTTTTCGATATCTCAGCTTATAAATTTTTCGATGCCTCTTACCGTATGGCAGTGGTGGACTTACCGACTTGTCAAAATAGGGGCGGCAAGTTCTAAATTGCCTAGGGACGGCGAAAGTTTAAATCCGCCACTGCCGTTCAGTAAACTCATATTTACCATAAGTGCTAGAGACTTGATACGTGTATCACTTTTATGTTTTTCACAAATACTGCCTATAAAGGGAACAGTAAGAGATAGAGCTTGTAATTTAGTACCTTTTCATTAACGACAAATAGAACCTATCTTAGGCGTTTTATTGCCTATTTTTGGCTCTTTCAAGAATCCTGCCTAAGAAGAGAACGGTAAGAGCTAGAGCTTGTAATTTAGTACCTTTTCATTAACGACAAATAGAAACTATCTTAGGCGTTTTATTGCCTATTTTTGGCTGTTTCAAGAATCCTGCCTAAGAAGAGAACGGTAAGAGCTAGAGCTTGTAATTTAGTACCTTTTTATTAACGACAAATAGAACCTATCTTAGGCGTTTTATTACCTATTTTTGGCTGCTTCAAGAATCCTGCCTAAGAAGAGAACGGTAAGGGTTTAAGAACTAGAAATTCGGCGTCTTATCAATATTATGTGCCACTTATTGTTCACATCGAATCCGGCATTGTTTCTTTTTGTCGCTTTTGAATTTTGGTACATATTTAATATCAATTTTTAGAAGACATAATTTTCACCAACAGACACTCACATGGACCAAAAGATGAAACTCGAGATTTGGCTCTGCGCACCAAAACGTGCTGAAAAGTCGACATCGAATATTTTCTTTGTCTTTTTATAGTCAAGAAAATTCGTGTGATGTTCACAAATTTTGTTTTTCAGATTTGTGAGTTTGTTTTTGAAATAACAACAAAATAAAATGATGAATGTTAAAATGGTTTATTTAAAATAATTTTGTGTCATTCATTCTAAATATTATTATGTACACCAGATATAAAACATAAATTTAAACATATTTATTAATTACCTAATTAAAAATATTATTGAGTTTAATTTGACAGTTTGCGATTTTCTAAATTAGGTAGAATTAATTAATTTACTTTCTTCATTAATGTAATTAATAATGTAATATTATTAATGTAATATTACATTAATGAATGTAATATCATTAATGTAATATTATTGTGGACCGGTCAGCAATTGGAAATACCATTTAATACAGCATATAACATTGTAAAAACAAAGTCTCAATCTCCTGAGATTAACCCACGAGCCCTTTGGACTAGATTGTCCTTTATGAGGATTCAACTAAATACAGGACCTACAGTTCGTCACTCAGACCTCGTTAAAAAGGCGAACTTGACAGACCCGTGCTGTATAATGTGTCACGGGGGTACCGGAATAAGAGAAGAAAATCCATTTTGTTATATACGATAGGTTCTGTTTTTTGGAACATTTTTTTTAAAAAATGGTTTACTTATTCAAAGTTTACACTTTACATGTTCAAATAGAAGAAAACCCGTTTTGTTATATACGAAAGGTTCTGTTTTTTGGAACATTTTTTTAAAAAAATGGTTTACTTATTCAAAGTTTACACTTTACATGTTCAAATCTCTCAACTCAATTAACTCACACTTTGGACAATCAAAATGTTTATTATAGCCGGCGTCTATAGCAAGTTGAATTCGCCAGTTCCCGTTAGATCACTGAAATTATGCAACGTACAGCGAGATTGTACCATGTGGACACCCACATGGTACAATCTGGCTGCTTTTCCGGCACAACCCAGACTGGGTGAGGTCAATGTAGGTATTGAGGAGGTTAGCTAGAGTAAAGAGGGGGGAGGACACAGAGAACTTTTCTTTTTCTTTTTTTATATTTAAAAGTTATGTCCCAGAGCCCTTCGCAATGACAGTTTTTTTACTGATAGAACATATCGTCTATATGTCTGCCCGTGAACAAGATATACTTTATGTGATGTAAGTAAAAAACTTTCCAATCGCAGGCGGATTTTTTCAACGTCTCTATTGGTCATTAGAGACGGGAATTTTACCCTCCATTCGCTTGAAACTTACAAATCAGCTATCCACATTGACCTCACCCAGACTCGGTTGGGCCAGAAAAAGCCAGAATCATGAGGGGACAAATCTACGTATTCACCCACTAAGTAAAGCCTCGCTGGACGTTTTTTTTTTGGCACCTCTCCTAAGCTGATTTTAGCTTCTAAGAACTTCAGTGATCTTAGAGGAACTGGTGATGTATTCAACGTGCCATAGACGCTGGCTAAGGCGGATTCTGCTCTAGAAAAATGTCATTCTTGTGACAAAGGCGAACCACCAATCTCTTCTACTGTTACTGTTTTTTTTCACTTTTAGCAGTTTTCTCAAATCCTGCCAAAAAAGGGAACGGTAAGAGCTAGGCCTGGTTTGTATTGAAATTTGGTTTGTATGTCAATTATATAAATAGAACATTTGACCAACGACTGAAACTTGATAATTGGGCCCAGAGGACTTCAAAACTTGTTTTGCCATTGAAAACTCGACATCGAAAAATTCAAGCCATTACAATACTTTCTCCTTTTTTATGGACAAGATAAATCGTGTGAAACTCAAACCAGATTTTTTTTTTTGTCTCATTTTGACTGGACTATAAAGACATTTCTCTTTCAGCGTATAAAAAAAATTCTCACATTTAATTTATTAACAATTAATTCGATTCAGTCTATTTCTTGTAGAAAACTTTCACAGAGCTTTCTTTAGTGAAGATGTTCCTGAGATGGCACTGTTCATGTAACCTATCTGTGTTCATGAAAAGCGTTAAAATCATGCTCATGTGCATGACCTGAATGGTCATGATGGGAATGGTCGAATGATGCTGCTACTGCTTCGTGAGTGTGTGAATGATCATGGGAGTGTGAATGAGAATGTTCATGACCGTCTGAAACATAAAATATAAAAGAAAAGCTTTTTAGAAAACATGAGTATTTACGGACCCTGTAACCCCGGTTAACCATATTACAAAAAAAAAAAAAAAAATATCTTTAATATTATGTGATTGGTTTGTCATCAGCAGTTTATTTATTTTTAAAATTAAGGAACAAATTTATGGATTTTTTGCTCAAGGTCTCCTTAATATTTTTTTTGCAATTTAGCTTAACGTCCCTTTAACATCTATTGGTCATTCGAGACAGGGGTTTTACCCTCTATTCGCTGGAAACTTGCAAATTAGCTATCCACATTGACCTCTCCGAGCTTGGTTTGGGCGGGAAAAATAGCCAGCATCACGAGGGCGCGAACCCACGTGGACACCAACATGGTATAACCTAGCTAGACGTTACTTAACTTCAGTGATCTAACGGGAACTGATGTATTCAATGATTTCAACGTGCCATAGACGCTGGCTAATTTCCTTAACATCTAAAGTTGTTGTTGTAGCAATGTTCCTTTTAAAAATCAACGATCTTCCCATTTATATTTATGCAGGTTTGGAAAAATGTTAACAATAGGTTGATATGCGGTGACCGAAAAGTTTTTAATATTCCTTGGCTGGAACTGTGAGTCCTATGCGTTCCATGTCATCCTAGTGCGTAGATCTAGCCATCTTGAGAAGGGTGTTTTATACGAGATTCATTGGACACCTTAAAAGCAGATATCCGAATTAACCTCACAGAGCCGGAGGTAGCCCGGAAAAAGTCAGCATTCGAACCTAGGTGCTCACCCAACAAATAAAACCTCGTTGATTCTCCTATTAAACGACTTGTGAGACACAACAAAAAAATCAAAAAAGTTAAGGGTAGGTAACGTAGGGCATGGTGCATTCTTGGTTGATAGCTCGTTCGGGGACACTACTTATCGTTGGCTTTATCAGTGTGCACAACCTCGTAAGGATAACTGAGTTTTATAAGGCTGTAATTGATTATAGAGAAATAGCAAAGGAAAAGAGACATAGATGTTTAGATGATGTTTTCAAAATAAAACCGTACGTCGGAAAATTCGACTTTTGTACCCTAAGTATCTTGAAACATAAAATATCAAATTTTTTGAGGGGGCTATTTTCTTTCAGACGATTCCAAAATTCATTATTGAAAATAATAAACCAAAATATCTTTTAGCGTCCTCGCAAATTAAGAAATGTCAGTTGTCGAAGGAACTTGAGACCTTCTGATTCGGCACTGATACCATCCCAAATAGTCATAATGATCCAATCAATTTTGTCACCTGATCCCAACATAGACTCGGTAATCAAATTAAATTAAGATTCAGTTACGCTTGATCAAGTTTTTTCTTATTTGATTAGGTATACATATAGATAGCTATCTAGTACCCAACTCGGTCCATTATGTGATGGTCACGTGCGACGCGAATCGAGCATAAATTGACTTTTTGCATGTTGGTGACATCGAATATTAGATCAATGGTCTGTATACTAGAGAAATATCAAAGTGTTTGTTTACTGTCCTAATAAGATCAATGGTGTGTATACTAGAGCCATTTATATGGCCCAGTCTGATAGAAATATCAAAGTGTTTGTTTACTGTCCTAATAAGATCAATGGTGTGTATACTAGAGTCATTCATATGGCCTAGTCTGATAGAAATATCAAAGTGTTTGTTTACTGTCCTAATAAGATCAATGGTGTGTATACTAGAGTCATTCATATGGCCCAGTCTGATAGAAATATCAAAGTGTTTGTTTAGTATGCTAATACAAAGAAGGCCAATGCGCGAATGTCGCTCAACAGGGTTTTTTAATAAGAGTGGCCCAATTTTGGCAGCCTGTACCGGCAGAGCCATTTTAACCGTAAGGGCAATAGGGGAAAGTCACTAGGGCCGTCAAATGTTAAAAATTTCAGAATAAATAATATATGATTGATCAAGCTTTCAAATGGAAATGAGTATTTTTGCTTCGTTGAACCGATTTAGTCATTCCTATTGTTAAATTACAGAATAAATAATACGATTGATAAAGCTTTCGAATGCAAATGGGTATTTTTAATTCGTTGAACCGATTTAATCATTCCTATTGTTAAATTACAGAATAAATAATAAGATTGATAAAGCTTTCGAATGCAAATGAGTATTTTTAATTCGTTGAACCGATTTAATCATTCCTATTGTTAAATTACAGAATAAATTTTAAGATTGATCAAGCTGTCGAAAGCAAATGAGTATTTTTAATTCGTTGAACTGATTTAATCATTCCTGAAGACTCAATTATTCTTGCATACAAAGTTATTCCCAAAAAGGCGCCTCGAACATTTGGACCAGTGCAGCAAATTAGGTAAGAATGGCCCTGTTTACTGACGGTGCTTTTGGATGGCGTAGATTTTTTTTCTACTATTACACGAGCGGAATCACCATGTTAAGTTACACGATTGAGCAGCACGTGCAAATGATAAATGATGTCACTATTGATTGAAGTCCCGTCCACTGTGTCTCCCAACTTTTAAAGAGAACGTGCCACTTCAAAATTTTGAGGAGCACAAACATAGATAAATTTTAAATTTTCCTTTCATATCGTACATAAAGATAAGCATGTCGTGGTCCCTTTTGTGTACGAATCATGTGTGTGTGATTAGTCCCAACCATAACACGACCTATTGTTTCAAGCCTATAGATGTGTATTCAGAATACTATAATAGCAACTACACAAATTTATCTGCTAACTTCCTGCTGGATATCTTCTTATATTATCTTAGTATGCACAGAATTGCGTTAGGATATTTGTGTTAACATTATACTCTATTGAGTTAGTGTATACAGGTGTGTTACATTGATAATATGCTTCCTACCATTGGTTGATGTGCTTAATAGGTTTGCCAACTTTTTTTTTCGCATTTACGGGACAAATCAGAAAAATGCTTGAAAAAACGGGATTTCCGATTTTTACCCGGGCAAGGGTATGCCCCCCCCCCCCAAAAAAAAACAAAAGCAACAAACCATTTTTTTTTTTTTAATCATTTCCGAAGAATTATTTTTTATTGTCAAAAAATTGGAAAATTGAACAAAGAACAGACAAGTCAGGAAATAAAAACGTTCTAACCACATAAATAAACTAGTGGATCAAGATGATCAGGTGTTTACGTTAGTGTTGTAGTCATTTATACAAAAAAATATCTTAATCAAATTTTAAAAAATCATTTTCGAAAAACAAAATATTGGCCCCCCTGGGACCCCAACTTTTTCAAATTCGAAAAGCCCTTATTAACACCAGCCATAGCCATAACATATCAAAGTTTTGCGTTTCTACAACAAACCGCTAAAAAAATAAAAATCATTTTTAAAAAACACAATATTGGTTCTCCTTGGTCCCCAAAATTTTCTTCATGTACTAAACATGTATACCGAATTTCGTCAAAATCGGATGAAAATTGTGGCTTGTATCGCGTAAGAAACAAACATACATATTATGTACAAAGCAGTTTGAGCTTGGGATGCTCAAAACAAAAGAAATTATACGGAACATCTTCATCTCAAGTGATTTTTACTGTTTATTAGTTGATTCCGGTATGTTTTTTAAAAAAGGGACAAAGGTTTGTTCCGGCGGGACATTTTATTTTTCACAAAAATACGGGATGTCCCTTGAAATACGGGACGGCTGGCAAGCCTAGTGCTTAAGAGCAAATTGTCGAATTAATCGCAGTGCCCAGGATAGCACCCTGACCCTCATTCGACACCTTATCATTACACCGATTTATTCTTTACGTAATTAAGTAAACCAGTGTGCACAAGCACGTCGATGTACATGTACAGGATGTCCTATAAAAGGAGAGGACCTCAATATGTTCAGAACGGATTAGAATTTCAAAAATACTCTGAAATAACACTTGCAGCTGATGACCTTTTTATGGTGGTTCCTAAAGCTTGGGCTCTTTCAGAGTACCACAACTAATCAAATATTTTGAAACCTCAATACATATCTCCACCATTGACGGTCAACTGAAAATATATTGTAGAATATTTGGAGTATTCTAATAGAAGTTACTGATAGTGTCAGGAGAGGAGAGTGCCTTGGCTAATGGAGAGACCGTAAAACAGAGGGAAATTAAATGATTTACATATTTTATGTGTAGTTCAGTAAAAAGACAGTTTGAACCTAATAGATAACTAAATGTGTGGATCAAAATACTATGGAAAACCCTTTGTTTTAAACATAAATCAAAAATAAAATGAAACAGAAATTGTTTCATAAAATAATAAAAAAATGAGATAGAACATGTAATATTAATATTATGAAAACAAATGGAAGAAAGTATGAAGAATGAGTGAATGAGATAGATAGGGAGAGAGAGAGAGAGAGAGACAGAGAGAGAGAGAGAATGTGTTTTTGTTAAGGACCTGAACATAAATTTGATGTCGTGACATTTTCATTGAAAAAAGAAGAAGATGAATTATGAGCCTCTCTTCCCTTATTGTCATCTGATCCTCACATTCCCCACACAGATCTGGTAACAAGAGGTCACCGATGCCACAAAACAGGTCAGACATATTTTGACAACAATAAATTATGAAAGATGATGATATATGAGGTGGAATGAAAAAAATACCCTCTTCAGCACCCAAAACAAGTGAAACTTAATTGGTGTGAACTACAATTGGACCCTATCAAAATTTCATTTATGCTGGGAAATAAATGAATAGAAGTAGAGAGGTAGAAACATATCTTTCAGTCATAATGATTACAAGAAAAGTTGGGGAGTTAATGAAAGAAACTCGGAAATATAGAAACACACCAACGTAATACCTGAAGAAATAATGAAAACACTGGGCATGTTGAGAGAATGGATGAATATCGGTAGACCAAAAGAATATACCTAACAATAAGTAAAAAAAGAATGAACTGCTAAAATACAACAAAGGGGATAAATGGAATGAGGGCAGATTTGAAGGTGATGAACACTGAAAAAAAATATGGCTTCAAGAAATCCTCCTGCTTAAAATACACGTTAAATCCGAAAGCCATTCGATTTGAATTAAAATATTACATTTGATTTAGAAGTTAAGAAATACTAATATCAATTATTTATACCCTTAAAAGTAATGTGAAATGTATTCTAAATAGAACAGCTCCTTTAACGCTACTGATGCGTTCTTTACAAGCAAATTTAAAGGCGATCAGACTTGAGATATGGTTGCCTTATAAGTATGGATTGATAGAGAGATTTTTTAGAATTTATAATTTTACTAGCTGTTTCGCCCGTGCTTCGCTACGATTCTTATATTGTTATCTTTGTTTTTCAAGGACAATGGAAATTGGGGAGTGGGAGGTATTGGTTTGTGTCCACTCTGTATATTGCAACCATTAAAAACCAAGATTTAAACGTTTAAAACTTTCTCGGTTTGAGTTGATATGTTGTCGCGACAATTTTTAAGATATCAGCCCGTGACTGTCCGATTTTGGTAAAGAAATTATAAATTTGGCCGTAACTCGTAAACTGCTTGACATATTTTAGTTCTGATAATTTTTCTGAGGTCGTAGATCATGATTTGGGGGGGGGGTCCATTCCCACCAATTTTTCGGTATCTGCTACGGTTTGGGCTGTGGTATGCACACAAATTTCTGATTTATACATATAGTCTTAGGTCTATCTTAGGGAGTGAATAAAATAAAAATAATAATAAATAAAATAAAAAAAATAAAAAAAAAAATATGTTGTACATGATGCAAAATATATNTGAATAAGTGGAACTTGGCCTTTTTTCAATGATAATTTTTTGTGAGATATGTTTTACAGAATTTACAATTTTAATTTCAAATTACCTAATACTTAAATCTAATATAAAATATATACTCGTACGTTGTATTATAATATCTAATGATTTTATGAAGGATTTGGAGTTTCTTGAAGATATTCTGAATCGATTATATTTTTATTTAGTTTATACAGGGTGATCAGTAGTGTCCGTTTGTGTCTCACAGCGATTATGTTCAGACAAAGTTGTTCACACAAAGAGGAGTAGAATATGCATTGAGGGTAAAAGTTGTTGATGAATAAAAATAACTTCTGCAGAAAGAAGCTTGCACATTCTACACTCTACAGCCTCTTCATGTGGGATAACGTTTGACGAACACCTCAAACTTTATTTCAGACTACCGCAGCATACTCAAGTTTGGAAACAACTAAGGATTTAAAAGAAGAAGGAAAGCATCTGGATGGTCAACTGACTTGAGTGTTCTCAAGACAAATCCAAGAGTGCGAAAGCATGACTTTGTGATGGTGTCTATGTGGTTATTAAAAGTTTTTTTTTTTTTTTAATTTGGCTTAATGTCTCTTTAACATCTATTGGTCATTCAAGATGGGGGTTTTACCCTCCATTTGCTGGAAACTTGCAAACAGGGTACCCACATTGACCTCAGCCAGCCTGGGTTGGGCCGGAAAAATGAGCCACGATACGTGGCGTTCCCAAGCGGTCACCCATGCAAGTACTGACCACGCTCGACGTTGCTTAACTTCAGTGATCTGACGGGAACTGGTGTATTCAACGTGGTATGTGATCGTTGGCTATATTAAAAGTTAAATGGTGTTGAAAGTTACACCTAAATTTTTTTTCCATCATACTTTCTTATTAATAATGTTTCAACCAGATTTATTCGTTGTCTAAAAGTTACAAAATCACAACTTTAGAGGGCAAAACGTTAATTTGTTCTCCAGCAGCCACCGCTGTATTTGATTTAGAACCTCTTGTAAGAGAAGACTATTATTAGGAGAGGATATAGGACGATACAGTTAGACATCATCAGCATAAAGCTGATAGTGAAAGTGCCCAACGCCCATAACCCCGTCAATCATCACCAAGAAAAAAGTGCGAAATCAAAGTAGGGGAAATAGATAGGAGATATCAATGGGTTGAACACTGTATGATTATCACGTACGGTCGTTAGCCGCGCGTTTTTGAGTACGCGAGGATGTAAATAATTAGAATACTTGGATTAGATTACAGATTAGGTGGGGGTAGGACGAGTGCGAGTTCATTAAAGAAAGGAAATAGTTACGACTAAAGATATAATTATGCTAATCATTATTCTGCTAATAATATTTTGCAAAACAACATCGAGGCTGATGTTCATTGTTCTTGGTCCGTTGGTGTTATTGAGTAGATATTTGCATAGAGGTGTGTCTATTAGTCATTTGTCTAGTGGTATTTCCGGATGCATTCTAAGATTACAATACAACAGAAGCATTCTTTCAGTGTTTGATGCAATAATCATTTAGAAACGTCTGCCAATAGTAGGTCATTCCCCACAATACCTAGTTCTTATCATTTATCAGATCTTGATGAAATTTATTTCGACATTTTTTATCAGATCATTAGATAATCTCAACACATCAGTTTCATTGTATTTATATTTTCAACTAAATTTCTGCCCAAAGTTATACTTTTTGAAACTCTGCAGGGGACACAGGGCCATTTTTACGAAATTTGCCGCTCTGGCAAATTTAGACCCCATGGGAATCTATATATCAAATTTCATTCAAATCAGCCAACGATAAGTGCCTATCACGGCGTTCTCATTCGATTTTTGAATTCTACATGCCTTGAAACGTAAAATATCAAATTTTGATTTGAGATTTTTTGAAAATTTAAAGAACTCTTATCCTGTAACTAAGAGTTTATTTGAGGTGTCGAATCTATCCCTAAAATAGACAAACCAATCCCATCACTTGGGAACATCCTCCAAACGATCCCCCTAAAGAGTTTATCTGATAATTCGTATTAATATTCTCACCAAAGAGTTAACCTTGAACGCGAACATTGTCTTTGTGGTGAAAAAGTCAAAGAACTGATTCTTGCCTGACCAATCAAGCATGCTGTTGGTGGCATTATGAGTGGTGTCCACTAACATATTCTGTCGATGACATTTCTAAATTTGGAATTGTGAGTCGCAGGATCGTGCACAAGGAGTTATTAATGGTGTTCGTTGGGCAGACGTCGATACAAATGCAAAGGTGTTCCGCGTACTTTCTTATCTTATCGCAGCATAATATATGCTTGATCTGCGGACTCCTATAAGAACATGTGCATTTGTTTTTCCTTTCATATATGTAAAGATGTGTGCTATTGAATAAGATAAGAAATTATGCCACTGTCTGCAACGGCCCTAAGAAGGTGTTGTAGTGAATGATGTCTGGTGTACTCTGGCTAATGAGTGTACAGGTTCTTGTGAAATTATGCTGTGCGCAGCAATAGGATTTTATCACAAGTCTACAACATTGTGGTGTTGACGGAGTACTATAAATTTTGTTTCTTCCCAGTAATTTGGAGTAGCATCTGAGCTCTAGAGCAGACGAGCTGATATAGATGCTCTTCTGTCCAAATCCGGTACAAGGGAATTGTCTTCTGCTAGTCGACCTTCTGATGAGTAGGTAAATTTAAAGTTGTTCTAGTGTATACTCCTAATTTAAACGCATCCGTTGTCTATAATAGTCATCACATTGGGGGTCGTAATACCTGGATATCATTCCCAATGTTTTCAGACATCAAAGGATAGATACATAACCAAGAGCATTTTGACAAATACTAACTTTCCTCGATCAGTTCTAAAAGAACTTTTATTTCCACAGGAGAAATATATTATAAAGCTAGGTTTAGCATTAACAGAAGAGTTTCAAAAACAAAAACATATTTTATGGACTTTGTGATTCAAGTATTAGCCGTTTTTATCAATACCTATTTTTAAGAACCAATGTTACCAATTGCAATGCAACACAAATCTGATCAAAGGGGAAAGTACCAAATGACAGGGAAAATGTGAATGTGGCGAAATACAGGGAGCACAACATTTCCCGATTTACCCTGCAATGGTCATCAAAAGCACAGCACCCGATTTGATAAGATCATACAATAGAACACTCGAAGTTGCTAAGTTCTATTGGGTAATACAGGGTGCGCCAGAGTAACTTGACAAGTTTAACATGTTCACTACCAAGTCATAACTTGCCATCGATCGTGTACGATGGTGTCATTTTCTACCCAAAGAAAAAGGGATTCCTGCAAATTTCAGAGAAACTTGGTTCTGCATTGTAGAAGAAGCCTTTTGTTCTGCCATGTCTTTAGAAGACATGAAAACGTCGAAGCTGTGCGACATGCAATACTACAAAGTTCTCGCCGATCTACAAATGTCTTCAACAAAATGTTTCATATCTTCAATAATATCAAAATAATTCCCCATTTCTTTTCTCTCAAATAAAACAAAAATCGTTGTTCTATCTCACAAATGCATTTGTAAAATCATTTTTAAAATCATCCGGTTTTTCTGGCGCACCCTAAATACAGGTTTGGATGTTGGGTTGGAGTCACTTTTAGCTGGTTTTTATATATATACTCGTATATATATTTTTTTGCATGAACTAAAAAATGTTTAGATTAGTACGTCGTTTAGAAAAGACGCCTTCGAGGCCTGACCTATATAGATACAAATTATGGATATACAAATATTTATTGGCAATAATTCTTCTAAAGAAATGTCAATGAATTTCATGAATGCTAATTCAAGATTATGTATGGTCAGATTATCATCACAATCTTGAACAATTTGGCAACATGCTTACAACATAAATAACTAAAGACATCATTCGATTCCATGAGAACAGCCCTGGCAAGTTCTGTATTAGCATTTTCGATTCATTTGGAAAAACCAGTTTGGTTATTACGATAAAGTAGTCGAGTCACACACACCTCTTCGGATCACTTGATCCGTTAGATATATTAAAAAAAAAAATTGCGCTCTCCTAATTGGGAAAATGCTTGTACTTTTTATATTAATTTTAATGATAAGTCTCGCTTCTTGAAATACGGTACCACAATTTTTTTTTTTTGGCTTAATGTCTCTTTAACATTTATTGGTTATTCGAGACGGGGGATTTACTTTCCGTTCGCTGGAATTTTACAAACCAGCTGTCCACACTGAACTCACCCAATCTGGGTTGGACTAAAGAAATAGCAAGCATCACGAGGGCGCGAACAAACGTGGTCATTCATTTAAAACCCCACTGGGCGTTGCTTAACTTCAGTAATTTAAGGGGAACTGTTGTATTCAACGTGTCATAGACGCTGGCTCTTCTACCATTGAAGAAAGTGACAATGATAAAAAATTTTAATGGACTGAGTGAGTTAACCAGCCACTTCTGGCCAGCTTGTAAGACAATGATACCAACATTGTCAGATTTTACAATCAATTCATACCAGAGGGTCTATTTGAGAGTTTAAATTAAATCTGGTTGGTTCTGTTTCTGTTTGATAACAGAACAATCGCAATAGACAGATCTATTTGTCCTGTAACGTTTTGATAAACACAATCTTATCTTTTTCCTCTCACCTATTCAAAAGAATGATTCGAACAATAAGGAAAAGTAACTTTGAAAGAGAAAGTTATGCGAGAAGGAGATGAATCAACGGCCAAGAATTTCACAAAGAACTCGTTGCAAAAGTTGAAGGTCAACCTGTTCAATGAAAGTTGTTCATGTTCAGAATGATGATGTTGCAAAGTTCTTACTTGTAAGAAGACTTGTTTGTTGGGCTCAGATAATTCCAAGTAATATCATGCGCCGGTGTTGAGAGAAACGTTAGGTTTATGTTTGGTGATGTTCATAACTCTATCCTCAGTACAATTTGGAAGACCAATAAAGGAATGGAAACATTGGGGTAAATGGAATTGTGGAAATGTAAGTATAACTGGCGGTTGTTGGCGAATTTAGATAGTTGTGATGGCGAGACGCTGATTGTTTGGTAGATACCACTCAGTTGGAATCAACATTCACTTCTGAATTCTAATTTCATCTCTAGCCCCAACAGCCACTGTAATCCGCCAAGCAGGATAGTGTCTTAGGTCAGAACACAAGACCCCCACATTCAGTTAAATTGTGGCAAAAAAGTTACGTCCTATTTTTAGAATTAGAAATTCAATTGCATTCTTTCAATTCTAAAATCCAATTGCTGGTCATATCAGGACCTTTGCTAATTTGTCAGCATGTTCATTTCCTGCAATTATTTTATATTAATTTCACATATGCTTGCGTAAAAAAAAAGATTCTTTTTTTCTCGGGGGGGAAGGCCATCCGAAGGATTGACAACCAAGCCAGGACTAACACCTGAAAATGATGATCATGGAAGGTGATGTTGTTTTTGTTGTTGTTGGTGGTGTTGATAAGTTACACCTTAAATATTACATAAAATCCCCACATTGTATCATTCTCAGCAATGCTTTAAAATTTCAATAATTTTTAGCCGGCTCTTCACCCTCCACCAAGAGGGGTCTGAGTCGTTGGTGCCCCTGAGTGCTTCTTCCGCAAAACTTAATGGTTTTCCCAATTGAATGCAACACACTTCGAATTTCTGTGACTTGTTTTACGCTACTCAGTGAATTTATAATATCAAAACTGGGGTTTTTTAATATTTTTTGGAAATCAGAGGACATCAGAAGAAAGAAAGAAAGAAAAAAAACGATTGAAATTTCTGGGGCGGGGGGTCTGGACCTCATTGACCCCCCTGAGTACGGCCTTGTTTGCTTGTTAAGGTCAGTCAATGCCCCCTTAGTAGATAATAATAATAATAAAAAAAAAATACTCGTAAAAAGAATAATTTACAAGAATCTACAAAGAAATTAAAACCTGACATATTTGCACGAATCCATCAACATAATATAAGATAAAACATGTTGGAAAGGAAATGATTCGAATAGCACAGTATCACGTAGTGGGTACCTACCAATTAACCAATTTGTCTGGACCGTATATATCTACCCAACATCTCTATAATTACTAATTACTCTTAATTATTTCTTGTACGGTCAGATGTCACAACTAACAATGTAACAGTTTGGTATTAATTTGCGAATGGCATTAACATTTTAACCAAATGATTCTCAACATTTCTAAACCAACACAAGAGATGTTTTGTCGCCTTCTTATCAAAAGTGTGATACAGAATATACAAAATAATACATAGGTACAGATAATGGGGGCTGACATCCTGATGGCTTGAGTCCACGTGAGATGATGCTGTAAAACTATGCGAAACGCTACGCTCCAGTAATAATACAGAGATAATGCAAAGTGATTTATTACAGCAGAGAATGGGGAAGGAAACCAGCCTATCCAACAACGATTTCTTCAGACATCAGTCTACACAAATTGAATTTAAACAATATGTTGAAAAAATTGGCGAATTCAAGAATGGATGACTCTGACAAAGTTATTAATTAACTGTTAACTGAATGATGATAGTTATGTAAAACATGTAATCTTTTCTTACACGTAGGTATACTAGAGCTCAAATAAAGACCACTCTGCTTAATGAACATAGATCTAGAAATTCATTGTCTCCGCGCAACAGGGCTATCCAAATAAAGGTAATACTAACTCTTCTTGTTATCTCTTGGTAAGTAATTGAAAATTTAGTAGATAAGACTAGAGTGAATCGTAGCCAGCGTATATGGCACGTTGAATACATTTGATCACAGAAGTTAAGCAACGTCCAGCGAGGTTGTCCCATGTGGGTGTCCGCGTGAGTTCGCACCCTCGTGATGCTGGTTTTTTTCAGAAATCGTTGTTGGATTGCTGGGTGAATATTTAAGGCGAAGGTATTGATCAGCATTTGTTGGGTCTTCGTCAGGCGGCCAGGGATAACAATATGGAGTGCGACCTATTTCTGGATGAATATTATAAAATAAGCAACCATTTTAAACTATCTACAAGTCAGGTTAGTTTAGTATGTTCTTATTTTTGTTCTAAAAAACGGCGTCTATGACACCTTGAATACACCATCAGTTCTCGGTGGATCACTGAAGTTAAGTAACGTCCAGCGAGGTTGTACCAACGTCCAGTGTGGATAGCTGGTTTGCAAAGTTCCCAGGGAATGGAGGGTAAAACCCCGTCACGAATGACCAATAAATGAAAAAGAGACGTTAAGCCAAAAAAATCTTTATTATCGTGTTCAGTTTACCCAATACAATGTTCATGAGCTTTTTGAAAAAGCTCTAGATTGTCCATTGTATAAATTTCTCGCAGAGTTGAGAAATATTTATCTATCTATACTTATAAAACGCAAAGCCCAGTTGGTATACTGACTGACTGACGTACTGACTGATTGATAATCGACGTAGCTCCAGGATGGCTAAACGTAGAGACTTGAAATTGTCACACAGGTCCCTTTTTGTATGTAGGTGCCTAATAAGAAAGGAAAAAAAAATAAAGTTCAAGTGGGAGCAAGTTACCGCCAAAAATGACGTTATTTAGCGGGTCTTTTCGCAATTTTTCTGGACAAACTAAAAGAGATAACGAAAAATGACGCAGAATAGACCCCCCCCCAAAATAGTATATAAGAACCCCATAAAATATATAAAATTTGAATTTTCCGGTTTTTCTTCGATTTATGGACGGTTTTCACCACCAAAAAATCGAAATTGAGAAGTACCACTTCGGGATGAGCGAGAAAGCTGGAATTTGATACAAAGGTGTTCCGAAGTACAAAAAGTCATATCCTTTAATAAAATATTGAATTTTCTAACTAGGAGCGGTGCTCACTCTGAGGGTCGGTTCCACCAAAAACCCATAGTTAAGAAATATCACTTCGGGATGAGCGAGAAAGCTGAAATTTTATACGAAGGTGTTCCGCAGTGCAAATAGTAATATCTTTGAGTAAAATATTGAATTTTCTAAATAGGAGCCGTGTTCACTCTGGGGGTCGGTTCCACCAAAAATCTAAAATCAAGAAGATTTAATTTCGCGTTCTCGAAATTGTTGTTGAATTTTGTAACCGTAGCGAAGCACGGGAAATCAGAATAGAATATGTATGTGTTGTAGATTTGACTTTTCCCTAATCAAGATTTAGGTTTAACCAAAAAGAATCTATGAATGTCTATATGTTATGGGTGTGAATAGAATATATTTGTATTTAAAATTATAAAATTCTTGTTACAACTATAAATTTGGTTGGCTTTCTTAGTAAAAATAATAAAATTTGGCTTTTATTAGATAAAATCACTTTTATTTCCAATCACTATTTCACATTACATACGAAGGTCACTCAAAAAGTACTCAAAGAGCTTTACTTACCATCATGCAGTACATTATTTTAGTAACCTACTGTTTGGGGGTAACTCAGCGTGCTGAGAACAATTGAGTAGCTGTTGTAATAGCGACAAGCGGTAGATTAAGATATTATAAGTGTAGCTTAGACATAGTGATATTGGAGTGATTGCTATAAAAAAACCTTGTAATATGATGTCCACTAAAATTGTGACATAATAACACAAATAAATTACATTATTCAAATATTAGGATAATACGCAGTGGATAATACGAAGCACGGGAAAACAGCTAGTAATATATAAAATGAATGTTTTTCATCCCACAACACCCATTCCGATTTTATTGAATTAATTATACAAGGCTGTTACAAATATTATCTAAAAAAAATATAAAAAAATAATAAAAAATCGTGTTAAGGTTAAGAATCACGTCAAATAGAGGTATATTGGCAATAATTATTTATTATTGATTTATTTGAAGGTATAATGATGGCAAAACTTTAGAGTTATATATTTTTGAAACAGTTAAACTTAAGGAGAAAATATGGCTGTCTTGGATATTTTATGGATATCTGGGTCATGGGTCACTTAATTTCTGCCAATGGGCTTGACATTGGCACACAAGTTCTGAATTTCGGGTGAAATATTTGCAAATAAAAATAAATAATTCATAGTTATTATTTCCAAATAATGATTCACAAATGTAAATGTATTAGAGTTTCTCCTTGGCCCAAATGGCTCTTCGTAATTTTTGTGGGTATCATAGCATTATTAAGAAGCTCATGTACTATATAATAATCTCTTAAAACTTCTACCAAACCAAATCCTTTTATTCAGTTAATGTCGTCACTGGTCCCTACCCACATTAAAGCAACGGGTCGAAAATGTTCCAACCTCGCCGGGAAATGCCAGTGTGATACCCACAAGACCACAAGGACAGCTTATTCTAAAATAATTATTTACAACACTGAACCCCTTTGGGAACGACCATACCTCTGAGGTGTCAATCGATGTGGCCCTCATCTCTCTCTACGTTTTCCATAGAATCTCACACCTATATAAGGAGCAATATCGCACACATTTGGAATCACTCTATTAAGCTATTTCTAACCCAGGTCAGTCTAGACTCTTAATTTGTCATTTACTTCAACAGCTGAATAGAAATGTGTGTCAAAATGTCACTTTTTAACCTTTTAACATGGCGTCACGGTCAGTTCCTTTTGAATTTTGAGGCAATTAACATAAAGGTCTGTCAAAGCCGTTGTATAGGATTAGTGAAAGGGTTTTGAGTGCTTTTTTTTGTCATTGAAAGTTCTCTAAAATAAATCAATAAGTATCTCTAATCATTTATTAATTTCTTCAAGTTCAAAATTCTAAATTACAAAACATAATTAATTTTTCTTTGTGGCTGTAGAGAGACCTGAAAAGAGCACTTTGTGACGTATCACTTGTACAATGCTCATTGTATTTTACTTGGCGGGCAAGCGCTAACGCGCACCTCGATAGTTGAAAAGGTCTGATTTTCCAACAAACATAATATATTTCTTATCATTTAAACAGAACAATATGATAAAAGCAAGAAGATATACAAGAGCAAGCGAAGTTGGTCAGGACAAGTGGCCAGACAAAAGGATGATAGGTAAACTGCTCGGACAGTAGATGGGTGACACACACAACATAAAAGAATTTGGGGTAGACCATTAACGAGATGAGAAGACCTTATTTTCAAATTTGCTGGAAGAGACATTCTCAAGATGGAAAATTGTGGAGCTGGTAACATTGGAGACATTCTTCTGTATCCTTTGGTGAGATCGCGGGTCCTTCCAAGTTAATTTCTTGTAATTCAGAAATATGAGGACATCTGATTCAAAGCCATTCTCTTAACATTTTTTTGCGATAGACGCTTTAACATTTTTCCGAATCATTTGAATTTCTATTTCGAGTTTAATTCCCAATCATCAATCTGATTAATCGTTTTTGCATCGAATCGATTTCAAGTATTTTCCAAGGGCATGTTATAGGGTCATAGTATCGATACTCTATTCGTATCCCTAGGTACTTCGTATGCATTTCAAGAGGAGATTCAATTGTTCACCCCTCAAACAATTCACAATTTACACTATAGGTTTATTGTATATGTACGCCTGTACTTCACGTCATGCTTCAGTGATGCAATATTCTTACCCACAGTTCCTATTAAATTACAATTGTTCACGTGGACTATGCAGATTTGAATTTTATCGGTTTTGAAATGTTTTATGTTTTTCGAAATTGGAATTAAATAATAATAATAAAATGCCAGTTTTATGTCTCCAGGTGGAGACGTCAAGGCCGAAGAGATTTTATAACCTAACAATATTTTTTTTTAAAAAAAGTTATGCCCCCAGAAAACCTTTCACATTAATGAAAGACTCTCCCCTTTATAGCCATGACATCCCGCAAAATATATTGATTATTTATTATTAATTTTTTAAACATAGAAAAGGAACGTCGTGTGATGTTCACAACAGATAAATATTTTAAAAAAGAGAATCGTAAAATAATAAATAATTTAAATACTTAGATAATATAGTTTCGGATTAAATATAAAGGTGACAAACTTTCGATAGTACTCAGACTATCATCGTCAGGCTGATGTTTTACGATGTCCACAGATCTTCCTGTATGACCTGATATGCTTTGGATAATATTATATTAAATAATATACTTATATATATATATATATTTATTGCTTAACGTGTCTTTTATACATCTACTGGTCATTCGAGACGGGTTTTTTAACCTACATTCGCTGGAAACTTACAATCCAGCTACCCACATTCCAACATCACGAGGGCGCGAATCTACGTGGTCATAAAGTTGTTGGACGTTGGAGTACTATTTGGTCGCTAAACTTCAGTGATCTAACGGGCACTGGTGTATTCAACGTGCCATAGACGCTGACTGAAAGCTTATATGAATTTAAAAATAATATACCTATTTTTATATATTTTAGTACAATCCATAGTAGGAGTAAATGTCTTTTTCCCAAAGACATAGTTAACTTCTAAGAAAATGCTACCCCCTTCTCTTAAGGAAGATAAAGAATTTCTATGCATGGGTTTATAGAATGAAAAATTCCTAAATCAATCCCAGAAATCCACCCTGAAAATTTGTCAACATTTTTTTTTTTAAATCCCCCTGTATATTGCATGCTTCTTTACTGTTCAGTTTTAGCATCCACAACTTTGGTTCATTTTCAAAATGCAATAGAGAAAATGTATTTGCATTCATTTTAGAATTGAATTTCATGTTTTTGTTTTATTTTCTTTACAAGATACAATTTTGCATAATAAAATATAAAACGAAAAACAAAATGCAAGAATGTCGTCAGCGCAAAAAAAAGTCACTTGCAATTTTTTTTTGTTTTGCATTTTTTTATAACAATAAAATTAATTCCGCGTTTTATTAGTTCAAGTATTTTTCCTATTTTTTAAGAGAAAAAAAATAAACAAGTTAATCATTTTATTGTAATTTTTAAAATAATAAAACGGAAAAACGTCTGCAAAATAGATTAGTACAATTTTCTCCCTATTTCACCTCTGTATTATTATTTGTTTATTGTGTACAACTACCGGCGCGCGGCGGTTGTTACACATCATAGTATACGTATAACTTACTTGCTTCCAAATGAGGGGAGCAAGCCAGCTTCATTAAGTGACGGTGAATACAGAAGGTTAGGTTTTAAGATGTGCATCCAGCCTTTAAAAAACACGATCCGAAGGCACGATCTCGAGGCATCACGCAGATGACGTCCCGTATCATTTGAGGACCTATTTTCCAAGGTGTAAATATCAATCCGTCTGGAAACACCAAAGACCTCAAAGTTCATGAGTATGACACGATCCCAAGGCACGTCTTTGTCTCACGATGTTTCAAATTGCTTTCTTCTCTTCCACTTTCTTAGCCGTGGGGCTGGTTTGCAACAAATCGCCATACTAAAGAATCTTTAGGGATAATGCAGTAACTTCTCCTTGCTTTCCCTTCCCTAAGTCGCCTTTTACGACCGGCATGGACTTAGTTGTCTTGGAAGTATTCTTTTTTAATCCCCCTATCCACAGGGGACAATATCGGATAATATCCGTGCTAAATATAAAGTTGTACAAGTACTTTTTGATGGCTAAACTGCTTACTAGTAGGTAGTTCAACTAGATATTACTTCAGCTATATTACGCCATACTACCTCTGATCTAGATTACTCGTGATGGTATTATGCTCATGCTCACGGTGTGTGATATCAATTACAACTAGATTGACAAGTCCTTTGTTATTGTTACCTATGACATGGATAAGGCTGGATTTACATTAATCATATTATGAATCCGACATGTTGACATGTAGGTATAAAGGAGCTGAAATTATATTAAGTGAACCATATTGACATGTATAAAGGAGCTGAAATTATAGTAACATAACCATATTGACATCTATAAAAAAACTGATACTATAATCAGTGTATATCAAAGGATGGTGTTAGGTCCGTCGCGTCGTCAAACAACAGCCAATAATGGAATTGTAGAGTTTCTTGTAGTAAGGTCCACTTCCAAATTTTTGTGGGTATTACAGCATTAATCAGGTTAAAATAATCTCTTAAAATTTCTACCAAACTAACTTTAGTAATGCCGCCACTGGTCACAAAATAAGGTAGCTACTTAATCATCCTCATGAGGCTGAGTGCATCCCGAGATCGCAAAGACTAAGTCAAAAAATTTCCGACCCCGATGGAAACTCAACCTAGGTCCCCCGAATAAAATACTAGTGTGATATCTACTGGACTAGGAGAACCTCCAAGAATGTTTTTAAGTCAAATATGTGAAATAAAAATATTGAAAAAAAATTCATTAATGAACATAAAAATATTGGAAAATAATCGATTAAGATAATTGTGGAAATAATCCGAGCTTTCAATAAAAAGATGGTCCTCTTGAACGATGAGTTTGAGTGGTGCATATTTGTCCTATAAAAGCAACAGCTCCTTTTTTTGTATTTATAGTCAAACGTAAAACGCGGGCCAAGTTATGCGAGGCTTAAGTGGCACGCTTCTAATGGATGTCATGGAGAACAACGAAGAACAATTGGGTCGACCAAGAAGATTGTGGCTGTCAGATAGTGAAAATTGGTTGAATATAACAACTTATACGGAAATTAAAGTCATTGCTCAAGATGGAAATCAATCAACCATCAACAATGATGTTGCTACATGATGATGAGTCAAAAAATATAAATTGACTAGCTGAATCGTACCCGCTCGCTAGGCGCCTCGTACGAGTAAAAACTGTGCTATGTCCTTCTCCGTTCTGCCCAAAATAAGGTTTGGTACTGATATTATGTATTTTTTTTCAGTTCGCGTAGACAAGAAAACGCACTTTGCCTTTATAACAATACTATAGATTTTAAGAGTCCAGAGTCAGAATAATCTGTTCTGTAAATCGATGAAAAATCCAAAAACTTAAGAACATCTGACGAATTTGACAAGCCCACCGAAAGGTAATTTTAGATACAACAAAATCACTGGACATAGTTTTCCCGTGGCTGTAGCGGGATCTGAAATGTCCATTTTTGTTTAATCAAAATATAATATAAGCTACGGTCATTATAACTGGACTTGTCGGGCGGAACGCTGCCGAGTTTCTAAATAATTAGCAAGAGGTGAAATTCAAGGCCATGTTTTCACATAAATTTAATGGCAATTTGGCATAAGAACTTGTTTGAATGTGGTGGACTGGTTTGAACTGATGGTCACGGGTTCAACTCCTACCTTTAAATAGAATTTCAAGGTAATTTTGATTTAGTTTTTAATATCTTGATTACCTTGAAAAAATAAAATTATTCTTGCAGAATAAAAGATTCAACTCATGACTAGAGTTTCTATTCCAAAATGGAAATTTCATACGCCATTTTACACAATCAGTTCATATGGAATCGGTCCGTGAGGATGTCACGTAACATTTCACAATCCCAACTATCCTATTTTCACTAATATAGAAGTTAGGAAGTTATAATTGGATTGGAAGAATTTACTACTTCCGAAATCAATAATAGGGAGCAAAATATCGTTGACAAAGTCGCTAAAATGTTTTTTATATTTAGGAATGGGAGTTTCGACTTACTTAGGTGAGTCGACCCGAATCGAGAAATACGTCACAATCAATCGACACCAGTATAAAGGAACATTTTCTTTTAGTAAACAACAAACATCCGGAAAAATCTAATTTGCTGATTTAATGAAAACCAATAATACCTATACCTGTATATGTAGGTATTTCAATCACTCATCTATAGTTATAAAATACAAATTATGTTATATTTCTCCCTTTATTATCTTTAAAAGCTACTCGTAAGTCGACTCTTTCTTTTTACACAAAATAAGCCTCATCAAAGAGAATTAATAGGTATAATAGAAGAAAGTGACTCGTAAGTGAGTCGAGTCGTGAGTCGATTCGTTGATGACAGCAAATTCGTTGATGACCATCCCTATTTGTATTGTCAATTAACCGTTCAAAAATTGCCAAAAACATTCTTGACCTTGAACTCCTTGAAGTTTGTTATACACGGATTAAATTAATTTTGAGAATCGATTCTTGGGATCTGTCCTATGACCTATGATGTCTGAATGAAAAGAGACAATTAGATGAATCATCAGATTTTAATTACTAGATATTATAAAATGGCCATTAACTTTTAACACATAATGGGCCGTGTGAACATACCAGAGTTACCTCGTGGGACTAATAATTACACGTGGAAACACCCCATCGAAAAAATTGTTTAATTCGATAAATACACATTTTTGATTGATTGAAATGATTTCATTGTAAAGAGAAACATATTAAATTGTATAGTAAATATCTTAAGTCATGGATTTTGTTTTATTATTTGGATTTTTTATTAAAAATTATTATTAAAAATTAAAATTTTGAAAAAAAAAAAAAAAAAAAAAAAACTGGCNAAAAAAAAAAAAAACTGGCGCAAAAATCGAGGTTTACTCCATGGGACCCCATGGAGTAAACTTCGATTTTTGCCTCGGTCCGTTATCTGCTAATGGATGTAATATAAAACCTCGAACAAAGGATTTAATTTTTGTTTTGACGCACTGGTGAATCGAGTGCTATTACCTGAGAAAGCACTCCTCCCATCTCTATTGCCGAAATATATGAGGCTGCTATTTGATGTCGAAAACGTCACTTTACAATGTTAGGAATTGTTGGTGTATAGGATGAGCATTCGGAGTGGTGTCTGTTTCTGGGCTCCTCAGCCTTATGAGAATAACTGATTACCGGTTGTGGGTGGAAGATTGCAAAAATGTTATACCTTAGGTAAGTTATTTTATGTAAAAAAAAGGAATTTTTTTTTTTAATTTGGCTTAACGTCTCTTTAACATATATTGGTCATTCAAGACGGGGGTTTTACCCTCCATTTGCTGGAAACTTGCAAACCAGCTACTCACATTAACCTCACCCAGCCTGGGTTGGGCCGGAAAAATGAACCAATGATACGTGGTGTTCCCAAGCGGTCACCCATCCAAGTACTGACCACGCCCGACGTTGCTTAACTTCAGTGATCTGACGGGAACTGGTGTATTCAACGTGGTATGATCGTTGGCTAAGGGACATTTTAAAGCTGCCAAAAGAAAAAATGAGAATACATTGTCGAATTAGCCATCATGATTGTGTTTTAGTTATTATTAAAGCCAGCGCCTACAAAACGTTGAATACACCAGTTCATGATAGATCACTAAAGTTAAGCAACGTCCAGCGAGGTTGTGCCATGTGGGTGTCCACGTGGGTTCGCGCCCTCGTGATGCTGGCTATTTTTCCGACCCAACCCAGGCTGGGTGAGGTCAATGTGGGTAGCTGGTTTGCAGCGAATGGATAGTGAAACCTCCTTCTTGAATGGNAAAAAAAAAAAAAAATATTATTAAAATAACTTAGAATGGCTAATTCATTTGCATGATATATCATGCAAATGAATTAGCCATTCATACCCAATACCGAATGTAATGTATGATGATCTCTAATCCGAAGAAAAAGAAGAAGAACATGTTAGGCCCAAATTTCTATCTCAGAGAAAATGAGCTCCTCATTTCATTATCAAGTAAAAACAATATCCAAAATGGTGCACTTTAAACAAGTGAGCTCTTACTCCGAACCAATAAGAAATGAAGTTATGTATAAGAAATCATCAACTTTTAATTACTTCCACAGCTTGGACTTGAAACCCTGTGAGTGCTTATGAATTTTACAGATAAGCGGACAGTGCATTCAAAAAGGACAAAAAATTGTTGTTGTACAACCCATATACAAAACAAGGAATATTGCATCTCCTAATAGGATTTCCTTTTTGGGACAGATGTCAGATATTAAGGAATCTGTTTTTTTTTTTTTAATTATTGAGAATATCAAACGGGAACAGGGTGGCTAACCTACCTCAATCCTTTCATCTACTAATCTACAATCTTATTTCATCTGGAAAATCTTGCACATGAAAGGGAATTCCCACCAATGTCCTGCTTAGCATTGATTATGTAGCCTCTGGTGGTGTCCAGTGTTTTGGGCCCAACCTACTATTAGCGTCATACTATATCTATGGCATAAATCTACACGTTGTATAGTTTTACTTAGAAATTTAATTAGAGTACATAGACCCGAACTAAATACAGACAAGCTGTCAGCCATGGCTATAACACTCATTAACATTTTACTATTTATAGTAAAAACGAGAAAGTGTGATTGTTCTAGCGTACCATCACATTAAAAAGAGGGTGATTTCTATCTTAAATAACAAGTTTCTACAGGGTGGAACAGAGAAGTATCGGTTGAAAGGGCAGATATGGAATTTTGAGTTATATCCTCTAAAGGCCCAGTGTTCAAAATGTTGGACATTCATACTGTAGGCCTAAAAGCCCAAAGAAATAAACGAGATATATTTGAAGTAGAGGTGTTTTGGACCATGGACATTCAATTCATTTGTCCATTTTTCAATAATTTCTAAGATTTTCAGACGGTTAAAAAATGTTCAAAATTTTGCAACAACTCAAAATTTCGAAAATTTTAGAATTGGGCGTTTAAGCTTACAAACCGCTAGGCAGCTCTGAGCTTCCAGGCCTACAAAATAATTGTACAAAATTCTTGACACTGGGCCTTTAAGCCTATAAAACACAGAAAGACCTTGGGCCTTTAGG
Source organism: Pachypsylla venusta (assembly GCA_012654025.1). Taxonomy (NCBI): domain Eukaryota; kingdom Metazoa; phylum Arthropoda; class Insecta; order Hemiptera; family Aphalaridae; genus Pachypsylla; species Pachypsylla venusta. The sequence goes on along the minus strand of CM022879.1, from coordinate 16,180,589 downwards.
GGATAATTTTTCAATAATGAACCTTTGCAATCGTCTTTAATACCTCCTTTCAATCGTCTTTAATACCTCCTTTCAAAATTACATTTCAAGGTATGTTCAATTCAAAAATCGAATAAAAAAATCAGTTTGACCGCCGAGAGTAGCACTTTTGACACACCGACCGATTTTGGAGATATTTGCTTCTATTTAGGGGCAGTTTCAGGGCACAAATAGCCCTGAAACTGAGATGCAGAGCGCAATTATTGAGGAGTTCTATTTTATAAACTCTTGCACGATAATTGGTGTAAAGTGAGCATTCACCGGGCTGTAAAGGGCCCGCTTTCTTGCAGGAATTGTTACTAAAGGCCACTTATTTTCAAGGATCGGTCTAAGAACAATATGCAAGATCAGATTGCCACCATTTTTGGTGCAATGATTCAAGGAGTACAGAAATACTTTAGAAAACGACTTCTTGAATGTATGTTCATGCAAAAGAAATAATAAAGTTTAAATTTACCACACGTTTATATGGTTGCATTTAAATTTCAAAATTGTACTTGGCCATTCTCCAACGTCACCCTGTACTCTGTACACGGTCAAGTAATAATTCATTTTTAGTCCACTTTAATTGAAGTTGGGGATAGAAGCGAGAATTATATTTTAGAAAAAAAAAAAAAAAATTGGTGTTGTCTATAGTTTAGAACGCTTAGTTGGCACAGTTTCTCACCTTTTTTACTTTCTCTTCCATAGAAGATAAAGTATTGTATTCGTGCAGAAATTTTAGAGATATTTTGGCTGAAAAAATTGTTTGACGNAGAGAAAGTCTGGTACGGTTTTCCGTACCATTTATTTCTTCACCATTTCGTTTTTATGCTCTCAGTTGTTTTAGAATTAAATTGTTGAATTTTTTCACGAAGTCCTTCTGGTATAATGGGTATCACACTGGCATTGCACTCGGGGGACCCGGGTTCCATTCCTGATGAGTTCGGAAAGTTTTCGAGTACTTGTTACTCAGATGAGGATCTAGTAACTATTTTAACGTGAGTATAACGACTAGTTGTGTCATTACCAGAGTAAAAAGATGTTGTTTAGAAAAAGATTTGTGATACTCACAAAAAATGTGAAAAGACCTGTTGGGCTTTACCACAAAGAAAGTACATTGATGTATGATGTTAGTAGCACTGTTTTTACACAGATTTTCTATTTGTTAGTCCTCATCATCATAAATTGGCTCTATACCCCAGTGTGGGCTTTGACCTCCTCAACAACTTATTTCCATGACGATCGGTCTTTTACGCAGCTACGTCACCTTTGCACTCACATGATTTTCAAATCCTCACTTATGTTGTAATGTGCGTGTAGAACTTCTTTGTGGTAAGACACAACGGCCTTTTTGACAAAATAATAAAAGAATCACAGCATTACTAAGAGCCTCATATACTAATAATCTCTTCAATCTTCTACTAAAATAACTCTTTTTACTCTGGTAATGCTGCCACTGATCGCTAATCACATTAAAGTGGCTACTCAATCGTGCTCACGAGGCTGAGTGCACCCGCCGGGGATTGAAGCCGGGTCTCCCAAGTGCAATTATTCTCATCCTTGGTCTTCCTCTATTTCCAAATACTCGTACTTTTGCTTTTCGGCATTCTATCTTCTTTCGTTCTTTTGACGTACCCGAGCAAATGTCTCTATGATTTTATAAATCGTACAAAGTCGAGTAGTTTTTTTCCTCGTTGTTTGTTATTCCTCCACGTATTATTTCCCAATACAGTTCCTAGAGCTCTTAATTATTAGTTATTAGTTAATCTTTGATGGTGGGAATAACATTTGAATTCCATTTTGTCAAAAATGTTTCGTATTTCAATGTTCGTAAGAATATTGTTTCGTATTTTTAATGTTCGTAAGAATATTGTTTCGTATTTCAATGTTCGTAAGAATATTGTTTCGTATTTTTCATGTTCGTAAGAATATTGTTTCGTATTCTCAATGTTCGCAAGAAATTCGACATCTATACTATCCGAACTTTGTTGTGTCTCAATTCAGATCGCTGCATTGTTCGGCAGCGCATAGGTAATGCCGCACCGTCGCGTCGTTATATTTTAAAAAGCAAAACCAAAATATACCAACTGAACAAATGATGTTTAAATATTCATAAGATTTTAAAATATTAGGCATTTTTTGTTGAAAACAAAAGGCACAGGTGTGTTTGAGACAACATAAAATAATTAAATATTACTCTCGCCATCTGATACCTGGTCCAATAATGTTAAGAGTTTTGACTCCCTAGTATTTTGAAAATAAATGGATCCAAAAAAACGTGTTTATTAGAAAATATACATATTTCGTAATCATTCAAAGGCGATTCGACGAACACAATGTAATTTCTTAGAAATATAAGGACAATTTTTTGTGTAATTTTGGGACAATGCGGTCCTAATTTAGATCTATTTACTGTGGGAAAAATAAATTTTGCAAATACAAGAGACAGTGTCATACATCGTCCATGTCTTACACCGTTTCTGTAACTTACCATGTACAATATTTTAAATTACAAAATTTCTCCTTTTAAAATAAATTATTTTCAAAATGATGTATTATGACTCACGCAAATGAATACTATCGAGCGATTAAATGGGGGATCACACTCAAATGGAATACCTTCATAACTATAACTGGTTGTGGTATTCTTGGAATGTCCATTATTCTTACAAGTAAATGATATCTCAAGGAATTAAAAAGTTCTGATTCATGCGCATTGATATCAAATGAATCACGCAGGCGGCAGTCCAAATAAAATAATGAATGATAATCTAAGTGAAAGTCAACCGACAATGAAATGGACAATGCAGTTGGTTATAAACCAATAACCAAAGTATAAGTTGACGTACAGGGTGGTTTCTCTTTCAGTGCACCAAATACATAACTCCAACGGGAAATGTGGGCTCATTTTTTTTAAAACAAATTTCTTATAGAAGCCAGGAGCAAGGAATGAATGTAAAATGATGGTCTAACCACGGGGCTAGTTGCATCACATTTGACTACCACACGTTTCAAGAATTGTACCAATTACCTATTCTGCATTCGGAATTCAGTTTTACCTAGGAGTCCTTTGAGGTCAAAATCTGGGACGTAAAACGTGTCTAACGTTTCTGTATTGGTTAGTTATGTCTTATTTTATTGTCATATCTTTCTAAATCACTAGGAATTTTATCAATTTTTCTACATACGATATTCAGTTCTACCTATGAGGCGTTCTTTTGGGTTCAATAGTTCATTATTGTATGTACAAATTTTTAGATTAGAATTGCTGAATCGAGTATGCTAACAATCCTCTCCAATCAGTAGGAATGCACTAGCAATAGCATGGATGTGGCGATCATATAACAGCAACAAGTTGTTTTTACCGTTCATCAACATTCACAGTGTGATCAGATTTTCCGGACAGATATGCAGGCAGCGCGAAGCAGATCAGTAAAAGTATAGATAGATATAAACTATTGGAAAATTTGTTGTAGATAATTTGGAGTTTCATATTGCTTCTAATTTTGGGAATGTGAAAGAAACTGTTTTGCGGTCTATGACAAATGTAAGCCATAGTGTTCTTAATATAAACTAACAACACCCGGCCTTGTCAAATCTCGTGTTTACCTAATGTAGACGACAAGATGGCTTGACATGAAGTCGTGTAGGACAGGAATTATCGAAATAACAAAATTTCAAAAGATCCTAAACAATTATTCCGACGAAAATATTTCCATTTTACTTTCTCTACGCCACTCGATTGGCAGTATTGAACAATAATCAATAAATAGATTGGTTTTAGTATGACTGTCCTTGACTCAACAACTTCTAATAGAAATCATGTTCAATCAAAGTTTAGTCTAATCAACATTCAACATGCATGCCTGTGCTCCTGCATTATGTTCAATCCGAGTAGAAAACAAAGAATTCATACAACAATACCATTTGGCTCGCTAATCAATTTGTCTCTGGAATGTTGAACGATGGAGATAAAAGTTGGCACAAATGTTTTTAATGAAACAAACTTTCTTGGGGTCTTTAGGGAAAACCACATAGTGTTGTGGCAAGGAAGAGAAAAATTGCACAAATGTTTTTAATGAAACAACCTTTTTTGAGGCCTTTAGGGAAAACCACATAGTGTTGTGGCAAGGAAGAGAAAAATGGTACAAATGTTTTTAATGAAACAACCTTTCTTGAGGCCTTTAGGGAAACCCACATAGTGTTGTGGCGAGGAAGATAAAAATGGCACAAATGTTTTTAATGAAACAACCTTTCTTGAGGTCTTTAGGGAAAACCACATAGTGTTGTGGCAAGGAAGAGAAAAATGGCACAAATGTTTTTAATGAAACAATCTTTCTTGAGGCCTTTAGGGAAACCCACATAGTGTTGTGGCGAGGAAGAGGCAAATGGCACAAATGTTTTTAATGAAACAATCTTTCTTGGGGTCTTTAGGGAAAACCATATAGTGTTGTGGCGAGGAAGAGGAAACGGCCTCTCACGTAATATTTGATTGCAGTGCCCTACTCATGGAGATGTATGCGTGCGAAGTGTGTGTCTAAAAAGTATGTCAGATTAGTGCAGGAAATGTATGAGGGAACAAAAACGGTAGTAAGAAGTAGTGTAGGGCTCACCGTAGGATTTGAGGTACGTGTGGTTCTGCATCAGGATTCCGTAATGAGCCCTTATCTGTTTGATATGATTATGGATGTTTTGACTGAGGATGTAAGGGGCGAAGCTCCTTGGAATATGATGTTCGCTGATGACATTGTCATTTGTGAATTCACGAGGAGAAAGCTAAATGCAGAGTTGGAAAAGTGGAGAAAAGTGTTTGAGAGTGAGTCGAACAAAGACGGAATACATGACCACAAAAAAGAGAGGAAGGTCAGAAATAAAAATTGAAGACCAGGTTTTACCTGCTGCCGATAAATTTAAATACTTGGGATCAGTCCTAGAGATGAATGGAGAACTTGGAAGTGAGATAAATTATAGAGTGAACTGTGGATGGATGAATGTGAGTGGAGTTTTGTGTGATAGAAGAGTGAGCGTGAAAATGAAAGGAAGAGTTTACAAGAGAGTAGTGAGACCGGCTTTGTTGTATAGCGCAGAAGCCTGGGCTATACCAAAGGCACAAGAAGGAAAGTTGGAGGTTGCAGAAATGAAGATTGCGACGGATGTGTTAGCTTACAAGGATTGATAGGATGAGAAATGGGAGAAGAACAGTTAAGGTGGGAACACTGGTTTGAGATTGTTTGGGCATGTGGAAAGAAGGGACGAAAATTATGTTAGTAAGGTAATTGATGGAATGGAATTGGGGGGAAAAAGAAAGCGGGGAAGACCAAAGTTGAGATGAAGAGACAGAGTGGAGGACGATTTGAGATAAAGGAAATGGAAGAGAGAGGAAGCGCAGGATAGGAGGCTGTGGAGGACAAGAATTTGGTGGAAAACGCCGACCCCGGTAGTTTTGGGAAAGGGCATAGCGAAAGAAGAAGAGTGCCCTACTCAATTGGTGAGTGAGCCAATAAACAGAGGGGAATTCGTCCTAAACAATCTAATAAGAAGACTGCTTAAACTCTCTGGGCAGTTGAACCTTAGCTAGATAAATAGGCCTAACTCCAATACACAAAAACACCGTGATGATAAGAGCAACATTTTCCTACAGTTGGAGGGAAATTTATAATCTATATCTGCCCATATGAGGCAAAGTTGGATTAGTGATCATGCAATAGAGTAAGGACGAAGAAAATTTTCCTAATCTCTTTAGTTGGGGAAAAATAGTGCAAAAGTATGGAATAGTACAAAATGACAGATTTTAACTCGACCAGAGTTAGGAAAAGTTTTTACGGCAATCATTCTGTTGTGAATGTACGAGTATCGAACAAGGAGATAGGATTTTCACTACGGGAAAACTATCTGGAAAAAAAATTAAATTAAGAAAAAAATTTGTTCCTCTCTGGAGACGGACCCACTTTTCCAAGGGTACGTTGGTCGGCCCAGGTTTGTGCCTAAAAGTTATCTTTTGTGCTCTCACCGATGCAGAGAAATTCAACTTTTTCTTTGATGCTAATCGCGTCATGTCGGAATTCCTATGTTTTGAGTGGCACATTCGAAAAATCTTGATTTGATGCTCTTTGGTCATTAATTGTTTTTCGATATTTAATGATCAAAGTGCATCAAACATGCATTATTTTATACAAAGAATGATGAAACGGTTCGAGTTTGTAGATTATGTTTCGAGGGAAGTTTAAATTGGGTTGAGTATATGTGTTTTCAAAACAAGCCCTGAGCAACATAATGTTGTTATGAAATATTAGCAGAATTTTGCTCTATTTATCTCTGTCAAGTGCATTCCCTGATTAACTCCTACATCACAAGACTAGTTAGTGCATTGTCCCAAGGCAAACAGAAAGTTCAAACAACTCAGCTTTAAATGATAAAAACTGAAAATTTGCAGATTAATTTTTAACCCATTCAAAGTATGATTAACATATAGATTACGAAAAATGATTGAGAGAGAACAACCGAATCAGGAAGACCAAAACCTATTCTAACATCTGATTGCAGTAGCGGGTACATAGCGAAGCCATAGGGGTGATCACCAGTTTTTAAGAAGAAAAAAAAAATATGCTTTTTGTTCGAATTATCTGGGATAGTAGAGTTGATTCTAGTGCTCGCAGTTCAGTTGATCTCATTAACATCAGTTACCGTAAACGTAAATTATATGTTTTTCTTTCACTAATCATTCATTACCTAAAAGGGATGACTCCGATGGTGATATTCAGAGTCCGCCCTTAAGGACGGTCGTCCTTTGGAAGCGATAAAAACCCACGCTACTATGAGATACTTGCGACTTCAAGCAAAATATCCAAATCAAAAGTGTAGCCGTTCGCTCGTAGTAGTTTATAGTAAGATAAACTGGTTGGTAGAAAACTATAAAATCGGCAGAGTTTTTCTACAAATGGCCCCACCGACTACAATGATACCTGCAAGGTTCGTTTATCAGTTTATCAACCAAACAGAAGAAAAGATGAAATTCAGGGCAATTTATCAGAAGTAATGTTCAACCCAATGTTTATTTTTTTTACCCTTATTTATTTTCGAAAACAAATTGCTGAAACTCGAGATTTGTGCTCTGGGGAGTTCAAGACGTATATTAGCAAAGAACATTTGAGGCCATTACAAAGGTGTAGCTGTTCGCTCGTAGTAGTTTATAGTACGACCGGGGTGAATCTTGGTCCCCCCTTAACTGAATATATACTTATGTATATACATCCCTGTCTGGTTGGTAGGAAACTGTAAAATCGGCAGAATGTTTCTACAAATGGCCCCACCGACTACAATGATATCTACAAGGTTCGTTTATCAGTTTATCAAGCAAACAGAAGAAAAGATGAAATTAAGGGCAATTTATCAGAAAGAATGTTCAGCCCAATGTTTATTTTTTTTTACCCTTACTTATTTTAGAAAACCAATTGCTGAAACTCGAGATTTGAGCTCTGGGGACTTCAAAACGTGTATTGGCAAAGAACATTTTAGGCCATTATGATACATTCCTCTTACAGGATAAGGAAATTAAAAACTGCTCTAGGATGCTACATTTTTCTTTCCATAAAGATGAAAATGTGTTCGTCCTTACTCATGGGAACGCAAAGAGAAAATTAATATAAAGCTAGCTAGGATTATATAAATTGTGTACATTTTAGCGCGGTATACCTCGATTATACCACGAAGGCGCCCGGAGTTGCGGTTTTTTAAGGAGGAAGAAGTTACAGGACTCATCATAAAATGCAATAAGAGGTAGGCAGATAAATTTTCTGATTGTGGATTACACATAGATATGAACATAATTTTAGATATTGTCAGCATCGCATCGGCACAATTTCTAGTATGTTGGGCACTTGCTCTTCCTCTTCTGCTTCTTTAACTTCACACTTTCTCAATTCTATTTGGGGTCGGCTTTTCTTTTCTTAATTCTACCATGCCATAATCTTATGTTCTTTGCCTACTCCCTTTAGCTGTACTCTTTCTTGACATGGTATCTCTCGCTTTCTTCTCACAGTATCTATATAGAAATAGCGTAAAATCTCACATTTCATTGATGACCCATCATCAAGAATTTGAAACGGATCTTTTGAAAGGTTGGTTGCCCTTCCTAACACCTAATCTTCTGTATTTATACACGGACTTAGGACCGTTACCTATTAGGCTGCCTTGCTCACCCCTTGCTCTTGAATTAACTAAAATCGACCCAATGGGGCACTTTGTATTCGTATGACATATATGTAAAATCCATAGAATCGACTTTCTTTTACAAATTGTGTATCAGTCCTGTCCATGAATGTGTTAATCATAAATTCTATCCCAACTTCTTGAACTCAATCCTGACTTAATTTCTTGTTCATAATAATAGAACTCCCAAGTTAATTGAGATAAAGTACTTTTAGTCTAATTACTATTTAGAGTGTAACCAGGTATAGATTTGCTTCTCGCTTCTAATTTACAAGTAATACAATCAGTCAGTAGGTTAGTACAGGGTGCGGTAATTTTTCCCACATTTGAAAGAGCTGGTAAATAAAGACTAAATGAGATATTTGAAAAAATATTTTGTATTCTGAAAGCTTATGTATTCTAATTTTTTTTTTCATCTATGTTTTGTAAATAATCGTCCAAATAATGGCCTTGGCTAATGGTACACATTTGGAGTCTTTCGCGGAAGTTTTCCATGACTCTCGTCAGCATACCAGCATCAACTTGGATGATTTCTTCCAGAATTGCCTCCTTTAACACTTCAAAGGTCCCAGGGCGATGTTTGAAGACCTCAGCCTTGAGATAACCCCACAGGAAAAAGTCACAGGGACTCAAATCCGGCGAGCGAGGGGCCCACAAAATGTTATGCTGTAAGGATATCACGTGACCGGGGAACATGGGCCGTAGCCCCATACAGCCTAAAGCTGATGATGTGGTTCTAAAGTTGTGAACCCACCTCAAAATCGTTTTTCGATCAGGAACTGGATCTGTGAAGTGCAAATCATAGTTCCTGCGGAACGCCCTCTGACCGGTTATAATGGATTCACTTTTTTTAAAAACAGTTTGACAACGAACGCACGATGCTCGCGCGACCAAACCATTGCGACACCTAAAAACTAGATGTCATTTCTTGTTGAATATCACAATCCCCACGCTCCTCCCACGATTTTTTGAAAAGCGGGAGAACTAATTGCCACTGGCCACACCCTGTACTATTGGTTCCTGCTTGAATATGCCTGGGACCAGGTTTAGATTTGCTGCTCACTTCTAATGTACTAGTAATGCAATCAGTCAGTAGGTTAGTACTATTGGTTCCTGCTTGAGTAGGTATGTCTGGGACCAGGTTTAGATTTGCTGCTCGCTTCTAATGTACTAGTAATGCAATCAGTCAGTAGGTTAGTACTATGGGTTCCTGTTTGAGTAGGTATGTCTGGTACCAGGTTTAGATTTGCTGCTCACTTCTAATATACTAGTAATACAATCAGTCAGTAGGTTAGTACTATTGGTTCCTGCTTGAGTAGGTATGTTTAGATTTGGACTAGGTTTAGATTTGCTGCTCACTTCTAATGTACTAGTAATGCAATCAGTCAGTAGGTTAGTACTATTGATTCCTGCTTGAGTAGGTATGTCTGGGACCAGGTTTAGATTTGCTGCTCGCTTCTAATGTACTAGTAATACAATCAGTAGGTTAGTACTATCGGTTCCTGCTTGAGTATGTCTGGGACCAGGTATTGGGTTACTGTCCTCACGATGCTATACCGAGTCTCTAATAAGACTTTATTTCTAAGATTGATTCTGCAATTGATTTTTTTAAGATTCAGAATCACAGGGCGGTAGTTTGATCCAAATGAATGTAGGTATTTACCTACATTCGTCTAGAAACGGTGAGGCAACAAAATTTCAAGATTTTCAATTTTTTTTAAAAAAAACTCCCTTTTTTATTGGCCGCTATGGGTCCATGTTGGACGGTTGTTCATATGCATTAGAAGCATGGCCGTATACACGTTTCCTAAATTCTCTAATCGGGTTAAAATTGGTTAAAAAAATCCCAGGGTTGCCAGGCACTTCTCCTCAGTTCCAGAACCGTAAATGGAAACCTGGCCCACTGTAAGCTTACAACATATAACGCTTACAGTGGAACTATACATTCATTGAGATCAGTCGCTTGTAGTAGCGTTACCCTGTAGTCACGTGTAGTTGCTTCCAAAGGCAGCAACTGGAATTGGAAATCCTATTCGGATTTCGAATGGCAATATCCAGAATTATGAGACGAATTGGGAACCTCAAATAACACACCTTAACTGCATCAGAAAGGGATGAGATAAATATACTAAAATTTTCAGTACCTATGAATACTACATAAGTGACCACAGATAGGACTTAAATAGCCAATTTTGTCAAACTCGTTCAACGCTAAATGTAAAAAATGACGCGGAAAACGGATTTTGTTTAATTCCATTTTTGGGTTCTACGTACATGGGGGGGGGGGGGGTNGGGGGGGGGGGGTTACACTATTTAGCCAGTAAAATAATAAACCCATGTGCCACATTGACAGAGTTTTTGTTTGATCACTCTGTACTATCGACGTAAACCAGTATCCTGTTATAAACTTATGTGGTTTGTAGGTAAATATTAAGGTACACTGATCCATCATACCGGGTGGACCCGTTTTGTTAACAGTTCTACAAAGAAACATACTTAATAGGAATACTGATCTTAAATTATAAATCCTCTACTACCGTCTCGGTGCAATCGACAACTGTCCTCACGATAGACAACCTGGATTCATGCTGCTAAAAATATATGATTGAGCTTTTTTTCTCCAGCAATTGCTAGTAGACACTTTGCTCTAAACAATTATCATTGCATCGGCATTCGTTTGTCAATAGTTTACAGCCGTTCACCCTGTTTGTGATTATAATGTAAACAAGTATTGAGAATTGGCTCACGTGAGTCTTGCTATCCTACTGTATGATAATCACGCGACGTCTCTCTATAGCTATGAAGTATCGAGAGAGAAAGTTATGCAAAGTCACATGTGGGTTAAAGTTGTTTAATATGGATGAGATGCCACTTTTCATATTTTTAGTCGTCCTTTGGATTCGACTACAAGCTCACGATATACTACCAGTAGGGTTGCCAGGTAAAATTCTTCAAGGGCAGGACATTTCTCATGAATTAGCAGTACAATTTATGATAAAGAAGAAGATATTCAGGAGTTCCACATATGTGAAACACAGTGTTTTGTAAATTGCTATCATAAAATTACAACTACTGCCCAGCTGTGCAGTTTAAAAATAACCTGAACTCACACTACCTTCATCTCTGCGCACGTTATTTTTATACAAGTATGACACGATTTGACAGGTTTAGAAAGTATTTTGGTGTGACTCTAAAAAAAAAAAAAAAAAAAACATTTTCTATTATTTTCAATAGAAGGCAGGACAAACATGCAAAAAGCAGGTGAATGTCCTACCAAAGCCGGGCGTCTGGTACCCTAACTACAAGCGACTACACGCTAGTAACAACGACTGATTCAAATGAATGTTGAACTGATCGACTAATCCAATGGAAGCGTTAAATGTTGTACGTTCACAGTGAACGAGGTTCAATTTACCTGCCTACATTCACTGGGATCAGTCGCTCGTAGTCCCCTCCAACGGACAAGTGTCCTATTCTTTCTTCAATTTTTACCATAAGTAGCCACACCACAAAAGTTTATAAAGGTTGGAATAATATGAAAGTTCTCAGAAAAATACAAATACAAAGCCCACAATTCTAAGTACTTTACAAATGGATGCAAATCCCTGTCCGTAGACCAACACAAAAGAGAACGAAAAGAACATTGGAAATTTGGTGTTGTAAATATGGTGCCTGGAGCAGTGGCGCACACAAGGGTTCGGACCCCCCTCGAATAAATAAAAAAAATATTAAAGTTTTTATGCGCATAGAGTGATCGAATCCAATATTACCTTTCGTATGTTTAGCGGTATATACGTCAAAATAGCTTTCTCATCGTTTCACCTCTGTAAAATAAATTACTTAAAAATATTTAGTGGAATTCATAGGTAGATATTTGTTGGAGGGTCTTAACTTGAGCCCCCCTCCGCTCATGTTTTGACCGGAACAGACTGGTGATTATAGGGATAAATAATATGACTGTCACGTTTGCATTGAACAAACATACCCTCAATATCCCAGAAATGTTTATTCCCCATGTTTTGACCCACTAGACTGGCGATTTAAGGGATAGCTATATTAAAGATTTTACCCCCTCCCATGTTTTGAATGGACTAGACTGGCAACTTTTGAGGGATAAATATTAGTGTACCAAAAAACGACACGCGCGTTTCCCCCCCCCCGAAATTCAATCCTGGCTATAGCCTTGACGGTTAGTGCACATCTTTCTACTAAAAATGAAAAATCGATATGCCCCCCCCCCCCCGAATGAAAATCTTCAGCTGAAGAGAGAAAAGTATCTAATAAGGAAGTATTACGAAGAATTGGAAAATTCTAGAAAGGAAATTGGAACACATTCTAAGAAGCTCTAGAGGGATTTTATAGTTGAATATCATTGAAGGAAAAATAAGAAGTTGTTGACAGCCAAGTAGGAAATAGATAGCAGACTTCGACGTAATTCTCAATACAGAACATTTTGAAAAATTAAAAGAAAAACTTAACAGCGAAAAATATGGACAGATGCTATTTAAAACATGGTCTAGCACCCTTCGGATACCAAGATGGTACTAACGGATGATGAAGTTAAAAATCCCTCTTTCAAAACAAAATAAACTATACTTCATAATTATGTTGCACACAATATATGGTCATGCAATAAAAAATATCATTATGACAAAAGTTGCACTTTGAAAGTTCATTCAAATAATTTTCGAGTGCTTTAAGTTTTTACAAAAACTTAAAAAACTTTTAAAGAAATATTTTCTCGAGAGGAAACAATTACGGACTTTATATAACAAAGCACAATTGTTTTTTGTTTCCAAAATAGAGCTTTTAAAAGTGTTTTTATTTTTCAAAAATAGAAAAGAAAGACATTTATTTTAGTTTATTTTTTATATATTGCCGGATATAGAAAGTAGGGTAAGATTTGTATAAATGAAAAAGATAAGGAAATAAATAATTGCCAAATAGGTCAGTTATAGCTTCCTCACTATTACATGCATTGATAGAAGTATTGTAAATTAAATTTTGCGACGCCCAAGAAAAACCAAAGGACGGCGGTATAAGTCTAATCTATACTTATAAAACGCAAAGACCAGTTTGTATACTGACTGACTTATAATCAACGTAGCTCCACGAACCTAGAGACTTGAAATTTGGCACACAGATCCCTTTTAGTATGTAGGTACAGATCGTTACAGATCCCTTTTACCGCCAAAAATGACGCTTTTTAACGGGTCTTTTTGCAATTTTTTTCTGATAAAACTAGAGAACGAATAATGATCGAAAATGGACCCCCCCCCCCAAATAGTATATAAGGACCCCTTCAAAAATATGAAATTTGAAATTTTTCAGTTTCCCAACGGCTTTTGACCACATTGATTTATATATTTTGCGGACGGGACCATGTGTGACCGCCATCTTGGAATTTCGTTTTCCTCAATATTTTGAGAACTACTTAAATTTTAGCGACCAAACATTTGTGAGTTGCTATACGTCTGACCCTGAATGGATTTTGATCACATTGAGTCATGTATTTTGTGGGCGGGCCATGTGGGGCCAACATCTTGGAATTTCACTTTTCCTCAATATTTTTGAGAACCACATAGGTTATAGGCACCAAACTTTTGTCGCATTCTACACGTATATATGCCCTAAAGGATATCTGAACACTTCCAGCTATATATTTTGTTGACGGGGCCAGGTCAACATCTTGGAAAATCTTGTTTCCTCATATATTGAGAACCCCTTAAGGGCTTAAAAAAAAAAAAAAATGCGTTTGAGGTCAACACAGGTAGAGAAAATTTGTTTATTTTATTCGCAACCCAATATTCCATTCTAACAGTACTCCATATATATTATGTGGTATAGTTTGATGTAAGTTTGGCTTTGCTTCGCTGATATAATGCTATTGAAGTGGTTGTTCCTAATCAAAATCATAGAACTGACCTAAACACCACCAAGTTTGTTCCGTAGAACGTGTTGATCATTGCTCAGTTTGTATGTGATCACCAGCGTTCTCCAATCCTGTCTATTTCGAGCATATTCTTCCCAAGTTTGTTGATCATTCATCGGTTTGTATGTGATCACCAGCGTTCTCCAATCTTGTCTATTTCGAGCATATTCTTCCCAAGTTGGTTGATCATTCATCGGTTTGTATGTGATCACCAGCGTTCTCCAATCTTGTTTATTTCGAGCATATTCTTCCCAAGTTGGTTGATCATTCATCGGTTTGTATGTGATCACCAGCGTTCTCCAATCTTGTCTATTTCGAACATATTCTTCCCAAGTTTGTCAATCATTGCTCGGCTGTTCGTATTATATTCTGATTCGAAAAGTTCCCACATGCGATCAAATTTCCCAAACATTTAAGCGCAACTGTCCTGAACACTAAAATATTGTTCAGGCTCAGGCTTCTAATCAAACAGAAGATATATAACATTTTCTACTCTACAAAATGCAAAAAACACGAACAAAATTCAAATTCTTGTGTAAAGAATTATGTTCAAAATATCTATATTGTAACCCAAATATATATTTTCAAATTCTTTGAAGCCTCTTCCTATACAATTACAATAGATAGCAACTTTCTATGATTTATGTTGCTATTATTAAAATCCCCACATCCCGTTGTGCACATAAACCCCGAAATGTCCAACACTCTTTTGCACGAGCTACGAGTTTTACATTTTATTTTTAAAATGCTTTTGTGTTCCATTTGCCATTCATAATTGTCATCCCAACACAATTCGCAGATACTGACAGTACAGGACATTAGATACATATTTGTGAGGTCCTAGAGCTTTGTATAGTGTAACTGAAGAAGAAGTAGGGCAGAATATGTCGAGATTGAATCTAAACATCGGAGCATTTTTTTCACAATAACTTTAAAAAAATTGAACCTTCACTTTTCGCACTATGGATGTCATTACCTCTATTCACTACGAAGTTATTTTTCATCAAATTTCCACAACTAACTCTTCTTTCTAATATTTAATTTCCTAAAATATGGACTTAATGTCTCGTTTGTTCATGATTTTTGATCATCTGTTTTGAATGCGTAATTACATACGTATTCACGCTTTACGGGAGTTTTAGCTTATGAAACCTTTGTAAAAGGATTAATGATTAAATTTTGGCTTGCTTAGTTCACCTGTTCTTGTGAAAGGATAACAAAAAAAAACCGTAGTGTTATTGAAAATTTTCAATAACACTACGGTTTTCAGTGGTACATTTATCCAAACAGTAAGTAGTATTGAACAATGACCGAAAATGGTCCCCCTAAAAGCATACCCAATATACATTCAAGCAATAAATTTTCATTCCTTACACACCTTTAGAGGTGAGCATTTTGAGCTCAGAGGTAGATCGATACCTATTTGCAAGATTAAAGTCCCATTAACATATAACCCACATTGACCTCACCCAGTCTGGGCTGGGCCGGAAAAATAACCAGCGTCACGAAGACGCTAACATACGTGGGTGACTTAGTAAAATCTCGCTCGACGTTGCGGGAAGAGATTTCAAGATTATTTTGTTGTTGTAAATATATTCTCTTTTGTACAAGCAATAAATTTTCATTCCTTACGCACCTTGTTGTTTCCTTCACAAAGCATTTTCTTGGACTTGCATCTTTAAAAGACATTGATAATGGAATGAGCCCTCCCTCCACCATCATTATATCCCCTTACTGACCCATATTCCTATAGGACACATCAGTGTGAGGTCATTGCACAGTCCCTGCTGTTAAGCAATAAATTTTCATTCCTTATTAAAAACTTTTTACAAAAGGTGAACATTGACTCCTTTTAAAACTTTTGTAAAGTTAGCAAGGGAATCAGGTTCTAATCCAAACAGAAGATAAGTTCAAAATTTTCCCAAGAGTCATTATTTCATTTTATAGAGATTTACCTCCTAAAGAGTGTTATCCTCAGCGCACTCGTCCTTTGGAAGCGATTACAAGCTCACGCTACTGTTGTCGCTTGAAGTCACGCGCATACGATAGTTTCGTTTGC
Organism: Pachypsylla venusta; assembly: GCA_012654025.1. Classification (NCBI taxonomy): domain Eukaryota; kingdom Metazoa; phylum Arthropoda; class Insecta; order Hemiptera; family Aphalaridae; genus Pachypsylla; species Pachypsylla venusta. The sequence goes on along the minus strand of CM022879.1, from coordinate 16,164,369 downwards.
CTTGTCTTGTTTTTTTCGTTATGGTACGCCCTTGTCACCATAGATCTAAACAGCGTTTGCAGTGGAATTTGAAAAAGAGTAATCAGTCCAATGGAGACAGATTCCTTTTGTAGAATGAAACAGTCACTCCCATCATTAACTAATATCAATCAGTCTCAATGGAATCTACAGCCAGTTTTATAATAATAAAATGGTGCAACCTGGAGTACCCAACATTTGTCGCACACTGGAAGTTTTGCCACCAAAATCCCTACACATCCTTGGTGATAACGTACCAGAAGGGACTGATAGAGCGGTTCCACCTAATGAAAGAATCACCGCCTGAAGAGCAACACCACCTGGCTATTTTTTATAACATTTCGCTAGAGCTGAAAAAGCTTCCGTTGTTCTATTAACTTTGGGATACATGGTTTTTACTGTTTCACGATTCTATTTATCTAACCTTCCCAATTTTGGAAAAAAATAATTCCCAATTTCTAACCTGGCTCATAATGTTCTTCTACGTCTAATTTAAGATACTCGTAGAATTTGTTTTCCGTAGACCTTATCATAAAAATATATCTAATATAAAAGAGATAAATGAAGATCCTGTTTCACTGACTGAAAGAAAATTATAATTAGCTCCCAATGCTGGGGTGTCACATAACATCATTTTTAGAAGGATTAGATGGAGAAGCAATGGAATGAGATTACTAGAAAGAGATAATGATTGAAATGCGAGAGCTGATCAAAAAGCTTCAGTAATTTCTTTATATAAGTTTATTCAATTCAAAATATTCTCTTGCGTGGCAATACGCCTTTTCAACTCAGCTTTCACTACAGAAGACTCTCTAGAAATCTTCTTCCGGAATGCTGTTCAGCTCCTTAAGCGATATTTTGTAATGGCCTCATCGATAATGGGGAGCAAAGAATGCATACCCGACTTGACCACATCTCTGATCTCTTCTTTTCTCACAGCTTCACGCAGATGTTTGCAGGTAACAAAATTACTAACTGCCTCAACTATAGGAAGAAACTCTGTAAACGTCTTCCCCAACTTTACATAACCCGTGAACATGTATATAACCCGTTTACTTTATGTATACCACAAACAAACAAAGCAATGATCAACCAATTTGGGAAGAATATGCTCGAAATGTACAAGATTGAATAACGCTGGTGGATGGAGATTTTGGAACTTCGCGGTCTGCCTGAACCATGCAGAAGTAAGTAATTAATAGAATGCAACACTACCATGGCCTACCGCCTACATAATCTATAATAGGTAGAGAATAGTTTGATGAGAACAGACCATATAAATTAAATCATAGGGTTAATAATAGATATGGAAAATACAATAGAAATTATTCGAGCCAAACCTCAAACCGAACCACAAAGATGGTGACCCTGAGATGTTCTTTCAGACAGATGTATTGCTGGATGAATGCCTCCTACATTGGGTGTGAGATCAATTTTATTGTTGTTTTTGAAAGATAGGTAGGGTTAGTGAACGTCTGGGCGGAATTTTAAAACTTTTTTTTTTTTTTTTTAAATAGAATTGTTGTGAGTGTGACATAATAACATTCTGTGATCTGATAAACATATTATCTTCTACGGGAGTTTAAAGTTGAGGGTAGGTGGAGACAAATCTTGAATAATCCAGTTGATATACTGACAGACTCATAATCAATGCAGCCCAACGATGCGATGTCTCATCCTTTTAGAATGTAGGTATGTAATAAGAAAGAAAAGAACTTCCCCCCCCCCCAAAAAAAGGAGAGAGCATATGAGGATTTGAGAAGTATCACTTCCGGAATACCTGGAGTTAATTATTGATTTTTGTAAATAGAAGTCAATTACAACTTGGGGATGAACGAGTAAGCTAAATTTCGACAAAAAGTTGTTCCTCATTACTAAAAATAATATCCTGGAGAAATTGAGGCGTAGGTACCTCCGAATAGGTAGAGAATAGTTTGATGAGAACAGACCATATAAATAACATTCCCGGATGAGCAAAATCGGCTTCTTTGGCGATTTAACATCTGTCCGTACCAAAACACCGGTGAACAGATAGTATCACCAAATATTACTTCATTTTTTTTTAGAAAGGTGTAATGTAGGTCTTCGTTTCGAATGTATCATTGACGATAGTCCTCAAAACATTATTCTGGAATCTTTGTATTATTTTCCTATTAGAGGAAAATAATACCTATTGATCAAAAAATTGATCAATAGGTATTGGTACGAAGGAACGGATTTAGGCATTCCACTTCGGGACTAAAGCGATCCTTTACTAGTACACTAGTCCCATCACTCTATGTACCAAATTTTCTGTACTTTGAGATGATACATGCTATTTATGTAGGTATGATATCAAGGCTTAACTGGTCCAATATGGCCGGAAGAAATAGGAAATTTGTGATTGAGAAATTTTGGAGAGAGCGACAAACGTGAAATCTCCTAGCTGTTCATTGGGGATGCAGTACGGACAGAGGTAAATACATTCCATATAGTCAATTCTCTATAAAATTTACCTATACCAACCCGTAGGGAGGTAAATTTATAGCTTCTTGGTTCGAATCTAAATCCATACCCGCCGCTGGTCACAATAGATACTATCCTGAATTGCTCCATTTTGAGTAATATTAAATTTATTTCCTCTTCTATTTGTGACAAATAAAAAGCACACAAAACTCAAAACGTCAGCTTCGTCTTTTCTCGTATCTACTGACAAATTTATGATTTCCGTAAAAAACAACAAAAAACGAAGAAATAACATTTGATTTATTGAAAACATAAAATAGCAAAGTAAACATTGCTCTACTAACAATATTGATTGTTAGTACATGCTCAATTTTTATTTTGGTGAGTGCCCACTTTGAAAGGGAATATTTTTTTCATTTTCCTCCTATGTCGGCGTTTTAGATTTTTTTTTACGGGACATGGCCATAAGGGTGGCGCATATTTACTTATCTAACTGAATAGTACACATCCTTGTTTCTAATCAAGAAAAAAACAAATCCACATGTTCATATGGGATTTCGCAGATTGCTCAATCTGCAGACTGTATAAGTAAGTATGCGGCTGTTTGAGAATACCCTAAGAGGTAAGGAATTGTTTATCCGACCATTAATTTTTCCTCTTATTTAAGGTTAAAGTAAAAAAAAAGAGAGTGATTACTCTTGAGTAGTTTCCTAGGAGAAATGAAGTTTCTCTGTGGTAGGCTCGCGTAATACCAAACACAATCCGATGTTCATTAGTTTACCTGGTCTGTTCTGGTTTTCTCTGTCTGTTGACATTAAAATATTGCCGCTTGATTTCCTCTCCCGGTTCACTATACTTCATACTCATTTCATATTATATTTTTCAGTATTTTGTACTCTCTGTGTTACAGCCTCAGCAGATCAGTTGGTTGAGGCGGTGGAGGCTGTTGGTTCGAATCTAAATCCATACCCGCCGTTGGTCACAATAGATCTAAATAAAGGTCGCAATGATAATTGCAGTCTCAATAGAGACCTGCAACCAGTTTAAAAATACTCTTTGTGATGTATAATAAAAAGCCATATGCTAAATAAATGAATACAGTTACTATTCATGTATGGAAAAATTGAGAGTATAATATGCCAGAAATGCAACATAAAAGACTGTTATCCTCAGACATAAAATAATAATGTTATCCACGAACAATAATGCATTTTTGTGCATCAATTAATGGTTGAATAGCAACTCCTGTGAACATCATCTTCCTGCATTAAAACAGTTGATTCAGGACATAGGGATACTTTCACTATATACTCATATATACTTTATGCAAAATATACGCAAATATCCATCAACCCAGAAGTAATTAACCTAAACCAATACTACTTTTTTTTTTAACCTAAACCCAAGAATTTGTACACATCTTAACAACCCGACACTATTCCCCATTTTCTACATAGGTTACCAAGCCTGTAATTAATATGTAATCTATGTGTGTGGTATGATCAATTGGCGTTTATAGGTAATGTCTCGGTGATGTGAGTACTACTGTAAAGGTCACATTTATTCACATTGTTTCCCCGATCTTTTCAAAACCAAGTTCGGGTTCGACCAGCTATTAATAATAATAAATTTCAATAATTTCTCTCCTTTCCAAATAACAGACTCCCCAAAGCGACAACCCCGATGAAAGTGACGAAATTACTATTGTCAAGTCCATAGAATGCACAGGAAAAACTCCTCCCTCTCTGTCGATAAAATAAAAATCATGTTCATGAATGGAAAATAAATTTATATGAAATCCTTGGGCGTCTTTGCAAAAGACGCCCAAGGGAACAATGCAATTTTAAAACAGCAACAAAAATAAAAACCATTATGAGGAAACTGAACACAAATTTATATTCCCACTGAACATTGCAATAAAATTGCCACAAGTACTTGTAGAAGTCCATTCCGGTGTACCCTCGCTTGTAGACATACATAGAATTAACTCATTAACTTTCGTATTACACTAACAGCATTGAACACAAAATATTGAAGTTAATTATAAAAAACAAGGAAAAAAATAAATTAAAAAAACGTCATGCAAAATAAATAATGTGGTTACTTACATAAAAATTGAAGTGCAAACATTATCGCAAATCCAGCCATAATTGCAATGAGCTGTAGGAAACCAGATTGTGTATTTGATCTTTCTCTTTGTAATACTTCAAAGAATATCACATACAATAAAGTACCAGCAGCCATGCCTTGTAAAGCTACAGCAATAAAATTACCTTCAGCAGCACTTGCTTCTTCACTCAATAAAAGACCTAATCCAATACCAATTGGTGTAACAATTGCAAATGTTCCAACATATACAAATAACAATGATAATTTGGTTCTCGATGAAACCAATTCAATGCCAACACAAAAAGCAATTACAAGTTTATGTGTAGCAATGGCACCAAATAAATACCAAACATTTGACACTTTATTTTCTAATCCAACAGCAAGACCTTCAAAGATCGCATGAAATGATAATGCAAGAACTGCTAGTAAACCTCTAAAAGATTTTGCCACACCCATTTCACTTGAGTTATCTTTTAAACTGTGGTCTTCTGAGGGTAGATCAACATGATGATGAGGTTTTCCCAATGGTCCACCAGTCATTCTGACTTGAGCATCTAAAGGTGATTTATGATTTTTACAAGATATAGTAGAAATATTATTCGTGTCCAACAATCCTTGTGTGCTCGTTGTGATGCTTCCACTTCCAGTTTCTAATTCATTTCCTTTGGCTACACCATTCGATGTATTACTCAAACTAACTCTTGGTATGATTGGAACTGGTTCATGTTCACAAGGGTGTTTGGCACATTTTCTCAAACTCATTGTTCTATGAAGTACAGCCTCATCTTCCTGTTCATGAGATCTTTTATCTAAAAAGAAATGGACAGTTTCTTCAACAAGATAAACAAAGAAAAATCCTAAACAAAATATAACGTCAGCTACATGAAGATTAACATTGTTTTGTATAAACGTTGGTAATAACTTCTCACTATAAAGATGTTCTATGCTTTCACGTACTTCTGGTTGTAAATGAATGAAGGTTGTAAATAAAAGTACACCTCCACCAAAACATAATAATAATGAAATGATCAATGGTTGTTTAGTATAATGTCCTGAGGTAACAGATGGTTTTCTAGAAAAATTTAAACACTTTGCAACTTTTAATGGTAAAATTCCGATTAGAAATGAACTGATTCCTAATGTAATCATTGCCAATATTTTAGCTGTCATTAATGCTTTTCTTTCATCTAGTTTATTTAATAGAGAAGTAGAATTGTGGATGTCTTCTTGTGCTTCCATGGTTAGTTCTTTGGTTGGTCTAATAACTTATCTTCTAAATCGTTTAAGGTATTTTGTTTATTAAAAGATAATTTTCATTAAACAATGTCAACAGGAGACTATTTCTCCTAAATCTACTGACGTGGTTGTGGTGTTGATGATAAGGTTGTTGATGTATGTTTAATCTTGCCAATCTCATTTATATGTTCTTCTTGATATCTGCAACCTGTAACAGCAAAAAAAAAAAAAAAAAAAAATAATTTACATAATTAAACTCTGTCTGCACCTATATAATAGTTAGGTACCACCCAATAGTTTTTTTTTGCTTATCGTCACTTCTACATTCATTGGTCATTCGAGACGGAGGTTTTACCTTCCATTCGCTGGAAATAAAACTCTATATGTTAAACTCTATAAGTAAAACTCTATATCTCTCTAAACGAGTTCAGCTTGGTTTGAAATATCAGAAACTTTACTGGTTAATGGGTAGATACTCTTCACTACCTGTCGAAAACAAGCTTCTGCTTTATAATGAGGTCCTAAAACCTATATGGACCTACGGTATCCAGCTCTGGGGCTGTACCAGTGACTCTAATAGGAAAATAATACAAAGATTCCAGAATAATGTTTTGAGGACTATCGTCAATGTGCCTTGATACATTCGAAACGAAGACCTACATCGCGATTTAAATGTAGAACTAGTAGCAGATGTTATTAAAAAAAATGCCTCTTCCCACCAAGAAAGGCTTCGAGGTCATGTCAATCCTGAGGCCGTCCATCTTCTCGAGGTTGACAACCTATATAGACGTTTAAAAAGAAGAAAACCTCACGAGCTCACATAGAGCTCCATCCCTAGTTGCACCAAATTGCAACCACCTTCATAAGACGAGTCTGTTTATGTTATGTATATAAACTGTTTATTTTTCTTATTTTTAATATTTCGTTAGAATAATATTGTTCATTAGATTAAGTATCTAGATTGCAATTATAATAAAATGCCTTCATCGGCTATTTTATATTACAAAAAAAAAAAAAAAAATGTTCTAAACTTCATAAATTTTACTGTACAATATGCCTTGCTTACTGACTCTATTATCCCGTTGGATAGCCGACAACAAAAGTTATTTCAGATAATGCGTATGTGCTTCCTCTAAGATTGTTCAATTTACTCTCTATTTCATTCAAATATTCAAAAATGAAACTTCGCTCCATGATCCGAAGGTTTCAAACGTATGGGTTTAAAAAGATAATTTTAGTTTATCCCTATTGAAACGAAGTCTTCGTGACGACAAATAAATGACATTTTCAAGGTTGACGGTAATGGGTAACAGTTATGGTGTTCAGAGAAAACCGGTTTCTTTATCTTTTAATCGAATCTCTTCATTAAAAAAATAAATTATTTTATTATAATCCAGATTTTTTTATAAAAAAAATTGAAATTCTAGTTTGTTATTATGAATGCACCTTTGGAATTGACTAAGAAGTTTAACTACTACCCACATCATTCTTGGTGTTTTACGTTCAAAATAAAAAATCTGGTTGTTCACCATTATCGTCACTTTAGCCACTTTATGTTGACCTAATCAATGATATTTTTTTTTTTTGTTTTGGCTTGTCGTCTCTTTAACATCTATTTTTTATTAAAGGCTTTTATTTAACTTGCTTTGTATGTATGTTTGTGGGTAAATCTTAGAAATTAAATTTAACCCACTTCCCATTTTAATTATTGAAGACAGCGGTTTTACCCTCCATTCGCTCGAAACTTGCAAACGAGCTACACACATTGACCTCACCCAGCCTGAGTTGTGCGGAAATCACGAGGGCGCGAGCCAACGTGGACACCTATGTGGTAAAACCTCGCAGGACGTTGCTTAACTTGAGTAATCTAATGGGAACTGGTGTATTCAATGTGCCATAGACGTGGGCTAAATAAACTTCCCTTTTTTTCTTCTTCTTAACGTCTCTTTAATATTTGGACGGAGCTTTTATCCTCCATTCTATGGAAACTAACAAACCAGCCGCCCTAAATTGACAATACCAACCTCGAAGGACTTTACTTATCTGGAGTAAACGGGAATTGGTGTTTTCATACACGCTGGTTTAGATCGGCGTTTGGTCAGAGAATATTAATTTCATATGAATGAAAAATCAATTTCAGTGTCAATAGATCATATTCATGGCTTCTATATAACTAGAACAATACATCTTAACCAATTGCTGTCGCATGCTGTTCTTTTTCTTCTAACGTAATAATTTCTATGCCATGTCAAGTAACTGGCATATGCAATGTTCAATGTTTGTTAACAGCAAACGCTTTAGAATGTAATTGCATCATTCAAAAATGACGGTTTACAAAATTTCCCATTTGAACGGGATCATTACATCTCATATATTATGATGTGTTCTCACACCATTAATATCTGAAATGTTGATTTGGTAACATTTGAAGTAATAATGTCACGAAACTTTGAGCAGCAACTCATGCTGAAATTTTAGAAAAAATCCATGTGCTGCTAAAATAAAGTCTTCTGGCATTGAAGTTTTAAGTTCCTAGCATAGGTAAATAGGTATGAGTAGTGAGTAGCTCCTATCTACAGAATCCATATGCTGCTTATCATTTTCACATGACATAATGCTTATCAATTTCTATGTCTGTCTAACAGGAAATATTTCTCAGATTTTATCTTTGCAAACAACTATTTTTTCATAATCAGCAAAGAAGTTGCAACTTTATATTTGCTTTGTGTAAATATAGGTATGTGTAATAATTTGTATGCCATGTCAAGTAACTGTCATATGCAATGTTCAATGTTTGTTAATAGCAAACGCTTTATAATGTACCTAATTGCATCATTCAAAGAATGTTTACAAAATTTAATTTTAAGTTTGTAATACTAAATTTGAGACATTACAGTTCGTACATAAAAGTTGAGACAATACAGGTCATATGATAAAAGTTGGGACATTACAGGTCGTATATAAAAGTTGAGACATTACAGGTCTTACTATAATAAGTTGAGACATCACAGTTCGTATATAAAAGTTGAGACATTACAGGTCGTATTATAAAGGTTGAGAGATTACAGGTCGTATTATAAAAGTTGAGACATTACAGGTCGTATATAAAAGTTGAGACATTACAGGTTGTATTATAATAAGTTGAGACATTACAGGTCGTATCATAAAAGTTGAGACATTACAGGTCGTATATAAAAGTTGAGATTGTAGATGATGATAGCAAAACGTACTGTTGTGTATTGAAAATTAACATCGACAAAGTTCCCTCTCTTCCTGTCCATATTTGGAAACAAATCGTTTATCCCTTGTATCTCAACTCTCGTATTCGAACTGTAGATTCAGAAGAAAGAGAAGTTAGCTATTGTAAGATTACTTATCTTTGCCGGTATTATGTTGTGGTGTGTGGTGTGGGTTGGAGGATATTTCTCCCAGAAAGTTTAAAAAAAAAGTTCCCAAGCATTGTCTTAGCTTTCTTCTTTCCAACTCTCTATTAAACGTTTAATGATTAAACAGCTGATTTTAATCCTAGCATTGGCAAGGGGGGGGGGGGGG
>CM022879.1:16111095-16154898 GCA_012654025.1 Pachypsylla venusta | reverse complement strand
TTTATTTTCATTTACATTATTTTATTCCTGGGATTTAATTTTATTTTTATGTAAGATAATAATTGATTTAGTTTATATTTTTTTAGTTTTTAATAAAATAATAGCGACTTATTGTAATAAATAAAAAAAAAAATCATTTTATCCTTTATTTTGTTTGCGGGTACTTTGTACCCCCTCCTTGGCAATGCACTTCAAATAGAGCTTGGCAATCCTAGGGTTAAAATTCATTCTATCAAACCAATAATAAAGAGAGGTGATATTTCACTTTGAAAGACGCTAATTTAGCAACAAGGATGGTGCATATGACCGAAAAAATTAAACGCACCTCTATAAAATAATAAATAATGAAAATAAAATAAAAAGCAACAAGGACAACCCCAATATCGGCTCCAAATTCAAACCTTGTTTGATTGAAAATTTGACGTCATATACTCAAGCGAAAATATTTCAAAGGCATATTTTCCTATGCTGTTGTGTTGACGCAGAATGTAAATGGGAATTTCTTCTCGACCATCTGACCAGAAACAGACTGAAGAGATGACGTAAGACAGGTCAGAGAGCACCTTAAAGAAACTGTGTTATTATTACTAAAAAGAAAGGCAATGAATCACTACTCATCTTTTAAATTAAATCAAATTATGAAGCAATAAATGAACAATCTGTAAAATAAGTAGGCTGTCATAGCGCAAACAATAAGAAAAGGTTAAATTCCAATTGATTGATCCGTAATTATTTTAACCTTTATAATCAAAAATGAAGATAATTGTATATCGAACAGTATGAAAAATGAATAATCCTATTGGATAGATGTAAAAAATAAAGATATTGGAAGAACAATAAGAAACTAGAAAAGATCAAAGAAGTGGTGAGAGATGATAGTCCATTCCTCAAATAGTGTCTAAAACTGATAGAACACCGGAAAGATTGATGACAACAGACAATGTAATTGGATTCAGAAAGAGGGGCAAATTTAATATGAATAATGGTGTAAACAAGATTGATGATAATGTCATTGGCTTCAGAAAGACTGGCAAATTTATTATGAATAATGGTGTGAACAAGATTAATGACAATCTCATTGGCTTCAGAAAGAGGGGCAAATTTATTATGAATAATGGTGTCAATAAGATTGCTGACAATCTCATTGGCTTCAGAAAAACTGGCAAATTTATTATGAATAATAGTGTGAACAAGATTGATGAAAATGTCATTGGATTCAGAAATTGTGGCAAATTTATTATGAATAATGGTGTGAACAAGATTGATGACAATGACATTGGCTTCAGAAAGAGGGGCAAATTTAATATGAATAATGGTGTAAACAAGATTGATGAGAATGTCATTGGCTTCAGAAAGACTGGCAAATTTATGATGAATAATAGTGCGAACAAGATTGATGAAAATGTCATTGGATTCAGAAAGAGTGGCAAATTTATTATGAATACTGGTGTGAACAAGATTGATGACAATGACATTGGATTCAGAAAGAGGGGCAAATTTATTATGAATAATGGTGTGAACAAGATTGATGATGTCATTGGCTTCGGAAAGAGTGGCAAATGTATTATGAATAATGGTGTGAACAACAGAGAAACGTTTTCGCTGTAAAGCTTTGTTACGAAAACTCCAGTATATAATAATGGAGGTGAACCTTGTATTCATCCAGAGTTTTATTCACCTCCTAGATTTTCCATAGTGCAATAACTCCACTATATAACAATGGAAGTGGACCTTGCATTTATCCAGAGTTTTATTCACCTCCTAGATTTTCCATAGTGCAATGACTCCAGTATATAACAATGGAGGTGGATCTTGTATTTATCCAGAATTTTATTCACCTCCTAGATTTTCCATAGTGCAATGACTCTACTATATAACAATGGAAGTGGACCTTGCATTTATCCAGAGTTTTATTAACCTCCTAGATTTTCCATAGTGCAATGACTCCAGTATATAACAATGGAGGTGGACTTTGTATTTATCCAGAGTTTTATTCACCTCCTAGATTTTCCATAGTGCAATGACTCCAGTATATAACAATGGAGGTGGACCTTGTATTTATCCAGAGTTTTATTAACCTCCTAGATTTTCCATAGTGCAATGACTCCAGTATATAACAATGGAAAAGCAAACAAGGATAAAAGAAATACTACATGAGTAAACAGTCACCCAGAATGGCCCTCATCAAACACCGAAACCATTGTTTGTTTCGCAGCATAATTTCACTTTTGTTTGATTTCTATAATAAATAATCATGAAAAGCGTATACGGTGTTATTTGTTTTAGTTTACGTTGACCTTCATGTTGTGTTATCAGTCTGATTATATCATGGATCATGAGTATCATGAACTTAGGATCTTATATTGTGATTTATAAAACAACAAAGCTAATATTGTCAATGATTGCCAAACTGGATTATAGAATGAAGAACATTAATCGTAAAATATATTTTTTTGTTTATGTAAATTTCTTTAATGATATCATTTCATCAATACTTAATGATCGTATCAGACCATTTGTCATGATTGCAAAATTTTTACACCATTCATTTGCTGTATATATGTTCAATTTGTGTGTTTGGTATATATTTGTGCCCTTATTTGATGAGATTTTCAGACAAAACTATTTTCTTTCAAATTTAGTTGTGTATTATACCATAGCAACCAGATATTTATCTGTAAGTAATAAGAATATAATTTTGATATTTTCTCTTTTTCCTATACGATTTCTGATCGACAGTTAATTTAGTTTTTCTTCACTTGTGTATTTTAGACAATTGACAACTTGGGCGTCCACAGACGTCTCAGAAATATTTTTTTTTAAAGGTAAGATTTTTTTTTCTTTTTTAAATTTGGCTTAACGTCTCTTTAACATCTATTGTGGTCATTCATGACGGGAGTTTTACCCTCCATCCGCTGGAAACTTGCAAACCAGCTACCCACATTGACCTCACCCAGACTGGGTTGGGCCGGAATAAAGAGCCAACGATACATGGTGTTCCCAATCGGTCACCAATCCAAGTACTGACCACGCCCGACGTTGCTTAACTTCAGTCATCTGACGGGAACTGGTGTATTCAACGTGGTATGATCGTTGGCAAAGGTAAGATTAATTTTTCAAATAGTACTGAGTCTGTATAGCAATCTATAGCCAATGATTTGTCAAATGAATATCTCTGACTGCGAAATATCCCACGGGATGCTGAACAGAACAGCAATTTTATTGTATAAGTCTCCCGATTTGTTATGTTCCAAAAAATTTGGGAAACACTTCAAATTTTGAATATTCCTCATAAAACTAATGATATTTATGCAAACTGAAAGGATGAGTCAATGATGTAGATATGACGAATCAATTAAAATCTTCTGAAATTGATTAATAATCATTAATTATAAGAGGTTATTCAGGTGGTTAGGTTTTAACTTATTGATGTCATTTGTTTTGTGGTGTTCTTCATGGATTGTATAATACTTGTTGTAAGTTTGTTAGTAATTTGAACAATATTATCATCGACACAACATCTTTGAATTTTCCAAAAAGAGATGCTTGTTATTGACAAATGAACGGATGAAGGAAATAAAAGAAAGTGAAATTGTTTGCGTGTGTGACTTGGAGGAGGAGAATGAAAAAAGGGATTATGGCACAATTCATTGTTTTAGGCGAGGTTAATGGCAGATGCCTTTTCTACCACCTAACCCTTAGAGTTCTATTTTTATGTGGTCAATTACTCAAATCAATGAGGAAAAAATCCTGCCTCTGTTGGGGATTGAACCCACGTCTTTCTGTTTACCAGAAAATTGTTTTGTCTATTCCTAGTAATTATCTTAGTTTCATTGGTAAACAGGACTTGTAGTGAATTAAAAAGCAAAAAAAATCCTAGTTAGTTAAGGCTTAGGCGCAAGGGCTTTTACAAACCTTAAAGCGGAAATCAGCTAACGGTTGACGAATATACGTAATTTTTATATTATAATAATTATTGTATATAATTATTCACATTAACTTTAAATAGGTATAACTAATCTTTGCAAATTCCGTGATTTCCAAGAAGACGGTTTATGGTTACACATTTTTTTCTTTCTTTGGCATCGATTTTTTTCCATCCATAGTTTGGGGTTCATACTATCGTAGACTTTATTTTTGTAAAAATACTCTATTTAATAAAAGATTCGTGTACCCAATTTTTACACTAGACTGTACGTGATATAAAATTACTCAAGGAAAAACTGTTCAACAATAATTATTGAACTTTTCAATACAAATATAAGAAAAAGACGGCGGCGGGTGCGGGGGGCTGGGGGTTGCATGGAAAAGTTTGTGTTGTTATTATTTTGGAAGATGCTTCATTGAAAGTTCCATACATTCGTTATCTAGTTTCAAGTTTAATGATAAACTTTTCCCGAGTATATCTCTACTTCCTGAGCATACTCTTTCTTCCCGAGCATATTTCTTTCTGGATTCTTATTACTTCTATTACGATTTTACTTTATTTGACTTCACTTTATATAGAAAGTTGAAAAAGAGAAAATAAGAGATAAAGTAAAAGAGTAAATCTACAATATCACATCTACAGATCTTAAAAAAAATACCTTTATATGCTGCATTCTATAAAGCAAACATCATTAAAATGTCGGTGGTATATTGCATAATATAGCCAGCGTCTATGGCATGTTAAATACATCAGCTCCTAGTAATATCACTGAAGTTCAGCACCGTCAAGCGAGGTTTCACTTATTGGGTGACCACGTAGGTTCGCACCCTTTTGCTGCTCGATTTTACCGGTCCAATTCATGCTGGATGAGGTCCATGGGTGTAGCTGATTTCTTTGATATCATGAACATATTCTGGTTTGTTTAGAAGTTTCGTTAGAACGAATGTTTCAAAAAGTAGATTTCTCTTTCGTGTAAAAGACACGTACATCCTATGTGCAATACGTGTAAGAAAAAAGTATATTTCTTTGTATTATTATGTCACTATTTTTGTGGGCATCATACCTACAAGGTATTCTCAACAATCACTCCAGTATCACTAAGCCTAAGTTACACTTAAAAAATTTCCTTTGCTACCACTTGTCGCTATTACAATAGCTACTCAATTGTTCTTACAATAGCTACTCAATTGTCCTCAGTAGGCTGAGTTACCCCCAATCACAAACTTGGTGCAAGCCGAGTGTGATGCGCACTCTGCCTCGGAGACGTCCAATACTTGTAAAAATTGTAAAAACATTACTGGTGTAACCTCTGTAAATAATGTAGGAGAGGGAAAATCATGATTGTGTCCTAGAAAACCTCGGAAATTCCTCTAAAAAGTTTGTACATATCAAAGAGTAAATATCATGTTTTTACATACCAAATTTCATCAAAATATTATTAGAGTAACTATAATGTTTGTCCATTACAAATTTCATCAAAATATTATTAGAGTAAATATCACGTTTGTCCATACCAAATTTCATCAAAATATTATTAGAGTAAATATCATGTTTGTCCATACCAAATTTCATCGAAATATTATTAGAGTAAATATCACATTTGTCCATGCCAAATTTCATCAAAATATTATTAGAGTAAATATCATGTTTGTCCATACCAAATTTCATCAAAATATTATTAGAGTAAATATCATGTTTGTCCATACCAAATTTCATCAAAATATTATTAGAGTAAATATCANCACCAAATTTCAGCCACCGAAAATTAACCGGTTCCGAGAAACAGTGATGAATAGGTAATAATATTTGATGGACGCGCCCTTTACCCCCGCGGCTGGCGTCCCAGTTGGAATATTAAAAAATCTTTTCTTATTGCACATCTAGAACATAAAGCGAACCTACATACCAAATTTCAGCCACCAAAAATTTACCGGTACGGAGAAACAGTGATGAAAAAGTGATTATATTTGATGGGCGCACCCCTTTACCCCCGTGGCTGGCACCCCAGTTGGAATATTGAAAAATCCTTTCTTATTGCACATCTAGAACATACCTACGGCGAACCTACCAAATTTCAGCCACCGAAAAGTTACCGGTACGGAGAAACAGTGATGAAAAGGTGATTATATTTGATGGACGCACCCTTTATTCCCGCAGCTGGCGCCCCAGTTGGAATATTAAAAAATCCTTTCTTATTGCACATCTAGAAAATAAAGCAACCCTACATACTATATTTCAGCCACCAAAAATTTACCTGTACGGAGAAACAGTGATGAAAAGGTGATAATATTTGATGGACGCACCCTTTACTCCCGCGGCTGGCGCCCCAGTTGGAATATTAAAAAATCCTTTCTTATTGCACATCTAGGTAGAACATAAAGCAAACTTACCTACCAAATTTCAGCCACCGAAAATTTAACGGTATGGAGAAACAGTGATGAAAAAGTGTTAATATTTGATGGACGCACCCTTTACTCCCGCGGCTGGCGCCCCAGTTGGAATATTCAAAAATCCTTTCTTATTACACATCTACAACATAAAGCAAACCTACAAACTAAATTTCAGCGCCCAGAAATGTACCGGCACGGAGAAACAGTGATGAAAAGGTGATTTTCATATGTAAAAGCGCCCCCTTTTTCCCCCGCGGGAGGCGCCCCAATTCGTATATTTAAAAATTCTTTCTTAGCGCGCATCTAAGACCTAAGTGCGACCTATATGCCAAATTTTAGTCTCCTAGGACGTACCAGTGCGGAGAAATCGCGATGATGTCAAGTGAGTGTGTTTCTCTTTTATATATACGAGTATAGATAGATAGATTAGCAACTAATGCTGGGGATTATCTTCTCGTGTGGGGAGAAATGAACGAGGTACGTAGAAGCCAACATAAAATTTGTAAAAGCCCGGCCTTCACTTCATTTGGTCCTTGGTCAATAATAATATTATAAAAATAATTTTCTGTGTCCTGATATTAGATTTTCTTTCAGAGATTTTTCCATCAAAGCATTGTCTTCCTGTCCCCCCCCCCCGCGCCCGAAAAAGAATTTTCTCTTTCTTTTGTTAGTCTCCCACCATATTTTTTCCCAGTGTGACGTACCTTTTGAATTCTTTGCTCTTAAAATGTACTGAAAATTCTTGAATGAAGTATTTTAATAAATCCCCCCACCTCTACATATACTACATATAATACCAAACTTAGTGTACTCTCTAAAAACCATGCGAAACCCCTTTCCAAGGGAAGGATACGCTAGTAATCAATATTTTAAATACATAGTTCTGTGGATCTCTGTTAATAATGGCCTCCCTGTGGCCCCAGGTGGCCTAATTAGGCCTAAAAACTAATCAGCTAAATCTATGAATATATGAAGAATGACCATACCAAATTTCATCAAGAGTTATCGTGGTACACACTACACTGGTACAAAATAACAACAGATAAAGAAACATGAATCCAATTTTTATGAAGGTCCTTATAGGTATATAACGTAAACATCAAAATATGTTTACAAACTGACATCACTTTGATGCTTGCCCATAGACACAGTATTGTCATCAATCAGTTGATATTGTTGTTGATGTTTTTTCTTCTTTCCTTCCTTTTAACTTCTATAAACATGATTTTGGATAATTTTACAGGATCCACGGTGGCGGTAATTACTTCGTCTTTCATAGATTTCGGTATTTCAAACTTTCATGTAAATCGGATAAGGTGTTCGAGAGTTATCATAAAACAGAGGAACGGATAAATAGGCATCAAAACTGTTTATTTATCGAATTAAATTATTTTATTTTTTTCGATGAACGTGTTCACATGTGTGAACATCGGTTCCACGGATAAATAGGCAAACAGTACGGACAGAGGTAAAAAATTGAGGTTTACTCCGAGTGACCGGCCATCGTCCTAGGTAAATATATACCAAAAATCCATGACCTAAAATATTTATGTTATGTATGAGTAATATAATGTTTCTCTTTGGATTGAAATCATTTCCACCAATCAAAACTTTTTATTTATCGAATTACATATTTTTTTTTTCGATGAACGTGTTCACATGTGTGAACATCGGTTCCACGGAGTAATCTTGTTGTGTTCACAGGTGTGAGCACATTGTCCATTATGTGTAATGAAACGAGATGCGAGATATTACTTCGTTCAATCAAAAACTATTTTAGGGGGAAAAAGCATTTTTTATTATCTCTATATCATGAAAAATTCGCATTGTTTTGGGTTCGTTACACCCTGTATAATAATTATATTTAAGATTTTATATACATTAAACGAATAGCTGAAAACATTATTGAAATACTGAAAGATCTAATTTTATTAAAACAGAGGGAAGAATTTGCTCAAAAAAAAAAAAAAAAAAAAAAAGTTTTGAGAGAAGAATTTGCACAACAAAAAGGTTTTGGGTATTCATGTTTTTATTTTGAATATACCCCCAAAATTTCATATAGTACGTTTCAAGGTACGTTAGAATTCAAAAATACATTAAAAAACACTGCTAATTTAACATAGTTCCACAAAAATGAACTATAACTAGTCAGCGTCTATATCATAAGGTGCCATAGACGATTTTCCCCCGAAAGCTCGAATAGGGATTATAGGGAAAGCGAGTTGAGTCCTTATATGGACTCAACCCAGGGCAAGTTCTCATGTTTATGTTTAATTTATTTTTCTGTTGTGGTTATTGGCGATTCTTTTCAAGAATTCATCGAGTTCTTGAAATGTTTTAAAGTGTGTAAACGAAATTTTCTCAAACGTACGTGTAAGTTGTGTTTTTCGTCGACGTGGCTTCCAGCAATTGAGGTCCAGGTCTGAAACTGAAACTGATGTGATTGTAGGTAAGATGTGATTGTAGAATATCGAAAAACGCAGTCTTCCCATATTTTCCAACTTGTTGCCTTTTCTCCATATCTGGTTTGCCAAAAACAACAAGACTCAAGACTGGAGTTTGACGAGTTTACTGTTTGTTATTCACGTCTCAATAGTTCTTTGCCCTCTATAACTAATTCATTTATATTACTAACCTTGTCACAACAAAATAAATCTGTTTCTCATAACCTTATCACTGGGTTGCTTGCTAGAAGAAGACCGGTTCTATATCTGTTAGTAGATAGATACTTCTTACTGAACTTTTGATCTTTATCAATCATGTTTAATATTTGCGATATTCATTCGTAGGATTAGAAAGCATTACTTTATATTTTGTTGGGAGAGACCAAAGAAAAATAAAAAAACAAGAGGCCTTTGTGGCGTTCCATGTCGGGTAAAGTTTTAATAATAATTTTTAATAGTTTTATCTCGTTTTCTTGCCTATATTTTTATGATATGATTTCGTTGCTCAAACTTAAAAATTCAGGTTGACATTTTATTTTAGCCACTTTTGGGGGAATTTCTAAAAACAGGGTCATTTCATGAATTAGTATGCAAAGTGTGTCGCAAAAGTAATCATCCCATTTGCTTTCTCTTCATCTTTTTTTTTGCCAAGTTCGAAAAATTTTAGCTTGAAATTTGTATTCATAGAATTTTTACATGTAAAAGTATTTTTTTCTTATTGTGGACATTATAGCATTACAGGATATTTTTAACAATCTGTCCAATATCACTGAGCCTAGGCTACACTTGCTAAATTATCCTCAAGAGAGAGAGAGAGCGTTACCCTCAGACACAACCAGACCAAGTAGAAAATTTGGAAAAAAAATCTTTTTTGAATTTTCTCACCCGATTAGAAATCGAAACCGGTACCTCCTTGGTATGAGGCAAATTCTTGCAAATTCTCATTTATAGTACCCCAACTGAACAAGAATACTCTTATCATAGCGACGTTTGTATTGAAGAACTAAAATATAATCTGCAAAGACGTATCAAATCAGTACCAAAGCAAACAAAGATAATATACAATAGACTTTCTTTTATATGTTCGGCTGACTTCGGCAAACTCTTTGAAATCCAAATTATATCCCGAGGTCACAAACCCAAATTTGATTTACAATGTATATATAAAAATATATACTGACATATCGCAGTGAACTTTTTAAGTTCGATCACCCAGAATGACAATGGGTTTTGTATGATGCTGGATCTGGTTATGATGCCAAACCTATAATATGACTCATAGGAGTGCGGACTGTCGGAATCTGGTCAATAATTCAATTGGATTTGATTTGTATGAAATGACCTAAATGATTTCATTACAGTATAATGCTATAGTTATAGAAATGCTTAGGATGCTTACCGACAGCCGGATACTTACTGATTTTATTGCATAACACATATATGCAAGGAAAAACATACACACAGGTTGATGTGGGATCTACGCACTCCCATAAGGACATGTGTATTTGTTATTCCTTACATATATGGGAAAATGTGTGCTATGCAATAAGATATGTGGCTGTCTGCGGGCTCCCGGGACTTATTTTCCTATTTTCCAGAAAGTGGAGTAAACATTGTCCTGTGATAAATGAAATACTTCTTATACAGGGAGGTATGAAAAAAATTGGAGAGGTTCTTACGACACCACGTATAAATTTTGTGGCCACTTAAAAAAATATAGATTTAGTCAAAAAGAAGTTGCCAAAAAGAAATAGAAGTAACCAAATGTTACTTCTTTTTCTTTGGAGACGAAATGAGTTGTTTCATATGATGTCCACCCCAGGGGCTGTTGATGATGCAGCTAAACATATAATAAATCCTTTGCAGTCAAATATATTGCTCCCTAATTAAAACTATCATCCAGAGATCTCTAGTTTGTGGCCCAATACCAGTCCAATAAATAAACACAAGACCATCAAAGCTGACATTGAACCATTTACATCTAAATTTCATTTTTCGAGATCGGAAGAGAATATTTTAGTCCGAATGACGGCTTTCTCTTTAGGAAACCCACACCAACATCTATCAATGTGGCGCTATGCTATCCGTTCAGCATATCCTGCGATGTCCATCCAGTGGCGGATTTACCACTGGGTCTGAGTAGGTTGCAGCCTATAGGACGGCAAATTTGGAGCCTAATTTTCTTTGGAAATTAAAATGTTTCATATTTATATACCTAAAAACATAAATAATGCTATAACGTCCTGTATATAATTATTTTATAATTTGCGTGCCCGCGGTTGGGAGCGGCGCGGAAAATGGCCGAATTGACCAGCGCTGATGCCGTCGTGGGAGCCGAATAGGGGTCGTACTTTTATAGGCTTTCGGCGCTCACAAATATTGTAATTAATATGATTGTGAACATAGGGTATAGAATTCTAGAGGTCGGTTAGTAGGGGTAGCAAAATTTGAATAACCTACTATCGAAAAATGTATAAATCTGCCACTGTGTCCATCTCTTTCTGGTGCCATGTCATGGGCTCCCTGGAGTTCGAATCTGGTGATCTATGCTAAAAGTGTAGACTCTTGTAATTCGGGGATTCAGAGCGAAATACCACGCAGTTAAAACGCTGAAATTGAAAAAAAAAAAAAAAAAAAAAACGGACTGTACATATGGATGTGTAAAGGAAAACAAAAGAAATATCGTGGTGTTAAATCCAGACCTCCGCCTCATTTGGTCAATAAAAAATTGTGTTTATCTTTGCATAACCCAAAACGCTCAAGACTCTATTGCGACTTGAATTTAAAACGTTCGAAAACAATATCCTTGAAATTTGTACGAAAAAAAGGCGGTAAACCCTAACAAGCTCGTGTGCAATGGAGCTGCTCCAGAAATCTTCTGAAATTTGTTTACTCCACAGAAAAATTTATAGTAAAAAAAAAGATATTTTGAAAGTGGAAAAATAAATCTAAATAAATACCCCCCACACCCACTCTCAAAAACTCTTGTGTAAGGTTATTTGAGGGTGGTAAGCATTTTCTCTATTGAAGCTGTAGAGCAATTTGTATGAAAATAAGCTTAAAACACTTTCAACTTTTTGCTTTCCTTATCTTATAACAAGGAAAGTATTGCAATGCGGGCTGAAATATTCCATGTCGAGATTTCAATGACAAAACACGTTTTTTAGGTCCACAGAGTTCAATTTCGAGATTCCGCGTTCGTGTGTGTGTGTGTGACTGTGATGGTTGGTTTAACTATGAACAAATCACCCCAGGAATGGTAAGTGATAGATGCATGAAATTTAGAATATATGTCAAGAACGAACCATGAACTTTTGTTTAAAATTAATTTGCTATTGGCGTATTTTGCCTTTTAGCGGTTCTCACAAATTTTGACTAAAAAGAGTATATAAGAGTTCAAAAATTTGGTGCCTATTCATATCAGTTTCTCAATTTCATACATGGAATGCGCAACGAAATTGTATTTTGTATTTGAATTTCCCGTTGATGGCTTCTGTCTTTTTCAGCGTTTTTTTGGGTGGTTTTACATATTTTCACGTTTAGTATAAAATAGTCTTAACTAGTGGACGCAACTCTTTCCGAAAGGAGAGACTGCCACACTTAATAACCTATTGTTCATGAACAGACACATGCACGGACCACTGGCTGAAATTCAATATTTTAGGCCATGGGTATATTAAAACCCGACATCAAAAATTTCAGCCCATCATAATACTTTCTCCTTCTTTACAGATAAAAAAAGTCGTGTGATGTTCACTCCAGAAATTCTTGGATGGTGTGCAGGATTTTCGTTATAAGACAGAGTAAATTGAAATTACATTCAATGTAGCCTTGAAGTGAGATCGAATGAGGAAAAAAAAATTCAGGAAAAATATAGGTATCTTAAGATATGATCATATAAAAGGATTACTAAAACCTAAGGACCCTGAGGCGGGTTAATATATTATATAATCATATCTTAAGATTAAAGGCGGAAAACAGAACGGGAAATTGACTTTTGTAGATTGCGGCATGAGATGTATTTTCCCGTGGATGTAGAAACTTCCGTGACCTACAATAATTCTTCCTGTTTTATGCTGCATGTTTTAGGTACGATTTGGGGAAGGGAGTCCATTATCGATCATTTCTTGGTAACTCCATTAAAAAATGCTTTTTCGGCTATAATTTGCATCCAGTCTTCTTCCCTGGATACTGAAAGTACCTACAATGTAAGGCAAATTTCAAGTTTCCAGACATCGTAGAGTTATGTTGATACAGTTCAATATATCCGGTCAGTCAGTCTACCAACTGTGAGCTTTGTGTTTTATAAGCATAGATGGACTAATTGAAGAGAAATATCATGAATATCATGATTCCCGGCAAAAGTTCGAGAGTCATTCACATACAACAGTTCTGACGGAAACTTAATCCACTGTAAGAACTACACTGTACGGCCATTTTGTGATGATACAAAAGCAAGAGAACAGTTAAAGAAAGGAATACACTAAAACCTCTTAAATGCACTTGGGACAAAAACGAAAGCTGTTAGTGTGAAGTGGACTTACCATCGATGCGGACAGTGAGGAAAAACGAAAGTTGTAGTGTGAAGTGGACTTACCATCGTTACGGACAGTGAGGAATAACGAAAGCTGTGTGAAGTGGACTTAATATCTATACGGACAGTGAGGAATAACGAAATCTGTAGTGTGAAGTGGACTTAATATCGATACGGACAGTGAGGAATAACGAAAGCTGTAGTGTGAAGTGGACTTACCATCGTTACGGACAGTGAGGAATAACGAAAGCTGTGTGAAGTGGACTTAATATCTATACGGACAGTGAGGAATAACGAAATCTGTAGTGTGAAGTGGACTTCATATCGATACGGACAGTGAGGAATAACGAAAGCTGCAGTGTGAAGTGGACTTAATATCGATACGGACAGTGAGGAAAGTAAACCCTGTTTGTATCTGTGCTGATTGTATAAGACTATCATGATATATGTTGTAGATATGTGTTAATGAGAACGTAATATACTTGAAATTAAATTTTACAACCCTCATTAAACTGTGAATAGAACACAAACTCTGTATATTTTGTATATTAATCTGATGAATGAGAGTAATTACCGTTATGTAAGTACAAGCCTATTCAGGATAGACGAGAAATATACATAATGATAATTGTACAAGTATGAAACATGGCAACAAAAGAGAAGGGATGATGACTTACAAGAATTGAGTCAAATTTCACAGGGGTCGGGTCCATAATTCAAGATATTTTTTACAAATATCAGGTTGAAGAAAACACCTACCGCCGAGTGTCTTCCAGCTCTTGCTACAAAGAAGCCTAGGAACCCGCCGAATGCTACATTATGCTTCACAACACAAAGTAACCAAATTTTCGTCCCCCCTTGAGATCAAATTTAATCCCACTGGAACTTTCTCATTTGCTTCTAAATTAACATCGGAATATGCAACGGTGCGCATTAGACTATTGCGCAACCAGCCGAAGGAAATGTTCAGTATTCTGATTTTAGTTTCTTCTCAAATTTAGGATTTTTTATGTTCGATATGTAAGAAATTTAGGGTTTATATACGAGTATATTCGTCGACTGAAAATTATAATTTGGAAGCGACTTCAACTCTAAGACGTGGGCCACTACGAGTGACTGATTCAAATCAGGTAAATGGAAACTCCAAGACGTGGGCCACTACGAGTGACTGATTCAAATAAGGTAAATGAAACTCCAAGATGTGGGCCACTACGAGTGATTGATTCAAATCAGGTAAATGGAAACTCCAAGACGTGGGCCACTACGAGTGACTGAATCAAATCAGATAAATGGAAACTCCAAGAGGTGGGGAGAAAATCGGGGCCCACTACTTGTAGCGTGCTGAGCTTGTAGTCGCTTCCAAAGAACGAAAGAGGACAATCTTCAAATCGTCCTGGATTTGTCACTCGTCATAGCGTGAGCTTATAGTAGCCCAGAGTCACTTCCAAAGGACGACCGCCCTTAGTTTATAGCATTCTGTTTATACTGTTAATTTCAACCACAGATACAATTAAATTTCTCTCTTTTTTATGTATATTTTTTAGACTGACAAAATCCTTGATCTAAATTCAAAAATTTATTATTATACATATTTTTTTTTTATTGTTTTTGAGTTTTAAATCACTATCAAACTGATCCACTATCCTTTCGCTCATTGAGATCCTTAATAGGTTGAGGTACTCTATTATAAGTATGGTAGGCAGTTCAATGATTAAAACAATAAAGTTAACAGAACAAATGAAATGTAAAGGATTAGGACCTTCAAGGCAGGGTAGTTCATGTATAGCAACACAATGTGGATTCGTAGCCAGATATGGAATAATATGTAGGTCTTTGTGGTATACCCCGACAGTCTCTTCACAGTTTTTATAGGTATCACAACATTACCAAGAGCCTCTTGTACTATAATGAGCTCTTCAATCTTCTAACAAACCAAATCTTTTTACTCTGGCAATGACACCACTGCTCGCTATTCACTTTAAAGTTACTACTAAATCGTCCTCACGAGGCTGCAATCACAAGCACTCTTAAATTTTCCAACTACAGAAAATGAGTACTTATTATTTTTTGGTACGCGAAACTTCATAAGAACGATTGAGTAGCTAATTTAATGGGACTATCGACCAGAGGAAAAAAATTTGGTTTGGTGGAATAATTAAGAGATTATAAGTACATGAGGCTCTTTACTAATACCGTGATACCCAAAAAAATTGTTAAGAGGCAATTGGGTCGTACCACAAAGAAAATTTACATTTACACATGCATGCAGCTACGGCCTAAAACCAAAGACGCATTCGAAGTTAAGTACATCAGCTACTTTCTTATTTATACATCCGGACAATATCCAACGTCATTGAAACCCAACATGGTATCGGAGAAAATTTTGGGAGCATTTTTTTAATTATATAGGATCTTCTTCTTTTTTAACTTCACCTCTTTAATATTCTGTTTGGGGTAGGCGTTACTTTCCTTAATTCTGCCATACCACCACCTTTTGTTCGGTGCACACTTTCTTTAGCCGTACCCCTTTCCTGGTGCGCTTACTATAGCTTGCTTCTCACAGTATCCATAGAAACTCGTTTTTTGCTGATGATCTCTCCTCATTGGTTAGGAGCAGAGTTTTTCTAAAGGGTGGATTCCCTTCCTAACACCAAATCTTGTGTATTTACACGGGCTTAGGACCGTTACCTTAGGAAAAAAATACAAAGATGCTTACTTGCCTCTGTGGCTACATTTATTATTAATAAATGTAGCTACCGAGTACTTACTTTACTTTCCGTGTCCGATAAATTTAAATTTATACATCTTTGGTCGATGATTGATGAGTTAGTCTATTTCAGTCCAGGACCGCCAGGGGAAGGCTTCTTCAGTTGTCCCCAGCCACCGAGTATTGCTGTTATATTAATTAACATTAATATACAGGGTGTTTCAGAAAAGTGTGCCTTTATTTTAACCACGTGTTATATGGACCATTTTAGGGGGGGGGTTCAACTCTATAACAAAAAGGGCGAAAGTGCTTCATAAGGGAGATACACGCCTCTATTAAAAAAAAGAAATGTCCGACGGTTCGAAACATGTCTGTTGGGAAATTTTTCTTCGTACAGGCGGCGGACTTCTGTCGAAGATCCGTTGGCTAGTCCATAACAGAAGTGTATGTCCGTAAATTATTCTTTGGAGTAAATTACTTCAAACAAAATAACGGCTGAAATCATCCCAAAATTAACATAATTTTAAAGGACCGTTCATAATGAAGGCATAATGAAAAATAATCAATTTCAATTTTGTGTATCTCCCTTATGAAGCACTTTCGCCCTCTTTGTTATAGAGTTGACCCCCCCTAAAATGGTCCATATAACACGTGGTTAAAATAAAGGCACACTTTTCTCAAACACCCTGTAAGAGCGATAAAGATAAATAAACAATTAAATAAAAATGACTTTTCCAATCTTCCTCATGAGGTGGCAATAAAAGAAGTAAAAACTCTCGACTAGCTTTACTCGCAATATTTTCAATTTACCAAAATGGCTTCCTTGTTCCACATGGAACAGTTTTTTAATTAATTTTTCAATTTTCAAAAGAAACAAGTTTGCCGAGTGAATGAAGGGGATTTTAGGACAGTAAAGATGCTTCTTGGATAACAACATTTTATTTTATTGCGATATGTTATCTTTTAATTTTAGGGAACATTATTGGTTGACTTGAAAAAACACTAGAATATACAAAAAGAAGGGCTCTGTTTTGTTAGTGGAAAACACTTGAAACTTGTAGATATGGGTAAAGATGCAACGAAATTTTAGATCATGTTCCGTAAAGAGTACGCCGCGATTCTTGAAAAAAGCCGTTCAACAATCCAGGCCCGTATCCAGGATTTTTTTAGGGGGGGGGGTATCTAAAGATTTTATAGTAAAGGGAGTTTTACTATATAGAGATTATAGGAAAAATCAAACCTTTTCAAAAATTTCAAGGGGGGGGGGTTGGAACCCGTAAAACCCTGTCCTGGATATGGGCCTGGAACAATCATTAGAACATATTGGGCCCAGTACTTGTTTATGTAATATTATTATAATCTGATTGGTCATGAGAACTGAAGTTTAAATTTGTTAATCAAAATATGAAAAGAATCAAAAAATAACTCTAGAAGTTCAGAGTTACATTTAAATATAATTTCTGAACTTCATCAGTCGCCCTGTCCTAATGGGTATGCACGCGGGAGACTCGAGTTCGAATACTAGCGGAACCGATTTTTTTTTCGGAACTGTACTTGGTTGTTCTGGGTGCACCCACAAATGATGTGATACCCACAAATCTAGGTTGTGACAATTCAATGCTATACCTGAACGCAAATATACATTACATTTCTGAAATGTAAAAATATATTATTGACTATAATGACGTACCAGTAAATCCTCTGTCTTTATAACCTTAGTCTCACACTTAAAGTTCAAACGATCATCCTTACTAAAATTATTGTAAGTGATTACATCAATAGAATTCTGCTAATCTGATTGACGCAATTATATCATCGTTCTCAAACTCGTGGGGTTACCTTGTTGGGCACTGTGTGTCCAATACTTCAAGTTGATCGTAATCTGCCATAAGAGCTCGGTTTTCCTAATAGGGGGGGGGGGGAATTCTATGGAAATGGATATCCCCACCAAATATCATCAGAATTGGATATAATTTTAGAGAGATGCCATGGTACAAAAAGAAATTGACGGAGAGATAAAATTAATATCTTGAAGTTACTTACTTTCGCTCGGTCAGTTAAGAACTACGTTTTAGCATAATTTGAAATAGTTCTTTGTTAACTTCTCTAGCAACCAGTCGGTTCTCTCTAACAATGTATTCAATGTTGCCTTTAGCAATTTATCAAAACCAAATGACCTTGCACTTGCTGTGTTCTCATAGATTGATCTTATGTTGGGATAGATATTAATTAATGTAGATTGCCACTGAAGGAAGGATACTATTTCTGTAGTTAGGTAAAAACACCTTGAAGTATTTTTCACTTTTCAATCGTCATTTTGCAATGTAGGTACGTGGATAATCTAACATCCATCTCAATATATATACGGTGCTCAATTTTCCTTATTTTGAGTGAAATGTTGTAAACTGAAGGTTAACTAGCTTCTTATCAATTCAATCAATCAAAAATTGAAAATCTATTAACAAATTAATAATAATAATACAATTCTGGAACCATCTTTTTTGCATAAAATTTTCATTCACGCCATGACACACACATGCACGCACACGATAGCAAACTGTGAGCACAAAATCTGTAGGTCCTAAAATTTAAATGCGGAGGTGTTCATTTCACGTGTGTTTATATTATTTTTTTTTCATTTATTCATTTAAGTGCAGTCAACAATGCTTTTTTTATATATTTATATCAATTACACTTTAATGAAGCCACCGAGGGGAACAAATATTTCTAATGCAGCTCTTCGAAATTTTATTCTTCTTTTATTGCCACCTCATGAGGAATATAGTGGAATAGTTTATTTATCTTTATTGCTCTTATATTAATATTAATTAATATAAGAGCAATACGCGGCGGCTACATTTATTATTAATAAATGTAGCCACCGAGGGGAACAAATTTTCCTGTGTAGCTCTTCGAAAGTTTATTCTTCTTTTATTGTCACCTCATGAGGAAGATTGGAATAGTTTATTTATCTTTATTGCTCTTATATTAATATTAATTAATATAAGAGCAATACGCGGTGGCTACATTTATTATTAATAAATGTAGCCACCGAGGGGAACAAATATTTCGAGTGTAGCTCTTCGAAATTTTATTCTTCTTTTATTGTCACCTCATGAGGAAGATTGGAATAGTTTATTTATCTTTATTGCTCTTATATTAATATTAATTGATATAAGAGCAATACTTTGTGGGTACATTTATTATTAATAAATGTAGCCACCGAGGGGAACAAATATTTCTAGTGCAGCTCTTCGAAAGTTTATTCTTCTTTTATTGCCACCTCATGAGGAAGATTGGAATAGTTTATTTATCTTTATTGCTTTTATATTAATATTAATTAATATAAGAGCAATACTTTGTGGGTACATTTATTATTAATAAATGTAGCCACCGAGGGGAACAAATATTTCTAGTGTAGCTCTTCGAAAGATCATTCTTCTTTTATTGCCATCTCATGAGGAAGATTGGAATAGTTTATTTATCTTTATTGCTCTTATATTAATTAATATAAGAGCAATACTTGGTGGCTACATTTATTATTAATAAATGTAGCCACCGAGGGGAAAAAATATTTCTAGTGTAGCTCTTTGAAAGTTTATTCTTCTTTTATTGCCACCTCATGAGGAAGATTGGAATAGTTTATTTATCTTTATTGCTCTTATATTAATATTAATTAATATAAGAGCAATACTTGGTGGCTACATTTTTTATTAATAAATGTAGCCACCGAGGGGAACAAATATTTCTAGTGCAGCTCTTCGAAAGTTTATTCTTCTTATTGCCACCTCATGAGGAAGATTAGAATAGTTTATTTATCTTTATTGCTCTTATATTAATTAATATAAGAGCAATACCCGGTTTCTACATTTATTAATAATAAATGTAGCCACCGAGAGGAACAAGTAAATACAGAAGGTTTAATGTGAGGAAGTGAATCTAGCCATTAAAAACTCTGCTTCAAATCAATGATGGAGATCATAAGCTAGTTTCTTCGCAGTTTCAATTGATAAATGTGAGAAGCTAAGCTAGGGTTACAGCTAAAGAGAGTAAGCACCGAACAAAAGGTTGCGGCATCATGGTAGAATTAACACGTTCCATGCGTATGACGCATATCGGCGTCCTATTTGGTTGTTCGCCTGTGCGTATCAATTTTTGAAGGTTTCACCTATGTGCGTTGGACGCCACGTATGCGTCCAAAGACATGTTCATAGTTGAGAGCACTTTGTACATTCTTTTTTAAAAAATAAAAATAAAATAAAACAACCATCTTATAGAGAATGACCTTGGCTACACGTCGGTATAAATCGTTCTCGGATAGCACCACCTCTTGGACGCCTATGAGCGTCTTTCTTAATTAATAGATCTTAATTACTGTCAAGTGTATTTTTTACATACTGTAGGTGTAAAAATACCTCAAGTGTATTTGTATTTTGTACTTTTTAAAATAATACACAGATAGCTTTCTAAAAAATGTTCTACTGATATAAAACATTGTTTTCTTATTTCTTGTGAGAGGACGAGTACGTGGCGTCCATACGCACATGGAAAGCAATTTCCTTCCCATGTGCGTCATATCTAAATTGAGGCGGAAAACTAAAAAATCTGTTATTTTTTAAATATAATTAACATTATTTCAAAGTTTCAACTCAAAAATACCAAAATTTTGGTCTCCGCACACGGGAAGAACCCAGAAAAGTTGATACGCACAGGAGAACATCTTGAGATAACGCCTATGGGCGTTATACGCATTGGTGAAAAACTCCCAAAAATACATAGGCATGGAACGTCTTAAGGAAGGTATCGCCCACCCCAAAAATAATTGGGGAAAGGTGAAGTTAATTCAATATGCCTTCATGGAACATTGAATTTTTTCTAATTTCCTAAAAAATCAATTAAGGCAGGTTATAACGGATTGTTAAAAAAGGAAAAAGAAAAATACAAATTTTGGGAATTAATTGGAAATTAGAAAAATATTTTATGAACAAGTGTACCGATTGAAAAGATAATACAAATGACTGTTTTGGGGCACCCACAAAAATATCAATTGAATTTTATATAATAATAATGTATATTTCTATGTATTATTATGTCACAATTTTAGTGGGCATCATAGCATTACAAGTTTTTTTCTCAATAATCACTCCAATATCACTAAGGCTATGCTACAATTTATCAATTTCCTTATAATGCTACCACTTGTCGCTATTACCATAGCTACTCAATTGTCCCCAGGAGGCTGAGTTACCCCCAATCACAACCAGACCAAGTAGAAATTTTGAAAAAAAATTTATCAAATTTTCGACCCGTCCAGGAATCGAACCCGAAACCTCCTTGGCGTAAACCGAGTTTGATACACTCTGCCACGGAGACGTTGCAATTGAATTTTTGCTGACTTGGGCTCATTTACTGGTTCTGATTGTGACATCCAGAATTTAAGTCTTCATGTCAAGACCTGCATCCACCCCCGGTTAGAAATTCGTGGTTAGATATGATGACGTCATATAAAACGCTCACATGGCACGTGTGATGTCATAATGTGCGGAATTGGACGAACTTGGGACCGCGGAGAATCATACCTTGCGTCTTCTTATTTATTATGACAAAGCGTATTCTTCTTGTCTCATCTCTGGTAATTTGAACTGTAGTAATATTTAGTCACATGGTTTGGTGGTTCCAGTCATATTGGGTTTAAAACTGGCATTATGCTTTTACAAAATCGGGATACACAAAAAAATAAAAAAGTTCCCATAAATTTCGATTAAAGAAATTCGGAGACAGAAACCAAAATTTTTAAGAAATAATACCTCTTTAATATATTAGTGGTTCTGTGAACTGTGGGTCTCACTCACTTAAAATGGCCACTACTATTGTCCGGTTGGCCCAACTGTAAGTCTCACTCACTGTGAACTGTGGGTCTCACTCACTTAAAATGGCCACTACTATTGTTTGGTTGACCCAACTGTAGGTCTCACTCACTTAAAATGGCCACTAGTATTGTCCGGTTGGCCCAACTGTAGGTCTCACTCACTGTGTACTGCAGGTCTCACTCACTTAAAATTACCACTACTATTGTCCCGTTGGCCTAATAAGGTCCAAAAACTAAATAGCTAATTCCATGAATATAATAAATATCGATACCAAATTTCATCAAAATCGGATAAAGCATTTGTGACCTATCGCAGTACAAAAAGACAATCAAACAAAGAAATGTTTGTTCGGTCAAAAATAAAAAATGTAACTTAGATATTTAAACAACTTTGACCTTGTAAGGATGTAGATGTAATTAGTAATAGTATAAACCGGTTTCCCGCTAAGTACATCAGTAATAATAATAACAGACTCTAAGCAAGTGGAGTAACCGCAATGAATAGGGGCAATCCTATGACTGGGTTTCCGGTTATTTATATCAGACTTAACTTATGTGTATTTCTACTGATAGTTCTATAAACTATAGACCTCACTTAGTCCTTTACATACTGCTTGGATTGAATAGGCCGCGGGAGTCCAAACCCCTGAAAAAACATGTCTCGCCATTCTGTTCTATCCTAGGCAAGTTATTCTCAGTTTCCAACATAAATTGGAGGTTTATATTCCTTGAGCCATTGGTAAACAGTAAACACCAAATTTCTATTTTTTTTTTATATTTTTTTTCGGTATTCTCCTTTTTTCTGGGGTCATAGTATATGAGGTGTATTCTTAAGAATTCATTTTCTGCTCTACTATCAACATATCCCACAAAATCAACCACTGGGAAGACCAAATGAAAGTTCAACAATGGAGTAGCACCCCGGTCAAAGACAGGCGAAAAATATGCCCAAACATTTTATAAATATAATACCAATGTCCATATTAAAAGAACCATACATTTTATAAACATATATAATACCAATGTTCATATTAAAAGAATCAAACATTTTATAAATATAATACCAATGTCCATATTAAAAGAACCAAACATTTTATAAACATAATATCAATGTTCATATTAAAAGAACCAAACATTTTATAAACATAATACCAATGTCCATATTAAAAGAACCAAATATTTATAAACATAATACCAATGTTCATATTAAAAGAACCAAACATTTTATAAACATAATACATATTAAAAGAACCAAACATTTTATAAACAAAATACCAATGTCCATATTACAAGAACCATACATTTTAGAAACATAATACCAATGTTCATATTAAAAGAACCAAACATTTTATAAACATAATACCAATATCCATATTAAAAGAACCAAACATTTTATAAACATAATACCAATGTTCATATTAAAAAAATCAAACATTTTATAAACATAATACCAATGTTCATATTAAAAGAAACAAACACTTTATAAACATAATAACAATGTTCATATTAAAAGAACCAAACATTTTATAA
The DNA here is from genome assembly GCA_012654025.1 of Pachypsylla venusta. Lineage (NCBI taxonomy): Eukaryota > Metazoa > Arthropoda > Insecta > Hemiptera > Aphalaridae > Pachypsylla > Pachypsylla venusta. The sequence goes on along the minus strand of CM022879.1, from coordinate 16,131,496 downwards.
ACATAATACATAATACCACAATGTTCATATTAAAAGAACCAAACATTTTATAAACATAATACCAATGTCTCTTTGGTATATACCCATTGAGTTTGCTTGTAGGATTGAGTTTTGTGTTGATTTATTTTTTGGGGAGGAGGGGGCTCCGTTAAAGCCATTTTCGTTAATTATCAAACACATTGTGTAAAACTGACATTCAATTTTAGTTTATTATTTTACTTTAATGTTGAAACTTTGGAATCGTTACGAAAAAAAAATCATGTGAGTAAATGTCAAAGCAATATACACAATATTTATTTATTATTGCGCAATAAAAAGGATTCGAACCATGTCAACAGAACTTGATTTAAATTGAGATAATCTGACCTGAATAATCATCTTAAAAAAATTGGATTATAATATTTTAGTAGCAGACTTGATCCTGATTTAGATGTGACATTGTGAGAGATAATTAATCAATGTGTTCTCGATATAATGATCGAATTAGATGTGGCACAAGAAATTAACGTCACCCCTAGAGTATCTTGTATTGCCTTGATATGATCTTTAGGGCAGAACACCCATAGAAGAAAATGGGAAACACACAAAATTACGCCAGAAAACTTGATAATTTAAAAAATGATGCTACACTTGCAAGTTATGAGATAAAACAACGATTAATGTTTTATTTGAAAGAAAAGAAATAGGGATTTATTTTGATGTATGATTTTATGAACATATGAATCATTTGTGGAAGACATCAGCAGATCGGCGAGGACTTCGTTGTACAGCTTCGACGTTTTCAATTTTTCATGTGTCCTAACAGTTCTTGTTCTGACTAAAGGCTTCTTTTTAAATGCAGGATCAGTCTCTCTGAAATATTGGACTCATTACAGAATGGTATTGTAGGAACCCTCCTACGTCAATCCGGTTTTAACAAACGCACGATGCTCAAGGGTCCACGACACCATTATAACTAAACCCCCTTCTGTTGTGAAGAAAATGACAGCAGTATCAACAATCTACGCTAACTTATGACTTGGTAGTGAATATGGTAAACTCGTCACAGGTTATTCTGGCTCACCCTTTATATTGTATATGGTTTCAAATTGTTAATTAAATAAAAAGGTAAATTGAGATGCAACTCTTTATTTCGCAGCACAAAACAACCAAATTGTAGTTGATGTCAGAGGGTTTTGATCTTATTTGATTCTGAAAACATCGGAGCATGCAAAGCTCAGTAGGTTCCCAGGCTAAGCGGACACATAATAAGAAAAAAAAGAAAAAAAATGGCTGGCTGTGTTCCTATTTGTTATGAGTTTGTGTTCTTGGTTACATTTTCGAACAGGTCCGTTTGTTTTCATTCTTTCTTTATTTATAGTTACAAATAATTTGACCTGAACTTTTCTAAAAACTTTCTTGTTTACAATTCCGTTTTCCGTATTGTCATTGTCACTATAAATTTTAGCAAAATAAAAGTAATTTCAACTTTTCAATAAATCATTAGACAACACAGCATTTCGTCCATTTTATGGAGGAAACTAGTAATGTCTTTAACTTTTGATTTAAAGCCAAGAACACAAACATTGTTTGGAGAAAGGAAAAATCAAGTTGACACTTTTTCTGCCCGGGGGAGAGATTCCGTTTTATTTTATTTGTTCCTTTGACAATAATTTATTTTATACTTTTATTTTATCGGACACCATAAAATAATGTCGAATCCCGTAAAAACCAATGACACTATTCTTGGACATGAGAAAAATGAAGAAAGACAAGTTATCCCAGGTCAGAGAGAATAGAATAGAAAAGTCAAGAAAAAACCATAATGCTTGAGAGAAATAAAAAAATATCGGCCCAACGTGTTAAAAGTCTATGTTTCCATTTTGAGCACCAATCACTGATCATAAAAAAAAAAATCTTCAAACATCCAAAGGTATTTGCAAACTGGCCAAATCCCAGACACGAAATATCCCCAGATTAGCAAAATAAACACCCATACTAATTTATTACAAGAAGAGATTATGCGAGATGTGCTATTTGTGTTCCGTAGATTTGCCGCGAGATGCTTAAATTTATTTCCAGAGATCAAAGATCAATTCGTGCAAACAAAGATTAGATTGTTCGCTAAAACTCATTAATTCTATTTGAATGATTCATTCGTGAGAAGAATGAACAAAAATTTAGGAAATTACGAAGTTCGGGCGAAGAAGAAGATTATGTTGGGGGATTCCATCATCAAGAATATTAAACAGAATGCCCAGAAATAAGTTTAGGGGAAAAGTTAAATGAACGTTGGGGGTTTGAGTGGTCAATAAAGGGCTCCGCACCAAAAGATAGGAAAAAAATATTTTGCTCAAATTGGCTGAGAGGTAGTTTTTAGGGTGTAAATCAAAAGTGGCAATGAATCGCTGGTCTAAAAATGTATTGTTTTTCTGCTTTACATAACGTCTCTTTAACATCTGTTAATCATTCAAGACGGGGATATTACGAATGCTGGAATCTTACAACCCGCCTTGTAAGTTCCACATTGACCTGGCTTGGTATGGTCGGGAATAGTCAGCATCACGAGGGCGCGAACCTACGTGGTCACCCACTCAGTAAAACCTCTCTGGATGATGCTTAACAGTGATTGAACAGACATAAGTTGTCGTTGTTGTAGTTGTGATCCTTTTTCGTTCTAGGATCTGGTTTGGAAGAATGGTTGAAAGAGGTTTTTGAAATGGCCTTAGCCTGAGAAAATGCCACTCCGGATTGAGCCACAAACCCAAAACATATAGTTGTTTTATTGCACAAAAAGTAATATCCAGGAGTATATTATTGATTTTCTTTAAATAAGAGCCGACTTTAGCACAGGATTGGGAACTACCAAACATCCATATTTCAATAATGAAATCTAGAAATTGTTGTTAAATATAACAGCCGTAGCCAAGCACGGCAAACAACTAGTACACTTATACAGCCAAAGGTAAAAAACGAATACTAAGTTGTGGTTATATATTATGGAACATGAGATGTGATAAAAAATGTTATTGCCTCCCAAAATCTCTCACTCTGCTTAAAAACTGCAATTTCAATTATCAACTGGAAAATTTCTAACGACGAAAATAAAATAGAAAATATTTTTTTCAAACAAAACTTCTTCAAATATATGAATAAAAACTTTGTCCTTTGTTCTGAAGTATTATAGCAATGAGACACCACACCATACAATATATGAATACATTCGAATTACTTCCGAAAGTCTCCTCCACATGTCTGAACTCTTCTAATCCCCCCCCCCCCCCCAACCAAATGTAAAGCACCAATCGATTCATCAGCACGTGGGATATTTTCAACAGATGCGATTTATTTTTGTAATCAGGGTTTGTAAAATGAGTCACTCAGGGTCGTGGCTAGAATTCAATTTTGGGGTTACCAGACGCTTTAGACGTGACAGTTCCGCTCAGGTCCTACCATCCTCGGCAAACGCCTCAGGAAACTAAAATATAACGCTTTTTGTTGCGTTTCAGTAAAATGTGCCAATTCTTAGGAAAATAATTTGTATATCTTGAAAGTCAGATTTACCCTTTGGAAACTATTTTGGCAGACGCTTTTCCTTGCGAAATCATCAATCATTTGATCTTTTTGATTATGATAATTAATCAAAACGTTGAAAAAACCAGTTTGCCGTTAGATCACTGAACTTAAGCAACGTCCAGCGAGGTTTTACGAAGTGAATTTCAACTTTGGTACGCGCCGTCGTGATGCTTGCTAACTGCCGGCCCAACCTAGGCTGGGTGAGCTCAATGTTGATAGCTGGTTTGTAAGTTTCCACAGCAAATGGAGGGTATATCTCCCGTCTTGAATGTCCAATAGATGTCAAGAGACGTTAAGCCAAAAAAGTGTTATTGCCGTAAATATTTCCAGTCTAGAGATCCAGGTAGTCAGTCCAATGTCCAGAACTTCTTGGTACTGAACGAGATATTAAAACAAATCACGTTACCAGATTTTATTTTCTATACAAAATCTATGTTAGATGTAAAATCCAAGTCTTTTGGGGTTTATGTGTGTTGTGGGGAGTTTGGGATACTGGCTACGGCCTTGGGAATCAGCAAAGCTAAACAAATATTGGAAGCTAACATGGATTTCAAATTATTCCTCAAGGATTTACCACTACGAAACAGATAAAATTTATCTCATTTTTTTTTTACTCACAAATACTTTATCTTTTTGTGATGGGTAAGAACGGTTCACTTCAAGAATGCGTACTTACATTTCAAGTTCACAAAAGTAAACTATTCTGCCATAACTGCCATATATATGTTCTTTGTTCTTTAAATTTTAGTTCAGACTTTAATTCTTTATATTATTACTTTTGTCTTTCTTTGAATTTGGTTTTGTAGAATTTTTATTCTGAGTAAATACAAATAAAAATTTATATTTACATATAAATTTTTATTTATATGTAAATGTTACTATGCATTTTTCGGGCGTTATTTTGATTGATGTTTTAATATTTTGATTTAACGAATGCAATCACCTATTTCAATCCTTATGTTTAATCACACTATAATTGCATCTTTTATCTAGAAAACACAGATTACAGAGAAAAAACTTCTTTAGGATTGGTCAACTTTTTCTAATAAATGAACGTATTTAATTACTGAACGGTCTTTTAGAAAATCGTTCACTTGACGGATATGACGGAACCGATTCTAAACGTTCACTAGTTCAAACTTTCCTCATCAGCACAGTTAAGTCAGATTAAGAATCTGACTTAACTGTGCTGAGTGAGCAATAAAATTTGCATTCAAATAATGAGAAATGAAAAAAAAAGTGAGGATAATATGTGCTGATTGAATATCAAATATTGTTGGGAATGCTGACTTCACTTGGAAGGAAAAACTCTACATATGTAAAAAAAAAGATAGACAAGGGCCTCAAAACGTGTTTGCATTGGAAACTCGACATTTCAGCCCATTTTATTGGATAAGGAACCTACAATTTTTTGTCCCCTCTCAATAGTTATACGTTTTCCAATTAATTCTGAACAGTAGATATTATTTTTAAAAACGTTCAAAGTAAAATTTTCAAAGTAATGGACTAATTGGGAATCATCTCATCCAGCAGGAAATAATGAGAACGTCCTTTGCTTTCTAATTTTCTTCTTTTTTGATTTGCTCTATGCTCTATTTTGGTGGCGGCTCTTACTCTAAAAGAGTCTCATGACGAAGCTCACCTAAATAAGAGAAAATAAAAAAAAAAATATTTCGACATTTTTTTAGTAAAGATGCCGTTAAATTCCACAATTTTTCTTTTCTTTTGTCTTTTTATATCACGATAACTCTCGAACGACTCATCCGACTTTGATGATATTTGGTTAGGCTTTGGAGGCTAATGATGTCCATTTTAAGTGAGTGATTTTTTTTTTTAAAATATGATTTGGGTTTGGACAAGGGACAACAATAAAGACATTGGTGTGCACTGTGATGTACACTCTGATACGGACAACGATAAAGTTTCACCGTCCCTCCAAGCACAAAAAGCCCAGTCGGGGCTTAGGTGAACGGGCTCATACAGCCTTAAGGATGATTCCAGCTCACAAATATACGAATTCTCCTTCCCCCCGCCTTATGGGTTATTTTAAGAGAGTTTCCTCACTTTCAGTTCTATTTCCATAAATTTTGGTATCACGATGAGTGCTAAATATCAAATGCTTCTCGAGCCGCCCTTCATTGTATTTTTAATTTAAAAGACGTCACTCCATAAAAATTTAAAAAGTGTGTTTTTCCATCAATCTAATAATTGAAATAAGGGAATGTCCATGAAACCAAAGTTAACATTTTACTTCAAGCAAATATCAAATCAATATGAAATAGCATCATCATCATCATCATCATTAAATGGCATCGCTTTATTTTTTCTACTGCTTAGGTTTTTAATTTTGGCATTACTAATCTCGTCTTGTAGAGTAATAATTAATTGGCAAAGGTCCCCCAGACAATAGCTGTATCAGATTTCTCCTGGTCTTAGTGGGTATCACACATTGCACTCGGGGGACCCGGTTCCAATTACCAACATGGTCAGAAAAAAATCAGGATAGTGTTTGAGATGATATAAAAGACACATGACTTTATAATTTTCATTTCTTATATTTGATAGTTCTACCAAGTGTTCCAAAGTTTATCTTTCTTTAACTTTTAGGATATTATAAGTACATGATGTTCTTAGTAATGATGTGATACCCCTAGAAATTGTAAAGTAGCCTTACCTTTGTAGAGCCAATTCAATTGCCCACAGAAAATTCAGTCGACTTTTATAAAATTAAAGCGTTTTAACCGTTATGAGAGAACGAAAGAACAAGGTTCTCTTGCTTTCAAATTTAGCTGATGAGTTTAAGTGATATCTTCAATATAAGACACTCGCCTCATTGTCATAAAATACAGGGAGCTGAAGAATGCACAAGAATGTTAAAAACACTTAGCAGCTCTTCACAACGGCCAATCGGTTGTAGAGTTCTCTAGATGATGAACCTTAAAGGCAAGTTGAAAAGCAATTTAAAAGCTCAACTTCAACTTAGAATAACTCAGGCATCTTTTTGAGTATTGATCTCAAATAAATCTCAAATAATTTGGATTTTCTTTTACTTTTCAAAAATGTGATACAATAGGGCTATAGTTCTATAAAAGTTGACCCCCTGGAACTTCCCCTAAATGCGTACAAAATTTGAGAACCACTTAAAAAAAATTCCCCTTTTTTATCAAAATAATGTGTGTTCAGGAGTTCGTTCCTAAGATATTGAATTCTGCTCTTTTCATTTGATAAACCCTGTGATATTTTTTTCCAAATTTTGTTCATATTGGGTATTTGGAATAACGAATGATAGAACACAAAAAAAAAAAAAAATCAANAAAAAAAAAAAAAAAAAAAAAAAAAAAAAAAAATTCTCACACTAGATTTATCAGTCAATGTTCAGAACATTATCTCGCAGGTCGCAGGTGTGATATTATTTATTACACAGCCTCGAACCTTCAACCTCCTTAATAATAAACTTCTATCTTAACCACTAAATTTATTTACAAGGATAGTGAGATGTCATGGACAGACGGACAAAATCATTTCAAGAATAATAACCATAAAGCTGTCAGAACTGATGATGATCAATAATGATCGGGGTAGTGGCAGGTGATTAGCAAATTACTATAAAATGTATACCTAATACCACTGGAAATTAAAGAGATTAAAAAGCTTTACTCGGAATCTCTTTGATCAATAAGGAAACTGAATTAATTCTCTCTTGGCGCATGTCAAAATTCCTATGTTTTTACCAACACTTTGAACTTTTTAAAGGTAAGAGCATAAACGAAGCTGGTTTGAATGTGCTAATCGACAAATAGGAATTCCGGTATGACCAAACCAGCGTTAAGTTGGGCCGTCCGATTAAAAAGTGGAATATCTTCAGAACGGTGAGAGCACTAACAAAAATGTTTAGTAGAAAAACAGCACTAACGTAGCACAAACTATGATGTGACACTAACGATGATAAACTAAGGTAGTACCAAAATATCACATTCAGTAAACTGACTCTGATATTTTGGTGCGTTCAAACTTTTTAGTGGAAGGACCTGTGGGTGATAATGTTAAAAAAAATGTCTAAAATTACTGCACGATTACAATACTTTATCTTCTGTAGGAAGAAAAAGTAAAAATCAGTAAGTGCGATCTAGCCGCATTGCAATTTGTTTAGAAAAAAATGACAGGTATTTCACGCAAAACAGAGGAAAACGGTCGATTTTGGGTGAATGGAAAAAAGAATCTACAGAAGAAAAGTTTTTATATCAAAAACCTTAAATCTGTAGGAATACGTTGGAATAACGATTTGGGTCGTCCAACCTGTTGGAAGTTAAACTCTCACACAATGGCACACTCAATTTTTCCAATTGAAACATTACAAAAGAATCTAATAATAAAGCTCACAAATCTCTAACAAACAGCAAGATCCAAGATGACAGACATGAAGATTTCCATAAATTTTCTAATCCAAAAATGAAAATAGTGTCAGCATGTAAAACAAACAATTCCGCTAACACTGTAATTGAAAATGAATTAAATTCAATGTTGGAGAAAGAGAGTGGGGAATGGAACAAAAAGTTCGAGCGCCCTGGTGACTAGGCAGACAGCCAGACTGTGCTGAGTACAATATAATTGTTTCTTTTTTTTCAAAATTTCTAAGCTTAACTTGATATTTTTAAATCTTCATCTAATACATTGCATTAGGAATACTGGATACTTGTCATTTTAAATTACTCATTCATGTAAAAATATCAATTTCCTTAATAATATAATTGAGGCAGAAATTTGTGCGAGTCAATTGAGATAATCCCACTGATAATCCCAAATATCCTTTATAAAAAATAATGCACAACTATACATATCCTTATTTGCTTTTCACAAATTTCTCCAACAATTTTCTTGCCTTCCTAGCAATCATTTTAATCCTTAAGAATTGGGCTGCTAATCCCTAAATCCCTCTCTATGTTTGTGGCATTTTCGAATGTTCCAAAATTATCTTTATGCTTTCCAAACACCCCAGGACTCAGTTAATGAAATATATACTCAAGAGTCTATCAAAGAAAATATCTTCAAAACAAAGATAACAGGTACTAAGTAGACTATATCGCCTCTTTACTGTGTCGTTTCCCCACCATTCTCCTGCCTTCCTAACACGCCTTTTAAGACTAGGATGAAGGAATATTCCACAGAAGAGTCAACCATTGAGAAAATCCCTCTTATCTACAAAACAGATAACAGGTACTACTAAATCCCCCCTTTACTGTGCAGTTGAAGAGTGTCCCCACCATTCTCCTGCCTTTCCAACACTCATTATTGGAAGAGCTTTAGAATTAACCCTTAAGCAGTTGCAATGTACGTCTTGTGTTGAACTGTTTGAGGAGCCAGTTTGTTAGGTTTTTAGTCAGTAGGAATATGATATCTTGGGCTATGCCTGGAAGGATTATTTCCACGTTGGTTCAACAACGATATCTATCGTGATATGTAATAAGAGATTTGCCTAACTAAATTATTTAGTAATATTTTGTCACCTATTATATGAATTGTAATCATCAGAATGGAAAGTGACATATTTTCTCTCATTAAACCTGTCAAAAAGATTTTGACATTAAACCTGTCAAAATTATTTACTAATATTTTGTCATAACACGCGCTCATAAGTTTTATGAGTTTTCAAGAGTGCAAGCAACCGGTTGCTTCAACTATGAGATAAGATCAATTTAGATTTATGAATTTTTGGCCATCATGTCATATCCCGGCTATGACTGATTTTATTATTGCATAAATGCATTCTACAGTGACGAAAAATGACGCATATCTGGAGTTGCGGATACCAGAAGGCAATAAACCACAAGTCAATATTAAAATAGTTTCATATACTTGGTACGGTCTATAAAAATTACAAGTATACAATACTAGAAATTTGTAGTTTATTATTGAAATAGGTCTTAGTTCTTTAAAAATATAATTACTTGATGCTTGTCAATAAAGATATATTGCGTATGAACGCCGAAATATATTGTCTAAATTTATTAATTTTCTCAGACTTGCATAGCGATCATCAACATCAAAAAGGGTTAAAGTTGACTAGAAATTTATTAGAGATATTGTATAAAAAAAAAAGTATGTATCCCTTAGAAAAAGATAACAAACTAAAATTGCAATGTTTTGCAAACTGTGAAACTCATTGTGCTTCTGTTTTACATCTTGTAAGTGAAATTTAGCAAACAATGACTTCAGCATTGCAAAACAGTTTACTAAAAGCTCATGCTTTCATAATAAAACATTAAATTATTTACAAGAGATTAAAATGTTTTTAAATATTTTTTATGCAAATTATTTTGCATATTATAAACTGTTTTTTAGCAATTCAGCATATTTTTTAAATTTCCATAATATTAATATTCAAGTATACAAGTCCCACACAAATCCTCTAACACAGTATGTTCAAATATTCGTACTTTTCTTAAATATGGAGAACACAAAGAGATTCGTCCTCGTGTCTAGACAAACTATCATCTATTGGTCGAGACGGGGGTTTTACCCTCCATTACCCACACCCTGCCTGGATTGGTTGGGGAATGAACAATATCACGATCACCCATTTAGTGAAACGTCGGTAAACGTTGCTTAACATCAGTGATCTAATGGTAATTCAATGTGCAATAGGCGTTGGCTTTAATAGACAATCGTTCAGTCAAATGAAATACGTTATTAAATTTACAGTTATTTAAAAAAATCTTAAGCTAGAAATTTTATTAATGTTATTGAGAATCTGTGCCAGAGATTCTAATAAAGATAAATGTTTAATATATATATATCTTGAATTTATTATGTCACAACTTTTAGTGGGCATCACAGCATTCCACTATCACTATCCAGAAATCGTCATTCACCTGTTGATTAGCGTTGCCGAGTTGTTAAGACCACTGGCTCTTGGCCCGGAGGTTGTGGATTTGAATCCCAGCTGGATCGAGAGTTCACGTTACCAGCATGGCATCGGTATAAAGGAATGTGCCCGAAGTCATGTGAAAGCGGTTTAAAAAAAAGTTAATCGTTCTTAGAAGGCTCAAATGTTCGTCCAGTATTCAAATCCAACATCTACCGGGTGCAACTCAAATGTTTCACTCTCGCATATCGCATATGTCTTCAGAGATGTTAGAATAATGTTTCAAGAACTAACATTTCATGATATAGGTACATTCCGCTGTATTATTTTCTCTAGCCAAGTTAGATACACCAGTTCCCGTTGAAGTTAAGCAACTTTTGGCCTGGTTTGTACTATCATAATTATAATATCATTGGTTTTATCAAAGTTCGATCTGCCTCTTGAAGACTACCAAATATCTGCTGTTGATAACAGGGAAACATCCGGGTGAACTACATCTTAGTTAAGTGATAGATATATATCTTCCCACAGCTGCTCTTAAAATGAAATCCAAGCTGCCATTGGTTCATAAGATTCTAATTCAGGCACAAATAATGCTTATTGCTAGAATACAAAATACAGAATTCGACAAAAATCGTATCGTGAGTAAGGGATGCTCTCAATTTATCGAGTAATAATTCGCTCCGCATTCGACATTCCAGACAAATCAAAGAATTTCAGACTTTCTAAATTTGAGTAAGTTTCATTATTAGATCTAAACAAAGGTCGCAATGATAATTGCAATCAGTCTCAATAGAGACCTGCAACCACTTTTTTAAAATAACTAGAAATGATGAATTTTTACCGTGCATGTGTAGTTTGGTTACACGGAAGTACTTGATCGAGCTTGTGAGAGCTGTTCTGAAATAATCTCACGTCTTCTGAACTTTAAAAATGTGAAAAAAAAAAAAAAAAAAAAAAAAATAANAAAAAAAAAAAAATACGATACCTAGCGTATCGGTAAATTACAGATATGAAATAACAATTTTGTGATTTGTTAAATGGGGAGAGCTTGGCTCGTAGTTTTACATTTGCGTAGTGTTACGACGGAGCGGAATGTCTACGCAATGATCCATAAAAACACAAAATAATAGAAATTAAGATCTTACCTTGATATCTAGAAACTAAACGAAAAAAGAAATATTAAGGAATAGAATTTAGAGCAATGAGCGACGAAACTTGTATCGAACCGAATGCGAAAAATGGACTGAAGTTATTGAAAACTGTTTATGAAATATTCAAAACTTTTTGGATGACCAGTTGATCACTGCACATCAGCCCATACAATGTACTACTATATTGATTCAGGGGAGAAATTTACCAATCAATTATATCCATATTGACTGGGGGATTTTGACTTAGATGACACGGCGCAAACAATGATAATTATAAGGAGAAAATATCAGACTATATTCAATGGGGGAATTTTACAGGAAAATCCAGTCAATAAAATTATGCAAAAAGTTTTGAATATTGCAATATTGTATTCATTTCTAACCACTCCCCACTAAATATTCATTGTAGTGTCGCTTGAGGTAAATGATTTTGATTTACATAGTGCCATTGCCAATAAGAATTTATTAGAGATTTGTCGGGAAACCCAAATCTTAAAACTGGTAAATCCTAGAAATTACTCCGTACAATGTACGTTAATAAACACTATTTTACAATGCAATGCACTATTATTTTTCTGTAGGCATAAGTTTATTCAAATCCAATTATGGTTTACTAACAAATTCTTCTTCTTCAACTTCAACGTTGCCTTATCAATGCGTAGAAACTGCAATTTGCTGATGACTTTCCATCTTTGGTTTGAAGCAAGGTTTTTTAAAAGCTGGATGCCTTTCGTAACACCTTGCTCTCCTCGGTGTCTACATTATTAACGAATTCTATTGTGAAAAATAAATCATACTTGAAAGAGAGATTTTATTTCTCTCTTTCTCAAAGGTGACATCCTTACGTGCCGAGTCCTCCTGGGCCGATGATGTAAAATAAGAGAGAAAGAAATCAGCAATATTATATTTGTGTCACTGATGGAATTTAATTGAACTGACCAACATACAGACTTTCGCTTTTTTTTTGGCTTGACGTCTCTTTAACATTTAAGGGTATTCTACATGTGAGTTTCACCATACATTTTCTGTGGGAACGTACAAACTCTACCCACATTTACCTCACCCAACGTGGTTTGGACACGATGGTGGAATTGAGGAATGCAAATCCGACCCCTAATAGAATTGAGAAAAGGTGAAGTAAAGGAAGAAAAAGATTCTGTAAATGTAGAATTTGATGAAAAATTCGATTTTGTAAAGGAAGAAAAATATAGGTTCTTTTATACACGTTGCGGCAGAGAATATGGATAATTTTTATTGATGTAAAGTGAAAGCTTTGCCATTTTTTTTGGTGGAAATTGGAAGTTTTGCTACTGCATTTGTTGAAAGTGGAAGCTTTGCCACTTTATTGGTGGAAAGTGGAATTTTTGCTTCTGAGCGCGAATTAAAATTACATCACTGAGCTGACGGCCATTTTCTAAATTGCACATTTCCACGCGCTGCACATTGAATTTATTAACATTTATTTGGGGATTTCTTGAAAAGGTTGAGAATCCCTTTCATACTCCGAAAATTGCAGTTTGGCTTTTTATTCTATTACTTTCTCAGACTAAAATATTACAAGTAATGGAAGATATACCTATGTGTGGTCTTCATGAAAATCTCAATGATCGGTATGAACAAATTTACCCTTTTCGATCTCACCTATAAAACGTCGAGCTCAGAGTGGACCTCGGACTTCATTTTTGTTCTGTTAATAGAAAAACAATATTTTACATTAATGTGGAGGTTTAAAGATAAGCAGTCGAAACATGCATGTGAAATAGATAAGAGTGGGGTGGGTCGTAGGGGAAGAACGTATGTGAGATCAAGTGTGCGGGGTGGATAAACATCCAACTGTCACAGTATGTCCCAGAAGTTCACACCGATTGCTCATAACACTTGACACGTGCAATTTTTTTTTCAAATTTTGATGTAATCATGATAGGGAACAATGGTTTGATATGTGTTGGTGGTGCATGCACGCTCTGCTTGGTAAACAGTAGGTCTTGAAGTCAGTCAAAGCACACCCGTGGTGTTCTATCCTAATGAACTTTATTTATTTATCACTTAATAATAGGATCCAGAAAAAAAGCCGATGTAAAGGGACTGTTCAGTCTTATTTGGGCAGTATATTATAAAGTGGGTCTATCATAGTCATCAAGTGGTAATGTCAAAATCTAGGTTCAAACCTTGGTTTTCTATTTCTAAATCATAGTATTCAAACCCGGTACCCCTCTGGTGCAAACCTGAGAGTACTGCACACTGCCATGGAGACATCGTTTGCTAGAAAAAATAAGACTAAAAAAATAAATACATGAGTTCTAAAGTTATGTACCTTCATTGGACAATCGGTAAGGACTTTTGGGTGATATTAGTATTTGGTTGGTTCCTACCTTACTGTCGTCATACACAAAAAACCTCTTGTGAAGTACCAGAAGAACCGAAAAATAATAAATCCATGGGCAGTGGAAGAATGTACTCGAGATTATGATCACGTAGCCATATAATTTTTTATATTAGCAGAGTTTTTCTATATTTTTAATAGAATCTACCTAAATTCCTTCTGAATGACGGTCCTAAGTAAGTGACAGTGAGGTCCGTGTAAATACAGAAGGTTTGGAGTTAGGAAGGGCATCCAGCCTTTAAAAGATTTTGCTTAAAACTAATGATAATAGGTCATCAGCAAAATGTGAATAATGTCTGCGCAGTTTCTATGCATTCTGTGCAGGCAAGCGAGGGTTACCGTTCCAGAAAAGGGTAACAGCCAAAGAGAGTTGGCACTGAACAAAAGATGTCGGCATGGTAGAATTAAGAAAAGCAACGTCAACCTCAAATAGAATTGGGAAAGGGTGAAGTTAAAGAAGAAGACCATTTCTTGTCATCCCATTAAACATTTCGTGGAAATTCAATGTTGTTTTCTCCATCTTATAATAGAATATTACCAATACAAAGGCGTTATTTCTTCCAATCCAATTATGGCCAAATCAATAGGGAAAAATAAATCGAACTTGAGATCGTGAGATGTTACATGAAGGTAACATCCTCACTGACCGAGTCCACCTGAGCTGATATTGTAAAATAATATAGAAAGCAACTCTGCAATATTATTTTGTTACAGACGTACTTATATTAGAGTGATTAACATATGTTTCTGGGGGCTTATGTCTATTATTAACCTCCAAAATTAGATGTATGATGACAATTAAAATCTTGAGAAACAAGGAAAAGCAGGACTAGGCAGACAACAACATCTTGAGAGCTACAGTCTCATGGCAAAGAAATAGAGGAAGACAATCGACATAATACGCGATATAACCAAAACAAGCATAATATGCTACCCAACCCTTCTAACACCATTACTTTGCGTGATGAACTGGAAAAGCATAAGTGGTGCTTACAAGAAGGAAAACCTATCTCAGAGGTTAGAAGAAGGGATATGACAAAGAAGGACAAGAAGAGAATATACCCGCTTCAAGGGTTATGAGCAATGAATGGGTGTTAGAGACTTCTGGGACATACTGTATAGCACAAGGGTTTCACAGTTTTAAGTAGTTCTTGTAACCTACTTAGATTCCATTAAACATCAGCATTATCTAGCAAACGTAAAGTCAGCATTAGTCCGCCATTTATTTTCTTAAAAAAAAAGAGAGAAGGATTTAGAAAATAGGTCATTTTACAGATGTGGTCAGTAAAGATGAGATTACCTAACTTTAATGTAATATACTGACTCGTTCTGTAGAACAACTATATAAAGTTTTCAATCTTTGGAGATGTTACAGAAAATTTACTCTGGCAACATAGCATACATGGCTTTGTATTTTTACAGCCTTTTGTTTGGTTTACTTCTTAGAGAGGTGGAATTCTTTCTTGCACCTGACTATGTGTCAAGCCACGCAAGACATCTAGCCGGGATTAACACCAATATGACTCAGCATCCACAGACACTGTTGTGTTGGTATACTATCCCATAGATTGGGGAGAAATAGGCTGAGCCAACCTATCCACCAATGGGGTGATGCAAAACGATCTCCTGAACCACCGCCCTTAAAGTGCTTACATATCCTGCCCGGTAAGCCACTAGGTATTCTTTCGTGCAGGAGACCTTAGAACTTTAAAAAATCGTGGAAAGTACGCAAAAAATTGTACTTCCAATCGCTCTATATTTTACCAGTAAACGAGAACACCAGTAAGCTCTGGCGAGAAGAAGAGAAAAAACTGAGTATTTCTTTACACCTCACCGGAATCTTTGGAGAAATGACAAGAAAACTAATGGTTTTCTTCTTCTGGCCTGTACCTAAGTACGAGTAAATATACCAGTAAGCTTTGGCGAAAAGAAGAGAAAAAACTGAGTATTTCTCCACGGCACTCTAGAATCTTTGAAGAATTGACAAGAAAACTAATGGTATCCTTCTTCTGGCCTGTACCTAAGTACGAGTAAATATTGACTAACAAGACATCAAGTTTTGAGGACAAAGTTATAGATTTCAAATGGGACCATGACCACATACCAAATTTCAATAAAATGGTTCACCTATTTAATGACTAAATGCCACTTACGACAAACGAACTGATTTTACATACCTCTTGAAATGTACCAAAAAATAATTCACAAACTTTTGGGCTCTATATTTTGGAAATAATTCCCCATGGGACTCAGATTATCAAATTTAAACCTCCCCCTATTCTATTTGATGGAAAAAAGCTCTAAAAGTTTACCAACGAAGTAAAATAAAAGTTAGGTCGTTAAGGCTGAAAATATGAATTTTTGAAATATAGCCTTTTCCGTGGGAGGTTGAAAACAAATGAAGTGTTCTTTCAGCTGCTGAGTGGACGATGGAGACAATGTTCACATTCACATCGAACAGTTACGAAAGCGGGTTCATTCAAATTCTTTTTTATCCGCAACTTATGCAAATGTTCCTTTGGGTGTATCGTCTCACCATGCCAACCATCTGTTCTGTCTCTCTTCTCAGTTCAATTAAAAATACATTAAAAATACTCCTTAAATCCGAAAACATATCAATTTAAATATAAATCCATTTTAAATCCGTTAAGAAATGTTGCTATTAATTAATTATGGATATTGGATACCCTTATAAGTCATGTGGATGATATTCAAATTCGTACAGCTCCTTTAACTCCACCTATATGTACTTTTGGAGCAAATTTAAAAGCGGTCCGACTTGGGACACAATGCAATTGCTTAATAGGTATTATAAGTCAAGGTGCATTTGTTCAGTGTCGATTTTTTTTCCTTCTTTCTTCTTCGATGCTATCTTTCGATCTCAACTTTGGTCTTCCTCTCTTTCTTCTCTCCTCTATTTCTAATCTCTCTTTTTTCTTTCCAATGTAGTTTCCATCCTTTTTCTCTCAAGTCTTCCTCCATCTTATCTTTCCAACTCAACTTTGGTCTTCCTCTCTTTCTTCTCTCCTCTATTTCTAATCTCTCTTTTTTCTTTCCAATGTAGTTTCAATCCTTTTTCTCTCAAGTCTTCCTCCATCTTATCTTTCCAACTCAACTTTGGTCTTCCTCTCTTTCTTCTCTCCCCTACTTTTAATCTCTCTTTTTTTCTTTCCAATGTAGTTTCCATCATTTCTCTCTCAAGTCTTCCTCTATGTTATTTTTCAATCTTAACTTTGGTCTACCTCCCATTCTTCTCTCTTCTATTTCTAAACTATCTACTTTCTTCCCGGTAGAGTTTCCATCCTTTCTCTCTCAGTTCTTCCTCCATCTCAGCTTTGGTCTACCCCCCATCTGCTCTCTATTCCCAATGCCTTTACTTTCTTCCAAATGTAATTTTCATCAATTTACTCTGCATGCCCAACCCCATCAATCTTCTTTCTTGAATTGTCTTTCCCAATAGTCTCATTTTCATTTTTTCTTTTATTTTTTCACTCCATCTTTTCTTGCCAACCCACACATCCAATGAAGCATTCTCATATCTGCGAACTTCAATTTTATCTCTTGTCCTATTGTTATGGATCAGCTTTCTTGAGTATGCACACTGACGTATCGAAATGTTATTCTAACGAGAGTTTACAGAAGTTATCAAACATAAAAAAAAATAGGCTATACAAAAAAAAAAAAAAAAAAAAAACGATATTTTTTCAGGTATCGATATCGCCATATTATCGCAAAGGAAATATCGATATCGGCAATATCGAAAGATATCGTTTCAGATTCCAGTTTAAAAAGTTATGATGTGAGAATTAAGCTTAATTTAAACTTTGACTTACTTTACTCTACGGATTATGATTACTTAAAAACCAGCAAATGGAATGCAGAATAATAATAATAATAAAAGAATAACCGCTCTCAATATGAATATATGAATCTCTGCAGCTAAAGGAAAAGCTAATATCCTCTGATAAGAAGAACTCCAATACAAAAAAAAAAGTTTCACCAATACAATATTTTACTTACCTATATACTTCTTATATGGGAAGATAAAGTAAAAAAAAAACAACGNAGAGAAAAAAATAGAGGAGGAAGTGTCAATCTTTATACAACACAAAAGATCTAATATACTCTAGGACCCTTCCTATGACATTCTGATTCGATATTTCTTCCAATATGCGATATTATCGAATCCCTGATATCGATATAAAATATAAATATCGGAAAATATCGAGAGAAAATATCCCTAGACTCAATTGTACATAAATATGTGCATTTTGAGTTGGGAAGCCAATTTGTTTTGGTTTTATAAATGAATTGGAGGAAGACACCACACATGAATTGGAATAACCAGAGATTTTGAAACTAGAGCTTTCAAATGTTCTAACAAAAACTCTGCCAATGTGACACATAGTTTTATTATTTTATCGGCTAAAAAATCCCTCCCCCATCCTCAAAATCTGATATTTTACGTTTCAAGGTACGTAGAACGCCATGATGAGCACTTTTGCTAATCAGCGTTGACAATTTTATTTCTTCCCATTTTTTTTATATATCGAATTTTTATTTCCCTATCAAAAACACAATAAATTTTAAAATTCTCAAAAAGTAACTTTTTTAAAGTTTTTTCCTTCTCATTTACTTTACATTCTTCCACTCTTTCTTCTCACGTCCTTCATCTTCTTCCTTACTTCCATTTACTATTTTCCTCAAGAATGAATGGCCTATACCTATAAAGTGTCACATAAAAATATTTTACATATTAGTAGGACAATTTTAGTTTGCCTCCACGTGTTCAGAAAAATGTCTACCTAAAGTAGGTCAGTAGAGTTTAATTTTCTCAACATTTCACTTTTTTATAAACTTAAAATGGCCCCAGCGGTAGCCAAAATCAACTGATTCTGTCCATATCAAAATCTGTAACCCCTGTTATATTCATATACATAACACTAAAGATATTACGCAGATTTTAAAGCTATAAAAGTATGCATAATCTTTAAGATACCTGGGCTTAGATAAGCCCAGGTTGCTCAGTGGTCACATCGTCTGCCTCGCGTACCAGGGGTCGGGTATGTTATCCTCTATATGAGATTTTGGCCATATAGTAATGCGACTTGATCTTACTGCTGGCAAAAAAATACCCTTAAAGCAGTATAATATGTCTATTATTATATTACAGTAATGCATGGGAAAAGTTTCCTCTGAAAAACTTTGCTCTGGGTCCATCAGGGGCAGAGAGATCTTAAAGGTATATACAGATATATACCCTAAAGGACTTTACTGTGGGTCCATCAGATGTTCGACAGGAGCCCGACTTTTACCGATGAAAGAGTATCGAGGAAAAATAATTTATTTTAATAGTTTTACGAAGCCCCCTGGGGTCTTCCTATTTTCTGAATTCTCTGGGGCATCCCACTGCCACTGAAAATAATGAACCAAAAGTAGAAAATATCAATTACGTACGCACACGAAATTTCTGGATTTAATGGAATTGCTATGAGATCATTTTAGAACCTACCCTCACATTCTATCAAAAAAATCACAATCAGAAAATAAGAGGCGTTTTTACCAAAAACATTTTTAGGGTAACTATGAGTCTCAAATTGGTACATTTCTGGAAATTTATAAGGCCACAGTTACCACTTTATACAATTCCCCTATTTTGTTTACATTTTGAGAGTCAAAAGAATTATTTTTTTCCGGAACGACATGATTTTATCGTCGAAATTTTCACATCACTTTGTTTTCTTTTGTAAAAATGAAAAGATTCTTTTAGGGAAAATCTCAAAAATAGAAAATAGGTCAAAGTTACGGTCTGTTTATTGTGTTGAAGTAGATTTGGGGAGCGGGCGGGGTATAATAATTTCTGCTTGTCACCTACAGCGGTTTTCTTGCATTTCTCGTAATATTATTTAATGGATAGGCAGAAACCCTGACGACCTTAAAAACTTTTGTGGAGTTCCCCCCACCAAAATTTGATATTTTACGTTTCATGGTACGTAGAATCCAAATTGTAAATAGAAGCATAGACAGTGGCAGTGGATTTACACATTTCCCGCCAGTAAGCCATTCAAGTCCACTGTGGATAAACATTACTCAAATTGTAGAACATTTGAAGTTATGAAAAGAAAAGCTCAGGATAGGGCGGAGTAGGGGGAGATAGTGGAGAATGGGAGGCCAAAAGATTGGAAAAAAATCCAAAATTCAATTAAAACAATAAGATCGTCCGCCCCCCCCTACCCTGTACACCGACCGCCATGAGTGGCACTATTGCTGCTCAGCGTTGACCGATTTTGTTGAAATTTGGTTTGTAGGTCACAATTGGGACCTGTGACCCATCACTGTCCTTCGGATAATATACCTATAGGGTTCCCCGCTAAAATTTTAGTATGGAACCCTATGCGACTGAAAATTTAAAAATGGGACCTTCATACAAAATTCCATGAAAATCG
The DNA here is from genome assembly GCA_012654025.1 of Pachypsylla venusta. NCBI lineage: Eukaryota > Metazoa > Arthropoda > Insecta > Hemiptera > Aphalaridae > Pachypsylla > Pachypsylla venusta. Next base: position 16,111,096 of record CM022879.1, on the reverse strand, counting down.
A
>CM022879.1:16070982-16105516 GCA_012654025.1 Pachypsylla venusta | reverse complement strand
AGGGGGGGGGGTCATTTCCATCAATTTTTCGCTATCTGCTAACGTTTGGGCTGTGGTATTGGAACAGACAACCCCTCATACATAGGTACAAGCATACAAATTTCTGATTTATATATTACGATTGCAACAGATGGGGGAAAGCAATACTCAGCTTCATGCTACTACGAGCGGACGTCGCCCTTTGAAAGCTATTATGCGCTTCACTCACTGTTCAGAGTTCGCAGTTAAACATAATAAATTTCTTGTATGGAACCCTAACTGTAAATATACAGTATGTCTCAGAAGTCCTGCCCGGTGCCCATAACTTTGGAACCGCTTGGAATTTTTGAATTCTGTTTGTTTCTAGGGATAGAAAAGAGCCCATGGCCGTTCGAATGGTATAATCAGTATTCAGGTTCGAATTTTGGAAGTGACATTTTGACACAAATTTGTACCATTAAATGGAATGGTACAAATATTTTTTTGAAGAATAAAAGTGTGAATAAAATAAGGAATACTGCCATTTTTATTTTTTCTAAAAAACAATCAGGGGCGGAGCCAGAGGGGTTCAAATCCAAAACTTGTTACACCCTGTATAACGGAAACCGAATTTATATTGATGTAGAAATTCGTTAAGAGTGGCTCAAAAAAGGTTTTCATCTACATAAGTGATAAAAATAACAACTTCTAAGTTTTATCAGTGCCGTAGGCCTAGATAACCCAATCTCTTATTTTTACCAGAGCTTAAAATGACGTCTTTTAGAAAACGGCCATTTTGAGTTAGAAGGTCTGAAGTAAGTATATGATTTAAGACTTAAAATTGGGAGTGGCTTCAATAAGGAACCATTTTAACCAAAAAAAATAAAATACTAACCCTCTCACTCATTCACAACAGGGCCGTCCGTATTAATGAGAAAACTTCAATAGAAAAACTGCATATTAAGAACACTTAATATCAATTAATATGCAGTTTTTCTATAGAAAATTTCTCATTAATACGGCTCTGTTGAGAATGAGTGTGAGGGTTGGTAATTATTTTTTTTGCTAAAATGGTTCATTATTGAGTCCAATCCCCATTTTAAGTCTTAAATCATATTCTTACTTCAGACCTTCTAACTCAAAATGGCCGTTTTCTAAAAGGCGTCATTTTAAGCTCTGGCAAAAATACGGGATTTAGTTATCTAGGCCTACGGCACTGATAAAACTTAGAAGTTGTTATTTTTATCACTCTTAACTAATTTCTACATCAAAATTTCGGTTTCCGTTATACAGGGTGTAACAAGTTTTGGATTTAAATCCCTCTGGCTCTGCCCCTGATTATTTTTTTGAAAAACTAATATTCCTTATTTTATTCACACTTTTATTCTTCAAAAAAATATTTGTACCATTCCATTTAAATTTCCCCCTTTAATTAAATGAGAAATCCATTTAATTAAATGAGAAATCGACACTTTGTGTCAAAAAAAGCCACTTCCAGGATTCGAACCTGGATACTGATATTACCATTCGAATGGCCATGGGCCCTTTTCTCTCCCTAGAAACAAACAGAATTAAAAAATTCCAAGCAATTCCAAAGTTATTGGCACCGGGCAGGACTTCTGAGACATACTGTATATATGACTGCGACAGTGAAGAAAAGTTTCGTCTCAAATTTATACCCGAAATCGGACTTAGATACCAAATTTCATTAAAATCTGACAATTCTCGCAAAAGTGCTGCTGACGGCCGACATTGTTCGGTGCACAGCGCGGAGCATGGGACTTATTCATCTCATTTTACCTTACTCCCCAGGATAAAAGTAAACACACAAAATAATTAAAAACAATATTTTTAATAAAATGAAATAATTGAATTATAATACTAACAAGTTAATAGAAACAAAATAAATTGTTAATAGTTATAACAATAGTTCTGTGAACTAAAAATAGGTGTAACAACCATCTCACTTGCAATGGCCACCAATTAATTAGCCCTGGGTCCTGGGTGGCCCAATAGTTCCCAAAAACTAATCGGGTAATTTTATGAATACCTATAAAAAAATTGGATAAAGCGTTCGAGAGTTACAATGCTGCGACCGAGTTTCTTATGTTAATTTATCTCCATAGATACTCATTGTCCTCACGGGGCTGAGTAGGACCCGAAAACATCGCAAATCCAAATGAAAAATTATAGCCCCTGCCCTATTATGTGGTCAAAGTCTCTTAACGAAACCTGGATTACCAAGCAGACGCTGTGACTACTGCGCTTCTGGGTTTGTCATTTTAATTTATATAAAGAAAATATCTTGTAAATAAATAAGATAATCGTTCAAAACAGATTACAAAACTTTCCAACTTTCCGTAATTATAGGAAGAAGAATTCTATTTTTCCAAAGATGTTTCATTCGAATTTAATATTTTTCTTTTTTTCTTTGACCTAAATTTTCAAGAGTCCCAAAAACACAAATATTTTCATCAAATTCAATTATCCGGAAAGTCAGAAAAATAGTAATGAAATAAAATACAAAAATGCACTCGAACATAATAATACAAAATGCACTTTCAAACATAATAAAAAAAAAGAAAGAATAAATTTAATTTGTTCAAATTCGTGTCGAGCGCTGCTATCTATTTTCTTGGCAAATGCATTTTAGAAAGAAGAGCTGTGTAGATAATGGAATATTGCAAGTTCAATGATCTAAAAATGACCTTTTTCAAAAGAGTTCTCATTGCACCCAAAAGTATAATTATTATTGCAAGAATTGAAGAAACAAAAGAAAATCTATTTTACTGTTTTAATACAAGATTGCTTGAGTTATTAGTTATCCAAATTCAAAGCACCGTGGGGTACAACGTAAGTTCACCTCAATGCGGTAGTACTAAAGAACTAGCAAATCGGAGGACCAAACAATCATCAGGTGATTTTTATACCAGTACAAAACAATCAGAATTAAGCTATGATCACACACGCATGCGGAAGAAAAGAAAGCAAGAAAGCGCAGCAAATCCCAACTCAGCAAGGGAGTTGATTGGTTTACATGGTCCGTTCTGATGCGATCTGGTTAGTTGATAGTGAAAAATTTCCTTTATATTTCTTTTATACATCATGCAAGATTCATATTATATGTTTACTTCGTTAAAGTTATGAGAAATCCACCACTCAATTCTTGTCTCCTTCGCAGATATTTTTTGAAAAGGTCCAATTGAGGAATGGTATCCAATAGTGAAATTTGTTCCACAGAATTTCATTTGGATCTAGATTGCCGTTCAAAAATGTTTGAAAAAACATTCAACATTGTGGCGTGTCCTTCAATTGGAAAAGGTTATGATTTTTTTAATAGAAAATACCTTATAAAATTTTCGAAAAGTATATTATTATTACTGTCATCAGGGAATCTCATAAAATTATTCAATGTCATCTCCAGACATTAAAAAAGTAACTTTATAATTCCGTGTCCAATGACAAACATCATAGAGATGTCAGCGAAAAATGAAACATATTTCAATCATATTTTCTGTTACGTCCTGTATAATAAAATTTATCTCTACTCTTACCATTTCAGAGATTTTCATTATATGTCAATATATATAATGTAGATCTGTCCTACGACAGGTAACAACCAGACAATGNATTAGAATATACGGAATCAAATTGGCTCCTTGAAGTCATAACGCAAACGTAAAATTTTCAATTTTAGAAACAATATTTTTTCAAACTTTACAAGAAAATAAAATTAAAAGAAAATCAACTAACATAGAATTGTAAAAATGACATTAACACAAATCCTATAAATAAAAATAATAAAGAAAATATAACTCTCAGTCTACTTGTATGATGGTCATGAGGTTTTAATATTTCAAAAAATACAATATATAATAAAGTTCCCGTGGCTATACCTTGTAATATAACAGAAAGTAACGTTAATAATACTGAACTCGAGGAAACAGCTGTCAATATTGTAATCATCATTCCAATTGCAATACCACATGGTGAACATATCGCAAATACAACCACATAACAAATATTAATAATGAAAAGTTTATTATTACAATGGACAGTATTGTTGGTGATTTGTAATCCAAGACAAAGAGCAATTACAAATTTATGACAAGCAACAGCTAATAATAAATACCAAACCTGTGTTGAATTTTGTTCAAGTCCAACAGCCAACCCTTCAAATAGTTCATGTATCGATAGGGCCATAACAATAAGAAAATTTCTTAATGATGCTGTTCTTAATATAGATGAATGATCATGGGAATGATGTGCATGTGAATGATGTGTTTGTGAATGATTCTCAATTGGATCTATTACATGAACGGTATCACTGCAAGTGCTGTAGTTTTTAGTTTTAATATTTATATTCTGTACTTCATGTTGGTGATTGTTCATGAAACTATGTACAATTGTCTCAATAGTAAACATCATGAAAAATCCAAAACACATTATACATTCTGCAAATGGAAATTCTTTTGATGTATTAAATAATATTTTTTGTTTTTGTAATTCTTCAACTTGTTCTGCAACTTCAGGAAGTAAATGTAAAAATGTAGTTGCTAGAAGAACACCGCCACCAAAATACATTAGAATTGATGTTATATTATGAAATGTGTTCGATTCGGATGTATTTTTACGTCGAATTAGAATTGGAAATAGACCTAATAATAACGAACCACATCCTAATATTGTTATAGCGCTTAATTTAGAAATTAATAAATTTGATTTGCTTGATTCTTCAGAATTTAATGTAGAAGATGAAATGTGAGTTGTATTGTAATGGAAATATTCATTGAAATCTTTGGTAGGATCAAACCTTTCCATGTTTGAAATACAATTTATTTAAATTAATATAAAAAAATAATCTGATTGCTCTTGGTAGAAACGGNATTTGCTTGATTCTTCAGAATTTAATGTAGAAGATGAAATGTGAGTTGTATTGTAATGGAAATATTCATTGAAATCTTTGGTAGGATCAAACCTTTCCATGTTTTAAATACAATTTATTTAAATTAATATAAAAAAAATAATCTGATTGCTTTTGGTAGAAACGGAATTGATAATAACTCACAACTATTAAATGATGACCTGATCACTTGTTGTGATATGGATAGAATATATAAATTATGATAAGGGAAATGAACTTGGGAACATAGGTAACTAGTCTGCATAAATAGAAGACATATTGTTTGTGCAACTATATGACACAGAAATACTTCACGCTTTCTTTTTCAAAAGCCTAATAATTTTTCACTGAACATGAGAACAATTCTGGATGGTAAACTGGTTTTCTTGCATAGAATAGAAAATAATATACCCTCCTAAGTTTCACTGAATTTGCACACGCAAAAAATCAAATCATAAAATAAATTCACTTTTTTTTCGAATAAAAAAAAAGATTACAAATATATACTGTTAATAATAAATTAGAAATGTTAATTTTTTGTCAGCAAAAATTATCAAAATTAATATTTTATAAAATTTCTTTTTTAATCAAAATATACAAAACTATTTTATGAAAAATATCCACCAAAAATTTTTGTAATTTTGATTTTCTCTTGTTTTTTTTTTAAAAAAAAATCTACAAATACAGTAGAAAAAAATGTCAAGAAATGAATGAAAAGGAAACTGCTGTTTCTAATGAAATCAAAGTTGACGGAAAAGAAAGGTGATTCAGAATAGATACAGGTGTGACGTCAAATAATATCTATCACAGAAATGATTTTGAAGGTTACAATGAATTTGAACTAATGAAAATTCTAAAAATACCCTTAATGACAAAAGAATTAATGAAAATTATAAAACACACACACAATTCAAAATAATTTTAAAAAATTATAGTAATACAATTATTCAAGAAGTTGTATGTGGATGGAAATAAAACTGTAATTAAAATTTTACTGTACGAATTGGAATGTTTTAGAAAATACCGAACACTGAAAATTTCTCGAGTGTCGAAGAATGTCAAACTTAAATGTCAAATAAATTCTTGATGACAAATGATTTTCCCTCAAAAAAGATAAACAAAATAGGCGAATAATATCCTTTTTATTTTATTTGCTGAATAATTGGTTCTTCATAGGTGTTTTCTTTCTTTAGTTTTCATTCTGTTTTCTTTCAGCTCCAGCTCTGATTCTGAAATCAAAATGATAAGTTTGATAAATTGATTTTTGTTAAAATGGAGCTTCTTGTAGGAACGTATTTGTTTAGGAAGCCTCACAAAAATGAATTATAGGGGAAAACGGAGGAGTAAAAGTAGCAAATGAATTCGGAAGCACTACAATTGTTTATTATGAATCGGTACATTCAAAAACGTACCTACCTACTTAATCAGTTAAAAATTTTACGAAAATGAGTTTTTGACAGAAATTGATTGTCTGGTTGTAAATACACAATTCTATTGTGTATTTCCACTCAGAGATTCATGTTCTCATGTTCCTTTCCTATAGTAACGCATGTCTAGAATTTACATTCGTTACAAGGACCAGGGGGCAGGGCCTCCAAAAATTATACTGCAAATTTCCTTCATACCCTAAACATGTGTACCAAAGAGTTCACTAATATTAAAACAACATCATTCCACTATTTTTTAATCGAATTTTCTCTGTAATGGCATTAAGTAATATACTTTTTGTACAGGCCANTTTTAAAAATTCGGGGGGGAGGGGTAGAACACTTAAAACCCTCTCCTGGATACGGGCCTGCTTTGTAGCGTCATCTACCTATTGTTTTTTTTTTTTCTGAGTTGAAGCCAAATTTTTTGATGATTACCTACTTTATTTTTCATATTGCGATTCTTATTAGCATGTTGAACAAGTGGGTGAGTTGTCACGTGTTTTTATAATTTTGGAAAAACACCACCAATTATTTTCTTTACAGACCGCCACTGCTCAAGACCCTTTTTAAACTTACCGTAACCAAATGCATAAAAAAATTACACTCGTAATTAAAACTATAACTATTGTCCAACCACCTTATCACGAAAGTCAAACAAAGACTGTGGTAATGGCATTCTGAAAAATATTGTTTTTATTAGATAGTCCCAGGTTCTTATCTCTGATAAGACACAATTTTATAGGCATTAACAACGCCATTTCATTGATAAGAAATGATTACTAGCAATAGTCTAATAATTTTGTTCTACAAGTATTTGAGTGTTAGACACGGCTTTATCGTACAGGAACAACCTTGATACAAGAAAAAAATATTTTTATACAAAATATTGAATTTTATGAAACCTGGATTGTGGTGAGGTTAATTTTTAACCCTATATGAAAGTCAAATTAGCAATACGTTAATGTAAATGTCGGGTCGAATCTGACCCACCAGAAATGAATTCCATAATGACATTGTAAGAATAGACAGGGTGTCTTTATTTTACATCGGATTCAGGAGGTCAAAATAAGACTTTTCCTATATCTAAGAAAAAAAAGATGCTACAACCTTAAAAATGCTCAACACAGCTGCACAGCTCAGCGAAATCTCGTTGCTATCAAATTATTGTAATTTTGAAAATAAAAATTCTATTCTATCTGGGTTTTTTGGTTTATTATTTTCTCGCCTCTACCTAAAATGACTCACCCTGTATAATATCTTAATCAATCATTTTGCTGATTGAGTGTCAGTCCGCTGATTGCAATATATCAAACGCAATATTAGTTCACAGATTATTTTCCTTATCTTGGCATTCAGTAAATTGCCAGTGGCCGACCCGTAATCAGGGGCGGATACAAAGCGATTGGTGAGGGGGGGGGGGGGTTACNCACAAGGAGACTGCCAAACCAGTTATTACGCTATCGGCTACTCCCACACATGACCCTTGATTTATTGAGTTTTCATTGGGTGGAAGGCTTCATTATTTAATATTTCCGGTGGTAAGTACACTGAAGCGAAAAGTGCCGTAAACCAGCGCACGGCTCTTCTCTGGCGTAGATTTACGGCGAGCGGAGAAGTATACTATTTATTATTCACCGCGAGCAGTTTCATCAACTGTAGAGCACACCCAGTTTCCTGATTTGAAAGCTTTAAGGCTGCACAGCGCCAGGACAATATAAAATCTCACCAAATTTATTAGATACCTACTCCATTGATATGTTTCAAAATAATATCATAATTATCTATATGTCTACAGGTGACCTAATTATTAATTTCTAATATATAAAATTCTCGTTTCATGATGTTTGTTACCATACTCGTCCAAAACGGTTTAACCGATTTTAATGAAATTTTGTATGTACATTCGGTAGGTCTGCGAATAGTTTTTTTATCTATAATTTAATCAAATTGAACATCAAGTTTGTTGGTTAGGACGTGTTAGGAACAGTATTAAGTTAGGTTCCAAAAAAAAAAATTGCGTGTTGAAGGCGCACAAGGGTCGCAGACCCAGCCTAAACTTCTATAATATAATAAGATTGAACATCAAGTTTGTTGGTTAGGACGGACGTGTTGGAAGTAGTATTGGGTTAGGTTCCAAAAAAAAAAAAAAAAAAAAAAAAAGGTGCGCAAGGGTCGCAGACCCAGCCTAAACTTTGGTCAACAAGAGATTCCATATTGACCGATGTAGCAAAAAATAAACCCATATGTGAAGATGGAAGAGGTTGTTACCTCACCCTATAAAAGGGAATTTTATTGGGCTCAAATACCTTTTCGAATTTTCAATGCTAAAATACGTGTTTTAATGTCCCTAAAACCAGAGTTTCAGCCATTAGATTTTGTATGTGTCAGGGGCGGACTGAGACTTCAGGTGCCTCCTGGGCATATTGGAAGAACGACCCCAAATTTTTCTTTCATATTTTTGCTCAACGATGATTCGGAGGCCCATGCGGGCCCACATATATTTTCTCACACATATTTTACATGAATTCTCCTTTCATAATAATGTCCACGATGAACCGGGGGCCCACATATTTTTCTCGCACATATTTTACATGTATTTTTCTTTCATATTCCTCCCCCCTCCCCCCAATGGTCCCCGGCACACCGGACATTTGCCCAGTCCGCCCCTGGTGTGTTGTTATCGAATAAAATATCCCCAGAAGAGTAAGTGCTATAGAGACGCGTGCATGGAACGTTCCACGAAAACTGTGCCATTGCGGTATTTTACCGCTTTTTGGCAGTTTTCATATCGGTGCATGATGGAAAGCAAAGACTGTAAGCTGCAGGAACTGTACTGGAAAGTTGAAATGGTAGTCAAGTTCCACTACCATTTCTATCTGGGACACTCGTCCGACAGCGTGAGAGGAGAGTACCGGGATTAAACAGATATATTTACGACAATATTTTTCCTCATGGAAATTAGTGATTCCATTAAATCCGTCCAAGCTATAATAGGATTAGAATAAATTACACCTTCGGGAGAAAAAATGCTAATTATATTGCGACTTGCTTAAAAAAAAAATAAGTCGAGTCAACGACCCATTGAGGGTAGATGATAAGACGCTCGTATAATATAGTATAAGGGGGTCATAAAAAGTGAAGCATCTCTGTGATTATTAGTGCACTTGGAAATACCTTTTTATGACAGCGTCAAATATTCTAATGCCCATATAGAGGCGTATGGAGTAGAGAGAAAGACAAAGAATGTCGGTACGCAGCAATGTTATCGAGCAATACAAATGAGAGGATTAAGGTCAACCAAGTTCGAGATTTGAACCGAGCGTATGGATAATAGTTGGGAGTAGAGAGAAATACAATGACAAAGAATGTCGGTACGCACACCTAAGCAATGTTATCGAGGAATACAAATGAGAGGATTAAGGTCAACCAAGTTCGAGATTTGAACCAAGCGTATGGATAATAGTTGGGAGTAGAGAGAAACACAATTACAAAGAATGTCGGTACGCACACCTAAGCAATGTTATCGAGGAATACAAATGAGAGGATTAAGGTCAACCAAGTTCGAGATTTGAACCAAGCGTATGGATAATAGTTGGGAGTAGAGAGAAACACAATTACAAAGAATGTCGGTACGCACACCTAAGCAATGTTATCGAGGAATACAAATGAGAGGATTAAGGTCAACCAAGTTCGAGATTTGAACCAAGCGTATGGATAATAGTTGGGAGTAGAGAGAAACACAATTACAAAGAATGTCGGTACGCACACCTAAGCAATGTTATCGAGGAATACAAATGAGAGGATTAAGGTCAACCAAGTTCGAGATTTGAACCAAGCGTATGGATAATAGTTGGGAGTAGAGAGAAACACAATTACAAAGAATGTCGGTACGCACACCTAAGCAATGTTATCGAGGAATACAAATGAGAGGATTAAGGTCAACCAAGTTCGAGATTTGAACCAAGCGTATGGATAATAGTTGGGAGTAGAGAGAAACACAATGACAAAGAATGTCGGTACGCACAAATAAGCAATGTTATCGAGCAATACAAATGAGAGGACTAAGGTCAACCAAGGTTGGGATTTGAACCAATCGTATGGATAATAGTTGGGAGTAGAGAGAAACACAATGACAAGGAATGTCGGTACGCACACCTAAGCAATGTTATCGAGGAATACAAATGAGAGGATTAAGGTCAACCAAGTTCGAGATTTGAACCAGGATTTAGTTGCTGTATAGATACGGTCTGTTACAGCTTAAGGTGGTCAAATTTTTTTAAATATTTTTATTTTTTTCAATAATGAACCTTTGAAATGGTTACAAAAAAAGAATATATTTTTTTCGATTCTTTGTGCTTAAATACATGCATATGCATATCAACCTTTGGACGTTTCAAGGTATCCACCTTGAAACGTAATATATCAAATTTTGATGAAGGGTAATTTTTTTCATGGTCGATTCCAAAGGTTCATTATTGATAATAAACCTACGCATGGAACCGAATGATTTCCGCAATAGATATTTTTTTAAAAAAATTCATGTTCCGGAAACACTTTTGCTTTACTTTAGGGCATTCCTTTTGGGTTGGTGGTGCAGTGGTAGGGCGCTTGACTGGCAAACAGTGAGGCGTGGGTTCAAACCCAGCCAACCCATAGAATTTTATCCTCATGTATTTGAGATATTCACCACCTAATAATAGTACCCAAAAAACTGCCGGTGTCAGTTCCTTGACATTCCTATTCGGGCAGTATAAATAAGGGACTATTATTTCTTTTTTCAGCCGTGACATTCCTGAAACTAGAAAAGTCGATCAAAAATTTTCGGTCAGGACGGACTTCGAACCCGCACCAAGTGTCAATGGTCTTAAAAACTCGACCAATAGATATCCACTTCTACCTTACGTACCAAACAATAGGAATGAAGACATTTTTATTAAACTTACCTTCAAAGTTACAACTCAAGATCGTTTTGAACGAACAATTGAATTTTATTCATTCAATTAGAATAACATTTATAATGAACAATTGATTAGATATTACTTTACTATAATACACGGAAGATAAAGTAAACTATGGAAGATATAGTAAAATTTAAGAAAAGTAAACAGAGACAAATGTTTGAAAATATCAACAAAATAATCAAGAAATCTCTTTTGAGATGATTTCGTGTCACCAATCAAAATTAAACTGAAGTAGATAATACGGCAATGTTGATAGCGTTAGACAATATACGGTTAGTCATGTAGACCAAACTGAACACTAGGGACTATCATGAAAACATGTGTGCTACTCCGTTATTAATAAATATGTTTATTATTTATAAGGTCATCCAAAAGTTAAGACACCATAAAAAGCTACTTATTTTTGGTCTGATTTGGCATACACGGTGGTCACATTGTGACCTATCAAATAGCATTGTTTTTTCTTGCTGAACATCATGGTGCTATTAGATAAGCCCCCGGACCACTCAGATTTTTAATGAAAAGCACAAGTGTGACTTATCAAATAGAATTAATTTTTCTTGCTGAACATTATGGTGCTATTAGATAAGCCCCCGGACCACTCAGGTTTTTAATGAAAAGTACAAGTGTGTCCTATCAAATAGCAGTATTTTTTCTTGCTGAACATCATGGTGCTATTAGATAAGCCCCGCACTACTCAGATTTTTAATGAAAAGTAAAAGTGTGACATATCAAATAGCATTGTTTTTTTCTTCCTGAACATCATGGTGATAAGCTCCCGGACCACTCTGGACAAAACTACTGAGTAACCCAACAATAAATTCAGCTATAGTAGATATCAGAAAGTAGGTAGAGCAACAAAAAAAAAAAAAAAAAAAAAAAAATGAAATTATTGAAACTATCAAGAAAATATCAGAAATATGAAAGGAAAAGCTTTTGAGATGATTTCGTGTCACCAATCAAAATTAGTCAGTTAGTTTCGGCGATCTTTTAGGCACCAATAGGATTTAGGTGATCCCCGACAAGTTGCACAATGCAACTCACAGAACACGGCGAGACGGGCGAATGGATTTAAATCTATCTACCTACATACATTGAAACGTAAAATATCTTTCAAATTTTGAATGGGACTAAACTGTAAATATGATTTTGACAGTTCAAATTATGGCAAAGATAAATAACTTTCTTTAAAATGTCATAACTTTTGGCTTACTTTGCTGTTATCACTCGGTTGTAATAATTATAACAGATTAATTTTTACTTCACAACTTTGTCTTTCCTTGCTCTTATCACCCGATTGTGAAAATGAATCATACTTTTTGGCACACCCTGTTTTTATGACTCCATTGTGATAATGAATCATAACTTTTGGCTCACCCTGCTGATATCACTCGATTGTGATATCATTATCACACTGTTAATCATTTTCTCTATTGAGTCAACAGAAGTATCTGTTTGATTAATTTACCAGGGATGGATTTAATCATTAAATTCCCGAAGAAGATATTTATTTTGCTTTATGCATTTGGGTAGAATTTTTACCAAATATATTGCAACAGTTGAGCCGCCGTAAAACGGATCTGACGAGAATGGAAGTATTTTTTTTTTTTATTTTTTTTTCGTCGATCCGATTCTTGAAACAATATCGGACTGCAGTCGGATCCGAAGCGTGCATAACAAGTTTGTCCGGACTTTTTCAGGAAATTTGGGAATATGCTGTTGGTCCTGAGATGGTCGGTTTTAAGTGAGTGAAATCTTTTGGGCACAAAATTATTCATATTAATTGTTCAAAGACAGTAGTGATTTTAATATCAGATTTTTTTTTTTTTTTAGTTTAGCTTCACTTTAATCATATAAAGGTCATTCGAGATGGGGATTTTAACCTCTAGTCACTAGAAAATTATAAACCAGCTACCAGCATTGACCTCAACCGTCAGGATTAGACCGGGAAAAGCCAGCAACCTTCGTAGTCACGGACCAAGTAAAACTAACTTCAGTGATCCTGCAAGAACTGGTGTATTCAAAGTGTTGACTAAGAATCGGATGTACTTTCTTAGCAGTTTTAGGTACCAAAGTATCCATACATACAGTCCCAATTCAGGTTACTGGGCCAATACTACGTGTCCCACTTGTCCACTGATAAAAAAATTATCAGATAAAAAAGAAAATGGATCTCATTATGTCAAGGTGGGGTACTTGACAAAAAATTATATATCTTTTGGGTTGGGTAAGGGCTGTTTAAATTGTACCTTAATGTCTCCATAACTGTATCTACACCATACAGGGTGAAACAAAAATTTATATCTTTGAACAACATGTTATCTATACTTATAAAACGCAAAGCCCAGTTGGTATAGTGACTGACTGACGTACTGAAATCACGATCAACGTAGCTCCACGATGACTAAACCTAGAGATTTGCAATTTGACACACAACTTTTTTAGTATATGGGTGTGTACTGTGTAATAAGAAATGAAAAAAATCCAAAGTTCAAGTTAAAGCAAAAAATGACGCTTTGTAGCGTTTATTTTGCATAATTTTTCGGGTCAACTGAAGGAAATAACGAGAATGGACCTCCCAAAATAGTATGCAAGGACCCCCCCCCAAAAAAAGATTAAAATATTGCCGGTTTCTTCCCGATTTATGGCCGCTTTTCACCACGCAAAAAACCTAATGGAGAAGTGCCACTTCAGGATGAGCAAGAAAACTGAAATTCGATAAAAAGTGTGCGGTAGTAACAAAAGTAATATTCTTGAGTAAATTATGTGAATTTTGTTTTCTAAATAGAAGTCGTGCTCACCCTGGGGATAGGTTCCACCAAAAATCCACAATGAGAATTACTACATCGGGATGAGCGAGAAAGCTGAACTTTAACACGAGCCTGTTCCGCAGAACAGAAAGTAACCAAGGGGATCGGTTCAGCCAAAAATCCAAACTTGAGAAGCTTTACGAAATTGTTGTTGAATTTTGTAACCGTAGCGAAGTTCTGGCACACAGCTAGTTTATTTATAAAGCAAATGGTTTCGAATCATTCGATTCATCATCAATTCATTGTAAAAAATGGTTTCGGTATTATTTTTCAATTAGTAACGTAAGAAAAATTGGTCAACTAACTCGGGGGGTATGTAAAAAAGTTGAATAGTGGGTGCAAAAGTTTAGTACACAAATCCTTCCCAAAAGGAAAACAGACTTTAAATTTTGCTAGGATGTCAATTGTCTGTATAGGACGCGTCACGAAACTTTTAATTAAAATCAAAAATGTATTCAAATGAAGTGCTAGGATGTCAATTGTCTGTACAGGACGCGTCACGAAACAATTATAATCAAATGTACCGTTGGCATTTTGCAGTCTAATATCTTGGGACTCGGGAATTCAGCTTTGGGGACCTCAAAATTGTTTTGGCATTGTAAATTGACATCGAAAATTTCAGACCATTACAATACCTACGAGTACTTTCTTATTTTTTCAAAACATTCATTGTCAGAAAATTGGATTTTTTTTAAACCTAAATTTTTTTTCGGGCCTTCTTAGACCAAACCTATCCAGCTGTTTTGAAAATTTTGGTCTAAGAAAGCTCGAACTCCGCGGTCGAAGCGGGAAAGACAACCATCTTGTTGGAACACTATTTTTTACTAAATTACTTATTTGGGATCAAAGAAATTTATTTCTAGCCAATTTTACCTACCATTTCGGTGCGGCCGCAAAGGGTTCATTGTCAAATGTTCCACTCTGTAATTCGTGAAAGATAGATCCTAGAGAGCTCCGGTTTTCTGTAATGTACGTTTTTCTGTAAAAAAAAACTCGTAATAACGAGACCTTTAAAACAAGGTGTCACTTGATGTACCTTCTCATTTAAAATTTTGAAGCCGGTCGGTGCCCAGCCTGAACGGCTGGGCGAGGCCAAAAAATTTTAGTCTAAAATTAATCCCCCTAAAATCTAAGGGATACGTGTTTTTGCGTTATCTTATATTTTGAGCGATTCTCGAGATACGGAGGGTGGGGTGAGACTTTATGGACACCCTGTATAACAAAATTGTACATTATATGCATCAACGCCAAAATAAGCAAATGCATATGCATTTGTATATAATGCGATGTCTACTGATAAATAATGATGTGTGCTCTGTCATGAGGTGAGTATGCATCTGTTTGAGAGCTCACTTATATTATCTGTCAGAAGTGGTGTATTGCACGTGATTAAGTGGTTGGCACCCAGCGTCTATGGAACGTTGAATACACCAGTTCTTGTTAGATCACTGAAGTTAATCAACGTCCAGCGAGGTTTTAGCAAGTGGATGTCCACGTTGGTTCGCGCCTTCGTGATGCTGGCTATTCTTTCGGCCCAGACCAGGCTGGGTGAGGTCAATTTGGGTAGCTGGTTTGTACGTTTCCAGCAAATGGAGGGTAAAACCCCCGTCTCGAATGACCAATAGATGTTAAAGAGACGTTAAGAAGAAAAAAAAGTAATTGAAAAATAAAAGTAATTTTTAAAATAAACTTCTAACATCACATTTAAGTTTTTATATTTTAGCAAAAAGTAGAAAATTAATTTAAAATTAAAACAAAATAAATGTTAAGGAGCAATCTCCTTAACTTCTCGCACAAATTAATTAATCATTTTCTCAATGTCTCCTCTTTAAACATCTACATTATAGCCGATTAACATTTTAGAAGTACGCGCCAAATTGAATCTTTGAATCAGATTTACTAGTCTAATTAACAAAACGAAGTGTGGCGGTTCGAATCCAATCACGAACATTCAATTCAATTTAATAGTGGCATCATCGTATCCGATGGTGGCCAAGATGTACGAGACAGCCGCTCTAGATAAGTTGTAGTATACTGCTTATGTTTTTAATTGTCATTATACATCATACAATCACGAACATAGGATTTAAAATTTTGGAAAAAAAAAAGGTCGGTCCCATGTTGTAAACATTCAGGAATTTTTAATAAAATGGAGAACTACAATGTGACACAAACATATTCCTCGCGTAGACTAGCGTTTTGTTTGATGAGTTAATTTAACACAACTAAATTCCTTTTTTTCATTTGCGTGCAACTTGAAACTTCTTCGCGTGACACGGATAAACCCACACTGGTTTAAATTCTCATACATACATTAATAATAATAATAAAAAAAAACGCATTTTCTTCAGTTTAATGATTCATATTACGTAACTTAGTAACTTTAAAAAACACTACCGTTATTTATGGAGGATTCACTTGCTTGTAAGTGAATCCTCGTCATAAATAACGGTAGTGTTTTTTAAAGTTACCAATAGGATGTCTAATATAAATTTGTTAAATAATAACGTAAATTAGTATTCGGGAATGACTCCAGGCAGAAATTTAGGCTCGACAAAAAGAAGAAATTTTCTATTGTGGGACATGGTCCGTAAAAACATCTTTCTAAGGTGGAAAATTTTTATTTTTGGCATTTCCAGGGGTGCAGCGGGTGGGGTGTGTGACCCCCCCCCCAACTTTCTACAACATTCATTAGTCGGCAATTCGTAATCCATGTGAAGTTTGATTAAAAAAATTTTTTCCCTTCATGGAGATGAAATTGGATATTTAGACAAATTTCCGACATTAATATTGGAGAATAAGCCGTAAATTTGGATTTCAAACAGAGTGCATATTGTTCTTACAAGATTTTTAAAATTTTCTGCATATCGTTATCTTGTCTTTTGTACACTCATGTCATCAATTTGCTGTAATGAGTACAATGTAGGTGTATTAAATTATACTTCAACTACAGTATTTTTTATACAGGGTGTATCAAATGTTATAAAAAAAACAAATTCAACTACAGTATTTTTTATACAGGGTGTATCAAATGTTATACAAAAAAAACACGTATAGTAGAGCTCAAGAAAGGCCACTTTACTTAATAAACACCTATACGGAAATAGGGCCACCCAAAATGGGCACTTAAAAATCGAATTATTTTGCGATTGACTTCATTTTTTGAATGACGTCTCCGATTGTTATCATGCATCTTTGGTGATTATTTGGTACTTTTTCCCTTATCAAGGGCGGATATATGGTGTAGTCATGAAATTATTTTTTATGACGTGTGATTTTTTATGATAATAAATATTTTTTTTATGATAATAAAACCCTCATACATAGCTTTTAAGGGATTTATTAAGCAAAGTGGCCTTTATTTGAGCTCTACTATACGTGGCTTCTTTATAAATCAACCTTGTATAAATCAACAATTTTACAATAAATTTCAGTGACAAGTAATTCATACCCACGCAAAGGTTTGAATAATTTCATTCCTATATATGGTATTAATCCAGTTGGCAAATTGCAGTGGAGAGTCGTCATTTTAATACACATTACTTCCCCCCCTCAGGTTCCACCCTCGATACGACCCTGGGCACTTCTTCATTTTTACCTGGGATCAGTCAAAATTCCAAAGAATTAAATAGACTATAACCTGGTACAAATGAATCCGAATCATCTAACTTCTAACACAAATTTTCTGAAGGTGCCCTTCAGAAATGCTGCCAAAAATGAGATGGTTTGAATCTTAAGAAGCTCGGAATAGGAAACTTTTACTGCTATTTTTTTCAACGTTTCCCAATCTATCGTATTTTTGTAAAGGGTAATTGAAATTTTACATCAAAGTATTTTGTATTAATAAAACAGACTTTTCATGAGAATTTCCTTCAAAAATGGTCTAAAAGAAAATGGACCTAAAAAATATAAAGGGCGATTCAAAAATTACTTCGGCAAACTTTGAGGGCGTATTATGGAATTAATCCATGTTTACTCCGTGGGCCATTTTTTTTTTTTTTTTTTTTCAAAATTTTAATCTTTAATACTGAGTCCTTTATATCAAAAATCCATGACCCAAGATATTTATATAAAGTAATATGTTTCTCTTTCGAATGAAATGATTTTAACCAATCAAAAATGTGTATTTCTTTTTCGATGAGGATGTGTATTCACATCGGTCCCATTGAGTCAATCTGTTAACACATGGTCCATTATGTATTAAGTATTTTCACACTATGAACCCAAACATTATACAAACGGGCCATGACTGCCTTACTCAGCACGTCTACAAAACCGGTCTCAAATCATCTACTCATTATTTAAGACTTCAAAATGTAGGAAAATAAAGACAACTACCTCGGAAGACTAAAAGACGAAATATCTACCATTAAAAATTCAAGTATTTTGTGTGAATTCTACACCCTCGTAAAAAGATTTTTTAAAGTGTCTTAACGAAAAACTAAGAAGTTCTATACCCTCGTACAAAATAATAAGAAGCATCTTCCTTGACAAATCCTAAGGATTCTAGTCAGCAGAAATATATAAAAATAAACAATTTTACGTTCTTCATTTTTTTCCTTTTCCACCCATCTTACTGTGAAGCTTTTTTGGAGGCGTCCATCTCAAATAATGAGGATCTACTTGAAGACGTGGACGTTTATATTGAGTTGACTGAATATGTTCTTCGACAATTTTCGGGGTCACACAAATCACATGTTGACCTTTCCAATATTTGACCATGTTCATGGCTTGCAGGGTAGAAATAATGTCGGTCTGAGCGATGCTCGTCATTTCACTATGAAGAGAAAAGAAGAAAATTTAGACTGTAATCTAATATATAATATATATACTTACAAAAAGCAAAGCCCAGTTAGTATACTGACTACCTCACAATCATAGTAGCTTCACGATGGATAAACGTGGTAACATTAAATTTGGAACAAAGATTTCTGTTACAATAAAGACACGAAATAAAAAAAGAAAAGCGAGTTATCGCCAAACGATGTTTTTTTCTTGGAAACATCTGGAGTCGGATAAAGTCCATATTTGGAGAGTACGTTCATAATAGTCTTTTTACAATTAATTATTGTTTTGTCCACAATAGCTGTAATTAATAGTTTTGTCTTCAAAGGTGAAATAGTGAAGAAGAATGACAATTTCAAGACAGTACTGTTCTATTTTTAAATCTCACCATCATTACACACAACGAGTGTTTTCTCTTGTAGACACTAACTGAAAAAACTACTTTGTCAATCAGTACCAGAACTTTTTTACATGCTTGTGGGCATACCGGAGAAGACATAGGATTGTTTTATGAAGATTAATTAATTTATTAATTATCATCTTACTCTCACACCTATAAAGACAAAACGTGTTTGTACTCCTAAATTAGTGTTTTGCTACCAAAAGGTACAAACGATTGTGGGCATGGCTGTAACACGAGAACCGCCATGCAACTAAGGCGCAAAACAAAGCGGGAGCCTAACATTAGATCTATAATTAGGATACGGGTTGTGTTATTGGTGTTATATTTGAAAAGAAATTACTTTAAATTATGGAGCCTTTTGTTGTCCCCTCAATAGTTCACGGCAGCCGCGCGGTATTATATGAACAGATCGATACAAGTTTGTAGAACTAGTACCGCGCGGTCATGTGAACAATATGCACTATTTAGATAGATCCGCGCGTTCGTCGTACCGCGCGGTCATATGAACCTAGCCTAAACATTTTAGACCTTCTTATGTTAGTGGTTGTGCCTCTTAAAATAAACTGTTTCTCCATTTCTATATTCAGGTTTTAAGAAAGATAAAAACAGCTCGATATGAGGATACCGAAGAGGTTTTTGGCTGGAACTGTGATGATATGCGTTCCTAGTGCGTAGAACCAGCCATCGTGAGGACGTCTTGTGTCTTATCACAGTTGCATCGGTTCGACGGTGAATTAAAACTCAGATGTAAACAATACCGTGATAAAAGAAAATGGTTGAAGTCCCAAATCAGGCCCAACCTTAACAATAATAATGCTATAGGCTCACTCTATCTTTACTCCCTTATTTCGTTGATTGGACCCTTAGTCCCAGAATAGTATTAATGTTCTACTCCATTTTCTTTACCCCCCTAAGGTTAGGACCCCAGTCCCCGAATAGTATTAATGTTCTATTCCATTAAGCTTCACCCCCTCATTTTGGACGCCAGTCCCAGAATAGTATTAGGCTAGGTTCACATGACCGCGCGGCACAAGATCTATCTAAATAGTGCATATTGTTTACTTTAAGGCGTGGTACTACTACTAACTTGTATCGATGTGTTCATTGGATCCGCTCGGTTATCGCGCGGTCATGTGAACATAGCCTTAATGTCCTACTCCATCAGGTTTGGAATCCTTACAGGTCAGCCTCTGGGGCTTTTTGTTTATAATGTTCTACTCACCTGAGTTCTTTAATGGAAATACTTCCTCTGGAGTTTCTTAGAATATCCAACAGAACCCACGACCAATAAGATCGGTAGGACAATTTACCCAAATCAGATAAAGGTTTTTCTGGACTTCCAATAGTACCTTCCACTTTACTAAGCTCATAACTGAACGAGATCAAAAATTTACCATAACCTTGTCTTTGGTAAGGAGGTAAGGTGAGTATACAGGCGACGTTGTTGCCATCCGGCGACTCTTTCTCCTGAAATATCAAAACATAAATAAATATTATTAGTATCTTTGAATATTATACATTAGCAGAATGGGGTTGTTGTAGCTGTCTTTCCCTTAAACTCAACTGTTCTCCCAATTTAGAGATTCAGATGGCCCTCGTTTCCGGGTCGTCCTGATGCAAAAAACTGGTCATCTTGAGAAGCGAGTAATTAGTTTAAAGTCAGTTGGTCCATTTTAGATGAAAAAGGGGATATATGGTCTAAATGAATGTTTGGCATGTTACCGAATAAGTGTTAATCACCCTTAGCTGGAACTGTGAGTGTATGCGTTCAAGGTAGTCCCGACCATTGAGGGGACAGTAATATGAGATGAATAGAAACAGTGGGGTGGGCTTAGATCTTGGATTATAAAGAAACAGAACTTTAAATTATGATGATTTCTTTATTTGGGGTGTATTTAAAGTCCATAAAGATCCTAACTCTCGAACATCCAGAGAACTATTTTCTAAAATTATTGACCGAACGACTGCCCCAGTTTTAACGTTACAATATTGGTCTTTTTTTGTGCTTTTGTGCCACGATAACTCTCATACGCTTGGCTCAATTTCAATTCAACATGGTATGGACATTCATTACCTATATTCATGGAATTCGCTCATTGGTTTTTAGAACCGATTTGGACCCAAGGGGCCTCGTGGCCATTTTAAGTGAATGGGGTCTATATATTTTTTATAAATTCAATTTTATTAATTTTCCATAATTTAAAAATTGGACCTGCAATCAACTCGTATGGCAACAGGTAGAATTTTCAGTGAAAGGAGGCATTTTCAACCAGGGGCACATCGGGGGAGGAGGCAAAAATATGCAAGAAAAATATGTGTGAGAAAAAATGTGGGCCCCGATGGGCCGCCACTCAAAAATATGAAAGAAAAATACATGTAAAATATGTGCGAGAAAAAATATGTGGGTCCCAATGAGCCGCCGGCTCATTGGAGGACAAGTATATGAAAATGTGGGGCCCTTCTTCCAATATGACCGGAGGGGGCCCTTAGAGCTATATTTTTATTTGGTCAAATATTAAAATCATCTTGCCTACAACTCATGCCCTCCTGTCTATGAGGCAAGTGCTTGAACTCTGCTACTGTGGTCATCTACACAACAGATCTTACCTTTGAGAAGTACCCCACCAAATGTGCTCCATATTTGTCCATTGCACACAACACATAGAATAAAAATGGCTCAACATCGAAATATAAAGTTTTGTGATCTAAAAACAGTTTGGCCAACAAGCACAAATTCTGACAGTACAGTTTGTGTTGTGTGCCGTCAATTTCGTAGAGTGAAATGATACCTCGCCTGTAGATTTCTTTGCCCGGAGGATGTCTGTAAGTGCACTCGCTCTGAAAAAAAGATATCAAAAAGTTAATAAAAAAAAAACTGAAAATTTAGCACATGGGTATTTTTATAAATTAGCAAACTCATCCCGCTAGGCGAATTAGAGGCATGGCATTTCTCGTATTCGACATAAAACCATCAAAAATATGTCTTTCTCTGTTATGAATACAATCATCAATTAATTCATACATGAGTTAATGAGTTAATATTTTTCTGTTTTTCTATTATAGAACCCAATGTAATTCACCGGCAGTGACGAAAAGTTCGTAATTTAGAGACCTCAAATAGAACCTTCATATCAAAGTTTATCAAAATTAACGCCATGTTGACTCACGGCGTACGAACTCATTTTTATTATTCGATTTTTGAATTCTACGTGCCTTAAAACGTAAATTTTTACTAGGTGTGTCCGTGGACAAAAACGGGCGGAGCCATCCGTTTCACCTCGAATTTTCGGACACCACATAAACTTTAGCATATTGCTCCATTATTCCGTTAAAGCAAGATTTTTTAAGAATACCGCAACTTTCTTGATTGCATCATGCCGTTGAGTAGTAGGTCCTATTTAAAACGCAAAATAATCGGCCGAAAAATCGGAAACGGTTCAAGATATTGTTCCGAAAATAGATGTATGCACCCTTGGGGGTATATATATATATATTCGATATCCTTCAACGTTTTGACTAAACAATTAGTATTTCCTAAATTTTATTTTGCCCGATCCCGGATTCGAACTTGTAACTCTGGAATGGTTTGTCAAAATTTAGTAAATTATGTCTTGAGAAGACACCTAAGTTGATATGTTATCGCGACAAAATTTAAGATATCGGACCATGACTCTCTGAATTTGGTAAAAAATCGGCAAAAAAATCGGAAACGGTTAAAGATATCGTTCTGAAAATAGATATATGCACCCTTGGGTATATGCAGAATATAAAGAAAAAAATTTGGTAAAATTCGGTTGAGCAGTTTCGGAGGAGTAGGGTAACAAAACTTTGCAGTTTATAGGGAGTATGAGGCTACACTTCGCTCCGCCCAATAAAATTTGAGGGAGGTCTTTTTATGGTCGATTTCACAAATATGAACCCATAAAAATGAAATTACGAGGTGTGGCTATTAAATAACGAGACTGAGCGCCTAGAGGGCGCCCTAGAGGAGTGGGGAAAAAACGAGTAGTGCGTTGGGTATCTGGAAATCTTCTCTATTCACGTAACAAAACACGTTTTCGTCACTATTATAGTATTTGTGCAGTAGCGGTTTGAAACGAACGTGTTTTTTTCTTGTGCCGAAAACCATGTGTGACGAAAAACAGGAGCAACCTATCAATCTCAAATTTCTCGTTAAATCGAAAAAAACTCTCTATAAATTGTTGCTATGGGGACAATTTTCTATCTCGTACGCGTGTTTTTGAGTGGTGTAAGCGCTTCAGAGAGGGCCGAGAGAGCACTGAAGATGACCAGCGCCCAGGTCGCCTCAAATCAAAATTCAAGGCAATGTTCATTTTTTTTTTCGACATTAACGGTATCGGGATGACTGAATGGGTTCCAGAGGGTCAGACTGTCAACCAGACTTACTATTTGTCAGTTTTGGCAACACTGCAGAACGAGTTCGTAAGAGTTGTGGAAGAACAACTCGTGGATTTTGCACCAGGACAACGCACCTACCCATAATGCGCTATCTGTGAAGCGTTTTTGGCTGTTAAACGCACTCCAACGCTCGAACACACGCCGTACTCACCAGATTTGGCACCGTGCGACTTTTTTTTGTTTCCGTTTTTTTAAAATTTGCTTTGAAAGGGACCCGATTTGAGTCGATGGAAGCGGTAAAGCCAAAAACGGCAGAGGTCCTATAGGTCCTCAACAAAAAAGACTTCCATCAATGCAAGAAACGTATGGAAAGGTGTGTGGCGAGGGGAGGAGAGTATATTGAAGGGGAGCATTCGAATGTAGAATAATTTTTATAATAAAACCCTTTTTCTTAACCAGTCTCGTTATTTAATAGCCACACCTCGTAATCAACGAAAACTGAGACAAATTATTACCAAAGTTTAAAAACAACTCATAGGATGAACCACGAAAAACACAAAAAATATGTCCTACCCTGAAGTGGTTATTTATCGATTAGGTAGTAGTTGTGATGGCACTCTAGAGGTAGAAATGCAACGTCATCTGTTGATGCCTGATGATACGAGAGAGACTCGTGTGTTGTCTCATAAAGCCACACTTTGTACTGACCTGATGGTATCTATATGATTTTTCACTACAAATATATTTGAGACAATATTCACAGATCCAAAGTCTGGGTTGTTTTTTGGCTTCGTCTGGATATGGACTAAAATACCAGGTGTCAATTTCACATTTACCTGAAAGATAATTTTCATAATTATAATGAGAAAAAGAGGCAATTTTTTCTCCATTTTTACCATATTTTTTTGTTCATGAGAAAATTCAGTACTGTCAACATCAACGGAAGAGAACACTTTATACTTTGAGCTGACGATAGTTGTGACAGTACAGCAGCATCGGTGTTTTCAGCCTCGCAGAGTCGAGTCCTTGCCGGGGCCTTTTCCGATTGCAAAATATTTGTTCCGAACGATTAGCAAACCTTTTTCCCCCCCAACAAATCTTTCTGCTGAGTTAGTCATTTTCATATTCTGGTTATTGTGAATATAGATGGTTCATCTGACTTTGGATCTATCAGCCTCATTCAGTTATTACTAACTTTATATAAAACCAACATTATAAAATTGGTACATTTCTAAATGAAAAATTAATAAAAAAAAAAATTCTAAATGAAAAATTAAACCTTTATACTTATAATTGCAAATCGTATTTGTTTTACTAAATGATCGAGAATTTGTTTCACACTATTTAAGGAATATCGTGTCATTTAAGTGGTGGCCAATTCAGTTTTCCAGATTCAGGGTATTTTCCCATTACTGATTACATAATGTTTGGTCCTAATGCTTAGGTCAGACTCTTCCTCTCCAGGAAAGCTTTCTACTTACCCATTTGTATTCTATCAATGTATTTAACTTTAGTTATAGCCTCATGTTCTTTTTCAAGTGCTGCTGTTGTTGGATCCATTTCTTCATATGTCTATTAAAAATAAGAAAATTAAAGTTAGTTAAAAAAGTAGAAAGAAAATTAATGACAATAATAACAAACGGATATCTTGTAGTGATTTAAGTCAGTTTTTGATGAAACTTTGGCTGAAATTTATAAAATTTTCTTGATAGTATATCTAAACAAAATTATCAGATTGTTTCAGTCAGTGATAAAAGATACGCGAGTATAAATAAGTAATGCTCGTATATTAAAATATGAGAAATAAAGGAACCCACGTTGAATACAACAGATCAAAGAATTATAGTAATGTCCAACGAGGATTTAATTGGTGGGCGACCAGGAGATTGGCGCTCTCGTCATGCTGGCTATTTTCGACCTAATTCAGGCTGGTTGAGGACAAAGAGGTTATCTGTGGCCTCTTCCACGAAGCAACTTCTCACTTCGCACTCCTCATTTTGCACTTTAAAAAAAAAACGGAGTGAGGAATATTTGCGTTCCACGAAGCAACTTCTCACTTCGCATTTAAAAAAAAAAAAATTGAGTGAGGAATATTTTCACGAAGCTTTTCAAAATCTTCCGCTTTACAATGCTTACACTGGCCTAATGAGAAGTTGTTTACATTTTTTTCATCTCGACTTCATTCTCAAAATTTACTGAATTATCTAAGTACCGATTTTATTTTTTTCTAATTTGTTTTATTTTTAGAGTGTTCAGTTAAGTGGAGTTTACTTCCAATATTCAAAATATTCTATATTAATTAATATTAAAAAGTTTAATATTTACTCCTCACTTTGAAATCATAAAAGTTTCATGGAATAGAAAGTAAACAAATCAATGAAATTAACTTTGCATTACAACTCCACTTTTCACTCCAACTTTGCACTTCTCAAAAACTTTCATGGAACAGAAATTGAGAAGTTGGAGTGCAAAGTTGCTTTGTGGAATAGGCCACTGTTTTTTTAGTTTCAGGCGAATGGTGGTACCCCCTTTCTTAATCTAGAGAAGAATAAACCACTGTAAACGTTTTTTTTTTTCAATTTCCTTGACATTCGCAGGTTAAAAACATTTCCTCATGGGACTATGAACCCTATATTTAAAGTAAGAAATCAACTAAAGATCGATGTGATAGTAAATAGATAAATATCTTTATAGAACTTACTTTTTGCACATGATTAATTTCATCGTGTCTTCTTTTTTGATTTCTTGTTATTTTTCTATCACTTTGATCTAACAAATCAATAGCTTGATTTTCTTTATTTTTCCAATGTTGTTCGGACATATCAAATCTGGAGCTCATTATTCGATCTCTTGGCACCCATTCATCCAATCTTCTGTTAAAACCTTCATAATGAACGTAGTACTCAAAACAATTTTCCATTTCATTGAAACGATTTTGAATGATTTCAGCTGGGTCTAAAACAGAAATATTAAAAACATTATTAAGACATGCTTTCAGTTTTAAATTTGATGAAGAAATAATCAACTTCACACAGATTGGAGTCGGGACAATCGCCAATTGAATAGAAACAGCTCATTTTTAGTTAAGTGTGACTTCGCAGACTTATATTATGGGACTTAAGCTAATCGTGTCCAAGTTCGTTGAAAATACTGATAATGAAAATAAACAGGATTAGAGGGATAGTGAAAGGTTACGGACTCGCATGGTCTATCAAAAATTCAAAACCATGCAGTAACTAAGATACTAAAAACATCAGCAACTTTGTCATGCTTTCCTTTCTTCAAACTTTCCAAGTAAAAATGAATTCTTACAATGAGAAAGTACTGAAGAAATACTTCTCTCCAAACATTGCAAATCGTTGTAATCCAAACTTTGGACGGAGCAACAGTAAAATTAAAAAGTGGATAGCCTTTGTTAGTTTTTATATTTGTAAATTTAAAAAGATTTTTCTTTCATAAGGTTTGGGATGAAGATAGATTACCCAATATTATTTCTTCAGTGTTTTCTGAATTGAAATATTTTCTCTCAACGCGGAAAGGGCGGGAACGAGGTACTTCGAACATATGCTATATGATTAGAATGTATTCTATCGACATATTATGCTGTATACCCTCCAAATGTATTAACTGTAGAATTGAAGAGTTTTACTGTACCTACATAGATTAATTAATAACATGCTTAATATGTATATTTCTAGTACTTCAGGATCATCCGAAAAATCGATTAACGTCCTTTCCTGTTTTATCAAAAATATAAATAGATTTATTCATTTTACATCCAGGGAAAGCAGCATAAAAATATACAAAAATGTGCTTTAACATAGATTATTCATTAAAGGAGGGTATGAGTTCAAGGGAGTGCAAGTTACAAGAGGACAAAGACACCGGTAGATCATTTGGGAGGGTTATTGCGTCATAATACTTACGCCATGAGTTATCTGTCCTTCTTACTAAATAATGCTCTCCAATGTCCAAAATTTGTTCGTCTGACGATTCTGAATCTTCATTTTCACCATTAGTTTTCTCATTTTCAAGTTTCATCTTTTTAATTGGTATATTTTCGATATTTTCGGTCTTTACATTAACAGTTTTATTAACGACATCACAGTCCGCCATCTTTATTGAAACTACTTTCTTGTTTTTGTTTACAATTTGCAATATCTAGGAGCAACAAGAAATGGTATGCGCATGCGTGAAAATAGGTCAAATACAGTTTCACCAACATGAAATATTATAGAAAGAGAAAAAAAGTAAAAATATTTATATTTTGAAGAAGAAAAATGAGATTCAGATGTAATTTTTTAAGGGAATTTACTTTGAAATAAATTCAAATAAATATGATTTCACTTGTTTAAATGAAGTTTTCGAAAGTTTTACTGATATAAATTTTATTAATTACGTAGCGCATCGTGTTAAAAGTCCCTAACGACATCACAATTGGGCTCGGTGTATTTTTTTTATAACAGAAGTGAAGTTAGCATTAGCTACGGGTTTTAAATTTTTTTGTTTTGATGTTTGACTAGATTTCAGCCGTCCTTCCAATTTTGACTGCAGGTCCACGCGAATATTTATATCTGTAAAGTTTTAATTTCATCAAAATGACTTCCGTAAAGGTAATACATTTTTGTTTTTTATATTCTAGTATTGTATTTGTCAAATTAAGTACGTTTACCCTGATTAATCACTGGGTCTGTGTTTATGAGTTCCAATCTTTCGCAGACATAACCTCAAAATCTGTGGTGTATGACATATTATGGTCCTGAACCCAAAATTATTCCTGTGATGTTGATTCATTCTTTAAAACTGCAGCCTCCTTAGGTCTAAGAATTTGAATGAGTGTATAGTTCAGTATTAGGTCTAAGAATTTGAATGAGTGCATAGTGCAGTATAGTAAGATTTGTGTTTTTATGTTATCGGTATTTACGTCATGAGCTGCACGACTATGTCTTTGCAATCGCTACGAAACACTCGCGCGAGTAGGTATTTACTTTGTATAGCGTTGTAATGGAATGGTTATGACTACTCTCAGGAGTGTAAACATTCAAAATTAGTTACTCTATACGCTTGAACCCGCACGATTATTTTCATGGCCTCAAGAAGATCCCGATAATAAGAGTTCTCTGCTATTTTAACCATTTGTGGTAAATTGATTACATGTTGGGAAGATAAATCACGTTATTTGCAATTATCGTATAGTTCCAGCCAAGAGCTCTCAACGCGTTTCCGTTCACCTCATGTTAACCATTTTGCAAACCATTTGCTGAGAAGCAATTTTTTTAGAGGAACACCGGTACAACAACCATAAATTGCCATTCTTGGGGAGGCATTGTCTTGAATGGATCTAATATCTGTTCAAAGTATATTCCTTTAAAATTTTTTTTGCAATGCGTGAAAGTTCATTTTAACTGACTAATTTCTGTATACAGGGTCTTTGTCTATAAATGGGACCCCTGAATGTAGCTGAGATCAAATGGAATATTTTTTTTTTCAAAATTCGTTAGTGAGCCAGACGAAGCATAGCTAAGTTACAGGGTGGAGAAGATCATTCTTGAACGACATACAACGTTATTTGGTGGGTTTTGTCTGACCGATTGAAAAGTGGATGGACACTAAATCCTATTATTTCAAGGCGATGAATTCAAATATGACAGTATAATTTTAAACCAAAAGCGAAATGGGGGAAACCTGAAAAGCGATTCATTTTCTTTGTCTGTTTTCAAATTTGATGCGACACATTTTCTAAGACTTTGTGTAATTTTTTTTTTATTTTTTTTTTGAAAAATAGAACGGAAATTTGAATTCCCATGCTAAGAGGGAACCACGAAAATGTTCCGATTACGATTTTTTTTTTTTTTCTTGAAAAATAGNATATTTTTTTTTTTTTTTTTTTTTTTTGAAAAATAGAACAGAAATTTGAATTCCCATGCTAAGAGGGAACCACGAAAATGTTCCGATTACGATACAATTTTAGAAATAAGCTCTAGTTAAAGTCCTGGACACAACTGCCGAATTTTGAAAAAAAAGCTTGAACCAAAATGGCAGCCTTTCAAAGTTTGAAAAATCTTTGATATTTCGAGAGGTACTATTAAAATACAGTTTAACTTTGTTTTCAAGGGGGAAAAAGAAATGTATGGAATCGAAAATTTTTTTAGACTTCGGAAAGTTGCCATTTTGGTTCACTTTTTTCCGAAATTCTAATTTTATAGTTGTGTCCAGGACTTTAATTGAAGCTTATTTCTAAAATTTTATGGTAATCGGACTATTTGATCACTTTTCAGGTTTTCCCCTATTTTGCTTTTGTTTCTTAAAATTTCGCTGTCATCTTTGAAATCATCGCCATCGAAAAATGGGAACTAGCCACTTTTTGCCCGGACATAAAGAACCCACCAAGCGACTTTGAAAGTTGTCAAAAAATGACCTTCTCCACCCTGTGTAACTCGACTATGCTCCGCCTGGCTTAAGTTGTCAAAAAATGAACTTCTCCACCCTGTGTAACTCGACTATTCTCCGTCTGGCTTACTAACGAAGTTCTTAAAAAAATTTAATCGTGGGTGTGTTTAGTAAAATAAATTGTCTCTTCATTTTTGTTCGCAGCCCGCAAAGGTGGCAATCAAGAGTGTTCAAGTCTTCGGACGTAAGGTAAATATTATTGATAATGCCTGGTCATATCCAGCTTGGATTTAAGCTAACGATCGCACGTTAAAAACACCTGTTCGCGTCAGATGACTGAAGATAAGTAACGTTTTGAGACCAACACTCGGTTGGTTAATCCCAGTTATATTTTTAGCTGTTTTTAAGTACACTCAGTTCCATAAGTTAATTATAGAAGCTTGAAACGGCGATAACGTTTTTCTGACGATCAAAATGGTCAGTTTGATGAAAAAAGAAATACTTTTAGCATGGAATTCGTTTTGGAGTCACCTCAGTTCCCAAAGATATAATCTTACCTAATACAGGCAATGAATGGATAACACAACATTTTTTTTTTCTTTTTCAGAAATCAGCCACCGCCGTAGCTTATTGTAAAGAAGGCAAAGGAAATTTAAGAGTTAATGGACGTCCTTTAGAAAATATTGAGCCCAGACTTTTGCAATACAAACTACAGGAACCCATTCTTTTGTTAGGCAAAGACAAATTCAGTGGCGTTGACATCAGAGTGAGAGTTAATGGAGGAGGACACGTTGCCCAAATATATGCTATTAGACAAGCTATCTCTAAAGCACTTGTAGCTTATTACCAGAAATGTAAGTTTACAATTTATGGATTTTTTTTTTTTTTTTAATACACTTTATTGAATTAACTTTAAACAAGAAAGAGACATAGAAAGAAGAGGTTAGAAAGAGAGAAGAAAAAGAAAGAAATAAAGAAGAGAGAGAGAGAAAAAAAAAGTTAATTCAAAGGGCGGGGTTAATTCCTGAGGAATACTCTTCCACCCAACACTATTGCGTCAACGTTGACGCAATAATGATTAGGCGAATAGCTCAATAATAAGTTTTTACTCAATTATCCGAATCGTGAGAGAGTTCTCGACCTTTCACAATTCTCATAATTTTTTTCTCTCAATAAAAATTCACTTAAAAATGAAAAAATATTGCTCATAAAGATTTTTTAACAATAGATAAGAAAGTTGTTCTTATCGAGGCATGAGGGCTCCTTTGCTTGCCAGGACTCACAAAGTGTAGAGGTGCGAATATGCGAAAAGAGGATTGGTGAAAGGGGAACTGGAGTAAAGTACTGTTCACCGACGAGTGTACATTCTCTGCGATCTGAAGTCAGAAGGGTTAAAGTGCTGAGACGTCCCAAGGAACGATACGCGCAGTGCAATATCATCGTAACTTAGAAATATGGTGGCAGTTCAATCATGTTGTGGGTAGCATAACATTGGGGAAACCCACGCTTCTGTGTACTTCAGGAGGATATGGGGCCATTCGAGCAGTTTATTTCAAACGGTCTTGTGCTAATGCACGACAAGGTGCGTCCGCACGTAGAAACCGCGTGCGCGCGTACCTTGAAGAGTACCGTATGAAAATTCTTCGGCATTCCCACATACCAGACATGATCGAACAAGTCTGGAACTACCCAAAAATAGCTTTTTGTAGGAGGAATTCATACCAACGACAATAACGGAGTCCAAAAGAGGAGTGCTTGACGAGTGGGACGAGATGTCGCAGGAGATCGTGGATGGTCTGAACTGGAGCATGCCATGGCAGGGTGTCTACCAAACTGGAAAACCTTGAATTGTCAGGGAATTTTGGGAGACTGGAAATGTCAGGGAATTTAGGAAAAAACGCCGAAAAAACGTCAAATGTCAGGAATTTTTCAAATTAAGTTGTTGTTTTTTTATATCAATGGCAAATTTTATTCGTGAACATGCTTTTCACAAAAAATTTCGCGTGCGGCGCTTATTATCGTTTTCCTCTAAAAATTTACATTGTACAGAGAGTATTGCAATCAGTCAATAACGTACCTCCTCCTATTAACAAGAATCCTTTTCCTTCTACCTAGAAAGTAATAATAGTGCATATAACAACTATTTTTTTGTTGGCACACTTTAATAAATGAAAATAAATAACTTCTTACCCACCGAGGTCGGTTTAAAACAAATATAATATAATAAATAGTTATCGCCCTTTCTTCTGAACTTCTTAGAAAATTGCCAATATTGATACTCTTAAGATAATCTCTCATCCGGCACTATTGGTAGGGGTTTAATATAATTAAAAATAAATATATTTGTCGATATATAACAGCTTCTATTTTGAACAGCTTTGTGCAACATTTGGTAACTGTCTTATAACGTAAAACACGTCGGTGTGGGTTAATGTTAAAACTTGAAAAATTACACTGGAAAACCTGGAAAAGTCAGGGAATTTCACTTTGACGATTTGGTAGACACCCTGCATGCAATTGTGATTGCTAAATTTGAAGCGACTCTTAAGATATTGCAAATGTCCGAGTTTTTCTATGCTCCTGTTTTCGTTCTATTTTTAGATTTTCTCCATAAATGTTGCCACTTTGAAAAATAAGTTTCTTGTCCGTGTATCCCCCGGGCAGCCAGTCTATTTCTACGGTACTCCCGACACTAGGATGGCAACTGAAATTTTATAACTGATTAGAAAATACCTAAACTCGATTCATTGTTGATTTCTGGATATACATACTTATTTAAAGTTGTAAGTGTATACCTTGAAAATTAGACCTCACCAAAAATTTAACCCGAGTCTTCTTGGATGATATTAGGTCACGTTTAAATAATTGAGAATTTATGATTAAAATTTTCAAATGATTCGATTTTGAGGCAAATATTCAGAGGTTGAGTAGATGCTACGATGTATGATTGCTAGATCATACTCAAATTACGAAGCATTTGATTTAGTAAAAGTATTCTTATGCATACCTACTACTCATTGTCTACTTTTTTAAATTCTGACGAGAAATTCTAGTCAGATCAATGAAGTTGATCAAAGTCGAGTGTGTCTAGTACACAGGCGATATTCCAGTCGAGAACATCACGCATTGTTGTTGTTTTATGGGTGCACAATGCACATAGTCTCTTGGACACAACTGTGTAATTGCTTTTATTTGCTGTGAAATGCTTGGGGAATGTTATATCTTATTTTTTCTCAAATTAACTCTTGGTTGCTTTTCTTCTAAATCTTTTGTCTTCTTTTCAGTTGTCGACGAATCTTCCAAGAAAGAAATCAAAGATATTTTAATCCAATATGACAGAACACTCCTTGTAGCAGATCCTCGTCGTTGTGAACCCAAAAAGTTTGGTGGTCCAGGTGCCAGAGCTCGCTACCAAAAATCATATCGTTAAGATTCGGTTCAGTTGTGGAAGATGTGTTTTTTTTGTTATATTTTCTATTAAGTGTAAAAAATAAAAGATATGAAGCATAACTGATAAGAAATTCTTTTATTTCGTTGGATGATTTGGGAGTTTTACTACCGTACAATAAGTTGCTCGCGCAGACAACGCATAATTACTTAGCGTACAGTACGCAGCTTCTGATATATGCAAACAAAATACAAATACATCTGTTCTTATGGGAGTCTGCAGATTGCTCGGTCTTTTCAATTCCATAAGAAGATGTGTATTTGTTTTAGGGCTTTGTGTATTTGTTTTTCCTCGATTATTTCAACTGATTGGGACCGAGGGTAGGTAAAATAATTGAGTTTATCTATAAAAGTTGAAATAATCGAGGTTATGTATAAAAGTTGAAATAATCGAGGTTATGTATAAAATTCGAAATAATCGAGGTTATGTATAAAAGTTGAAATAATCGAGGTTATTTATAAACATTGAAATAATCTAGGTTCCGTGTAAAACAATGAAAAGAGGGCAAAATTTAGATATGTACTAAAGAACGAAATGGGTACAAAATATTTGAAATAAACAACAAAAAAACAAAATGTATTTAAGCTTGTAGTCGGTTCCAAAGGACGACGACCCAAAAAATAAGCTCTTCTGCATATTATATATCATCGTCTACCTCGTATCTTCAAAATTGTAACTTTTTAGGAGACGGAAAATCCTTAACATGAGATGAGTACTCGTCAAGAAAAATAAAATTCAGGAAAACAGGTAGGAAGAACCTCGTATATGTTGATATCGATAATTTTGGAATTTACGGTTTCACTATAATCCATTGTTGTAACAAATTTTGTGCCGATACTTACACAAATACTTGTTTTATCAATACCAAAATGTCTCGCTATGGCTAGTTGAACGCATCAGTACGACCTGGAATTTATTCAGTTCCAACCAAGGGCTTTCAAAACCTTATCAGTATCCTCATGTCTTCTTTATAAAGCGTGTTCAAAATTGAGGTATCATTTTAATTTTAATAAAAAAATACTTTTTTTAAAAAATATTAAATATATTTTTATTTTAATTTATTACAAATAGGTTCCGGTTAATAATG
>CM022879.1:16028625-16052079 GCA_012654025.1 Pachypsylla venusta | reverse complement strand
CCGAAGTATTCATGGAGATCATGTCTTTTTCAATAACATGAATCTTTCATCAACATATCCATTTTCGTATCTCCTACAGAAAATATATGACTGTTCTAATTAAAATGTCTCAATCGGTTTTTAAGGTGCGTATCCAGCAGTTAGGTAAGCTAATGCCAATACAGTGAAACTGGGGTTACTCAAGAATGACTCTTCTAGATATTCTAGAATCTCCAAATTACTTTTTTACACCAGGTTTTTTTCTTTTCTTCCTCCATTAAAGGGTAATTTGCTTTTCTAATGGACTGAAAGTTTGGATATCGAGTTTTCAATGTTAAAATACGTTTCAAGATTCCCGATACTGAATTTCCGGTTTCAGCCATTGGTGTGTCTCGGTCTGTCACTTTGCCTGTGAATAGTTCATCCATATCAAAATCGTCAATTGCTAGAGATTTGAAATTTATGCTCTGTAGGTGTGATATATTTATTGAAAGCATGCGCCATCAAACGTTTTGTTAGAATGAAATAACTTTTGCAGGTTTCTGTTGCTTATTAGTGGTTTTCACCAAGTCTGCCTTAAAAAGATGGTAAGAGCTAAAGCTTGAAATTTGGTGTCTATTTATGTTAATTTTATGCATGGAACACACAGCAAATATTTTAGTTTAAATCTAATCTACGGTCCGCGGTCTATTGCCGCTTTTTGGATTATTTTTTACATGAAATAAATTATCACAAAATCCTTCCATTCCTATCGGTAATGCCTGTATAGACTAACACCTTGCAGTATTCATTCAAAACTTTCATCTGATTTCTTTTGAAATATCTAACTGTGCTGTCACATATGGGACAGAGCTTATTCAATAAACGACTCGCATGATTTTTACACAAAATATGCAAATTTTTACAATAAGCAACTGGTTTAATACTTTTACATTGAGGTAGTATACATTTCATTCTATTAATCATTCTAGTATCGGATGAATTAAGTGACAGATTGGATAAGAATGATACATGACTGACTGTCGATGGAACTGTAGAATGTAATGTGCTGGAACTAGTTTCACTAGCTGATGATTCGGCGTTATCATCACTTGTGGCACTTTCAGTATTGCTTGATGGAACCATTTTTGCTTTCGATTTCCCTTACGATAAACAATTTAGAATGATTCTCGAATTCAGATGTTGCAAAAACTATAACTGGCCATCGTTATAGGAAGAAACGAAAAACACTTGGCGAGTAGGTATCACGATTTATTCCATTAATTTGAGTCGATTTTTTATGAACCTAATGGACCATGTATTCACACACGTGAACACAACATAGTTACGTTAGATGTGGGACTGACGGGTAAACACGAATCCCCATCGAAAAAATGATTTATTTCGATAAATACACATTTTTGATTGGTTGAAATGATTACATTCTAAAGAGAAATATATACAGGGTGTCCCAAAAGTCCGAGACCGCTTGAATATCTTTTGAACAGCTTTATGTGGAGTTTTGAAATTTTGCATGGTATTATACCCCAAATTAAGCCCCCTGATGGTGTGACCAATTTTTCAGAGGCGGATCCCATGTGGCCCCCAGGGGACCCAACTTTTTTTTAAAAATACGAACCCCCATCTTTTGATACATTTTCACAAAGACAATAAATTGGAAGTACTTTCCAAAAAAAATTTACACGTCTAGCGTGTTTGATTTCAAAATGGCGGCCATTTGAAATTTCCAAGATATGACCTCCAAGAGTCTCTAAAACTAGGCGAATTTTTTGCAATGGGATATTGAATGATTGCATAGGACACCAATCTTGTGGAACCTGTTCTTTAGACATAATTTGCCTAGTTTTAGACACTCTTGGAGGTCATATCTTGGAAATTTCAAATGGCCGCCATTTTGAAATCAAACACGCTAGACGTGTAAATTTTTTTGCAAAGTACTTCCAATTTAATTGTCTTTGTGAAAATGTATCACAAGATGGGGGTTCGTATTTAAAAAACAAAAGTTGGACCCCCTGGGGGCCACATGGGACCCGCCCCTGAAAAATTGGTCACACCATCAGGTGGTTTAATTTGGTGTATAACACCATGCAAAAATTCAAAACTCCACATAAAGGTGTTCAAAAGATATTCAGGCGGTCTCGGACTTTTAGGACACCCTGTACATATTATATTATATCTATAAATATCTGAAGTCATGGATTTTTATAAAGGAAAAAATGCGTTAATAAAATAATAAAAAAAGTACACTGTACCTAATTTATCAACAAAATCCCACTAAAATCTAACCTCGGTCATCATTTCACTCTGCGAGCGGGTTCTAGCGACTACTACACGATTTAAGCTTCAAATCCTTCTGGACTTAGATTTATCGCTCGTAGTTTTTATCTCCAAAGGTAAGATACCAATCTAATTCCTTAATATTAAAATGAAATCCATTTCTCTAGATAGAGATTTGTAGCCATCAGCCATCACGAAATAACCCTACCTTTGGAAGCCGGTGATGTTGTTCAACCGCTCCCCCTCTCTCTTCCATATAGCTTTCCTCTTTGTAGTTCAAACTTCCATGCACAAATCTAATCCCCATCTACCTTTCTGATCTGAAAGAAAAAAAAAATAGAAAATTAAAATATTTTTGCTTTTTATCTTTCATCAATTGAATTTTCAATATCATCTAGAAAGGGTTGTTCTCTTCAATCAATTTTCAATTCCAAATTGGAAAGTTCCGTACGTCGAAAGAATAGAAAACAGATATATAAAAAAATAACAACAAAATAGAAACTTCAAATAAAAAATGAGATTATTACATTCGCTACGGACAATGATGACTCTCTCATTGGTAAAGAAGACAACATATTAGAATTGGAAAATAAGAGAAAATAAAAAGGAAATGGAATTTTCTGAATATTTCCTTTGACAAAAAAGAAGAAAAACAACAACACAAACAAAATACACCCTTTGGCAAAACTAGAGAATTGCACAAAATGAAATGCAAAACAAAAGAGAGTATAGTTTTTACTTCCTCTCGCAGAGTTTTGATGAATGTAGTAACTATAATAGTTTTGTGGTCGTTAGGCTTTATTCAATTTATGTGTTATACAGGGTGTCCCAAAAGTCCGAGACCGCCTGAATATCTTTTGAACAACTTTATGTGGAGTTTTGAAATTTTGCATAGTATTATACCCCAAAATTAAACCACCTGGTGGTGTGACCAATTTTTCAGAGATGGGTCCTATGTGGCCCCCAGGAGGTCCCAATTTTGTTTTTTAAATACGAACCCCCATCTTGTGATACATTTTCAGAAAGACAATAGAATTAGAAGTACTTTTTTTTAAAAAAAACTACATGTCTAGCATGTTTGGTTTCAAAATGGCGGCCATTTGAAATTTCTAAGATATGACTTCCAAGAGTGTCTAAAACTACTCGAATTTTTTGCAATGGGATATTGCATGATTGCATAGGACAAGAATGTTGAGGAACCTGCTTTTTAGACATAATTCGCCTAATTTTAGACACTCTTGGAAGTCTTGGCAAAATTTGTACGTCTAGCGTTTTTGGTTTCCAAATAGCGGCCATTTGAAAGTGTCTAAAACAAGGCGAATTATTTATAAAAGTAGGTGAATTTTGTCTAAAAAGCAGGTGTCTTAACACTGGTGACCTATGCAATCATTCAATATCCCATTGCAAAAAATTCACCTATTTTTAGATACTCTTGGAAATTTCAAATGGCCGCCATTTTGAAACCAAACACGCTAGAAGTGTAAATTTTTTTGCAAAGTAAGTACTTCTAATTCTATTGTCTTTCTGAAAATGTATCTCAAGATGGA
Source organism: Pachypsylla venusta (assembly GCA_012654025.1). Classification (NCBI taxonomy): domain Eukaryota; kingdom Metazoa; phylum Arthropoda; class Insecta; order Hemiptera; family Aphalaridae; genus Pachypsylla; species Pachypsylla venusta. Next base: position 16,048,276 of record CM022879.1, on the reverse strand, counting down.
GGTTCGTTTGTAAAATACAAAAGTTGGACCCCCTGGGGGCCACATGAGACCCGCCCCTGAAAAATTGGTCACACCATCAGGTGGTTTAATTTGGGATGTAATACCATGCAAAATTTCAAAACTCCACATAAAGCTGTTCAAAATATATTCAGGCGGTCTCGGACTTTTGGGATACCCTGTATATGGAGGCACTACGTGGATCTACAGGACAAAAATCAGCCAATTCTATGAAGGAAATAAATATCCGTACCTGATGAGTTTCATAAAAAATTAGCCATCCAGGGAAGGAAGCCAGTTCGGCCAATTATGATTCATTAGGTGACGATCCGTGCATTGCCGTGCCAGAAAAGAATACGGCCCAAAAAAGGAAGCACTGAATTTAATGTTGAGGCATGTAGAGTTAAGGAAAGCAACGCCCACCCCAAATGCAATAATTGGGAACAGGTGAATTCAAAGAAGACTGAGTTTTATCAAAATAAACAAGTACTTCGGGAGTTATCGTGGTACAAATAGGCAAATAGATACCAAGAGAACTTATAACCTGTGCCAAAAGATGCTGATCAAAGTAAAACTTTCAATTGTGAAGCTCTTCTTTATATTTTCGTATTCTACTCAATGCTAATATTGTGTAAGCAATGTGCAAGGTTAAATTTATTGTTAATTTTTTCATTCAGCATTCTCTGTTCTTCTCCCAATCTTCCGGTCAATATATGCTGATCAATGTAAAACTTTCAATTCTGAAGCTCTTCTTTATATTTTCGTATTCTACTCAATGCTAATAGTGTGTAAGCAATGTGCACGGTTAAATTTATTGTTAATTTTTTCATTCAGCATTCTCTATTGTTCTCCCAATCTTCCGGTCAATTGATGCTGATCAAAGTAAAACTTTCAATTCTGAAGCTCTTCTTTATATTTTCGTATTCTATTCAATGCCTTTTGTTTGTCTTTTTGTTGCGTTGGGTCTTTTGATATAAAGAGGGACTAAGTATTATTTTTATTTAAATAACAAATAGGTTTTTTCACATTTTTTTTTTTTTTTTAATATTTTAAGGAGTCTTTTTCTTTTACTTCAAGTCGAAGGGTAGAAATGAGTGGTGTCGTGGTTGTAAAAAAAGTGTGGACTTTTTTTTTTATCGATTCACATTATTTCTGTGGGTTTATATAAATATTTCGGAAGACATATTAAACAATTGAACAGTTGTATCAACAAATCAACATTTAGGTGTTGTTTAGATCTTGTATATTTTTACATGTACATAATTATTTATCAGAGTTACTTATAGGTACTAAATATTGCATAAATTTTCACATCTAAAGGTGTACTCTGTACAATCTTATAATTTACATAATTAACTTCTACCAGGGAAATACATGGATCATATTTGTGACATTCCACAGAAGTCATTTGATGGCTTGACGTAAACTTCCAATAATCTTTACATGAAAATATATATAAAAAAATGTATTTTGGCATTTCCAGTGGTCCACTAAAGTAATTATTTAAAAAAAAAAAAAAATCAAATATGTTTTGTCATTTTCACTAAAGAAATGAAATGTATTTTGGCATCTCCACTAAAAAAATTAAATGTACATAATATATTGTCATTTTCACTAAAGAAATGAAATATATTTTGGTATCTCCACTATGAAAATAAAATATTATCTAAAAAAACTTGAACTTTGGTATCTCTGCCTTTACTAGGACAGACTCCATTTAACAAAAAATGAACGTATTCTATCACTTTTCTATTTGTTTCTAATGATTATAAAAAACATCAACGCTTACTGATCCACTAAAAGTTTTTTTATAATCGCCACTGGACTATTCTCTTTTTTCTTCTCAATCCCCTAAAGCCTAAAGATATTGTTTTTTACTGACCACTGAATATTCAAAAATCTCTGAACTGTAAACAAAATGGAGAATCTTCTCTGTACCTTTATTATAATTAGCCTTTATCTACCTAAAAGTCTATGTGACTCAATTTGAAAATTATGAAGGTCCTTAAAAATGTCCATTGAACTGAATATAAAGTTCCATTCAGGGGAAGGGGTTAAGAAATGAGTGCATTATTTTACAAAATAATGGGGAACGAGGAAGCTAATGGCATTTTCATATTCACATACTCAAACCAAGTCCAACAAACGGCCGTACATTTTGAATGTATAAATCATGGCTAGGAACCTTAGAATATAAGGGGTTACTGAATACGGTTTTTCGACTCAAATGACCAATAGATTTTAAAAAGACCAATCGATGTTAGAAAGACGTTAAGCCCCCCAAAAATCATGGTTGTATTATTAACTAGCAGATGAACCCCATGCTTCACCACAGTCCAATTTAAAATATTATTTTTTTTCATGAAATTTCTTGGTTTGAGTTCATGCTGCCTGGCGATAATTTGACAATAATTAGCCTCATCTCGAAAATGGTTCTCATGTTGGCGTAACAGTTTATGTTTAATTTTTTGCGGGATATTTTTTCTATTGAATTTTTTTAGTGATCCTTCTAATCTACTTATAGCCATGACCATTCATGATCTGTTGCCCCGAAACACACCTGACGCCATGACCTCATTCTCTCCTCTTCTTCTTGCCATAACCCGCATAATCTGTTGCCCCGAAGCACACCTCACGCCATTGCATCATCCTCTCTCCTCACACATGATGTGTTGCTAAAGCTAGGAAGATATTCATTAACATTTCCCTCATCCTTACAGTTCAAAATAACAATAACTGTGGATTTTTATTTTATGTAAATACGAGGGAAAAAATAATTCTATTGCTTCGTAAATTAGACCGTACCCATCCTTTTTGCAAGCCTTCCCCTCGTGAGCGCACACACTGAGGTTCTGAATTATGTTTTGTTTATATTAAACGAAACGGTGTCGACACTCATAAAGAAGGTTTAAGCGACGGATAATGCAATATTACAAACTAATAAACATACCAATTTGAAAATGAAAAAAAAGAAAAAAGAAAGAACGAAACCGGGGATATTACAGGCGTATCTACTCTGCATATTTTTACAGCAGGGGGGGGGTCAAACAAATTGTTACTAAAAACTACATTTATCTTATCATTATTTCTTGTTAGTACCTATTGTATGGGGGAAGCTTGGCTCCCTTTGTTAAACCTAGTAAACCTAAGCAAAACTTGATCCTAAGGATCAGTAAAGCCGAGAATCCCAGTTTCTGCCGACCTAAGATTTGGTAACTACTGTACTATATCATCTTGATCGTAGCCAGGAACCTAATGGAATTTTACAGCTAGAGACGAGTGCTGTCAGCAGTATGAAAGCATATGATATTTGCCAAGGGGGGATCAGATCAGTTTTAAAGTCCTAAATGCCGAATGATTCCAAGACTATAGAGCGAGTTTCGCCTCAGCTATAAGATCTAATCGAGTTTGTTTAATGTATTTGGATTTTGGATTTTACATGGCTTGAAGCAAAAAATATCAAATTTTGGAAGGTAGGATATCAGTAAAAAAAAAACATGCGCTTTTTTTGGTTTATCATTTTCAATAATGAATCTTTGGAATGTTTCGAAAAAAAAAATTACCTTCCTCAAAATTCGATTTTTTACATTTCAAGATACCTACGAAGAATCCAAAAATCGAATAAAAAAATCCGTTTGTCCGCCGTGACGAAAAGTTTCCGGACATAATTAGACTACAAATGGGACCCACATATCAATTTTCATCACAATCGGTCAACGCTAAGTGGCAAAACTACCCATCGTAACGGACGGTGTGTGGCTGACAGAAGATTTTTTTTTTTATTCGATTTTTTATTCTACGTACCTTGAAACGTAAAATATCGAATAATAAACCCATATGTCACATTGGCAAAATAATAAACCCATATGTCACGTTGGCAGGGTTTTTTTTGTAAAACTCTTTCTGTTTAAGCAAATTTTTATTGAATCGTTTTCTCATTATTTGGAACCAACTATATGATTTCCTCAAAACTTTCAAGCAAACTCTTCAAAAACCTCTTCAATTTTCCTGCTTAATTAATTTCCAAAGTTTTCAATAACAAAAATTGCAAGCGTCACAACCAGACATTAAAAAAAACATATCAAAGGGTTATGTATCTTAAAAAGCTCTTAAAACTTGAAGAAAATTATTATTCAATGGACTTTTACCCAAAAAGTTGTCAAGTACCTTTCTACCTTTTAGGCATTAAATTATCTTTGAGAATTTTGCTGCTTAAGAACAAAGAAACACTTTCCATTGTAATTAAAAAGAAATTTAAGGGAAATATATTTATATGTTACTTTTTAGCTTACTAATTGGTTTTTATTTGTTGAAATTGTTTCAATTTCTTGAAAAGTCATAGGGACTTAGATCGGGAGAATTACCAGGTTGAGGTTCCGTAGGAGTATTACTGGGCAAGTATCAGTTGTTCATAGCACACTCTGATTTTAATAACTGATTAAAATCACACTCTGGATCAGGGCCGTAGCCAAGAATTTTTTTTATTAGGTTCAATCCCCAGCTTACTTTAATTTGAGTATTTGGCCACAAGTATAGAGCTCTAGGGCTAAGGTGGTAGAAAATGCCTCTGGCATTAACGTTGCCTAGTGGTAACATTCCACTCAAGAGTCTACATTATTTTGAGTGCAATGTTCCAAAGGCTCACCTTGGAATCTTCACGGAGAATACACTCGCAAAATAAAACATTATTTTATGTTTCAAGATAAGCAAGGTACGTAGAATCTAAAAATTCATTCATCCGCCGTATGCCGTGAACTGTACTTTAGGGGTTTGGCATTGAAATCAGCTTTAGATGAAATTATGTAAATTTTAGTATGGAACCGTATATATGTCTCTGACAGTGACGAATTCAGTGATCTCAAGTGTTGGGGAACATTTAGAACACGGATGAGACTTACACCCTATGTACATACCAATTTTCATCCAAATCGGTCAACGCTAAATAATAAAATAGTGGCTCATGGCGGACAAGGTGAGGTTAAAGGGTATGGCGGCTGTACGAACATATTTATATTCGATTTTTGTATTTCACGTACCTTGAAACGTAATATATATATATTTTTTTTTTGGGGGGGGGAGGTTATTTTAGCAACTAAAATAATAAACCCATGTGTACATTGTAGAGCTTATTTTAACTAATTTTTCTAAAGCTAACCAAAATTTGATATTTTAGGGGTATGCCACAAAGTGAAATCCGGCATTTGCGACAACACTGTCAAATGATTCTACGGTAATGCGTAACTTTCCCTGAGTCCATTATTACCAGCCGCCTCTGTCATAACACATACCTATTTCCATATTTGTTCCGGTTTCAACTTCCTGTGTTAAAATTCTTTTGTTAACCTAACTCCTAATTAAATGGAAGGTCTTGTTAACAGATAACAATAGGTTTGTTAACGAACAAAATTCGCTGAAATTAATAAATTTTAATGAGATTTTATGTAAATCTGTGCATAAAAGTCTTCATAATACTTATAATATGTACATAAATGCACAATAAATTGTATAATGAAGGAAATATTTACACCTATTGGTCATTCAAGACGGGGCTTTCACCCTCCATTCGCTGGAAACTTGCAAACAAGCTACCCACATTGACCTCACCCAGCCTGGGTTGGTCCAGGAAAATAGCCAGCATCGCGAGGGCGCGAATCCACGTGGACAAACACATGATGCAACCTGGCTGGACGTTGCTTAACTTCAGTGATCTAACGGGAACAGGTGTATTCAACGTGCCACGTCGTTTATGATTTACTTACTTACATAGTGAAATATAAATCATAGATACTTGAGATAGTTAATGGTGACATCCTGACCGGGTCGTGTCCATCTTAGAAGTCGGAAGAAAAAAAAAGCAAGTAGAAGATGGGAGACATCCACTGTATGGGCAAGTAGCGCGATCATCGAGATTAATATCCGGAAAAGTTTCCTCAGATCAACACAACCAATGTCAAAGTCACCCAAAGAAAGGAAGTAAGATCTGTGGAAATAATCAAGCAAGTACACCATAACCGGAATGGAAGAAACTTCTACAAGATCAAATATCACACCGAGTGGGAAAAACAGCTTGAGAGTGGGAATCTCTCATTGTAAAGGAGTTTGGTAAAATGGGGGTACTTGTAGCCAGAAGTTACAATGTGTGACTGTAGAGAGGAACAAGACGAGGCACACCTACTGGTTTGCATCAAAATTTGCACAACTTGTACCACAACTGATCTCCAAGCACGCAGCCATTAAAGTAAGAGAGGTCTGGATGCACACCATTTGATGTACATGAGAGGAGCCTTGGACACAGATAAGTAAGTTTTTTCAATATTGATACTTTGGAATTGTCACGAAAAAAAAAAATAGATATTTTGAGGTAGGAGGGTTGCCCCAAAACGGTTTAAGCTATCCTTGACTAATGCTCACGTCTTACATCCCTACAACGGACTCCACGCAAAGGTCTTTATAATTGTTTTTCCGAATTAAAATAATAAGAACAATATAACAAAAAAACCGTTTAGTTTCTTTTTTTAATGATATTATACCTATGACACATGTAATTATTAAAATTATGATTTGCGACTTCATAGTTCTAAAGGGGTTTCTAAATCGCATAAAATATTCTCTTCAAAATTGATATTGTTCTATTTCGTGAAGTGAACCCTTTCAATTTAACAGGAACACTTATAAACAACTTTTCTCGTTCAGAATTTACATCAAAACCTTTGGAAAAATTAATAAAAAGAACATTCGAGAGTAATATTAGAAAGCATGGCCTTGTTCTAACTAATAGGGTTGACTAAATAATGTAGGCAAGATAAAGGCAACAGCTTTCGCCAAACAATTCTTAAAAACACACTCTAATATACAGGGTACATTCAGAAAAATGTAAAATAGTATATGTATATTTTTTGTGTTACATCGCATATTACCCATTCCACCCTACATATCCCAATAATATCGTGTGTCATAAACTATCTCATTTACCATTTACGCATATCACCCATTCTACACTACGTATCCCAATAATATCGTGGGTCATAAACTCTCATTTACCCAACACGGATGATGTATCCGTATTGATACATCTTGATATGCGATGATGTTGATACATCTTGATATGCGTGTTGATATGCGATGTGCATATCACCCATTCCACTCTACATATCCCAATAATATCGTGTGTCATAAACTATCTCATTTACCCAACACGGTTGCAACGCATATCACCCATTCCACCCTACATATCCCAATAATATCGTGTGTCATGAACTATCTCATTCATCCAACACGGTTACATCGCATATCACCCATTCCACCCTACATATCCCAATAATATCGTGTGTCATAAACTATAGCAAACATTGCAATCAACTGACATACCCCTTCTACAATAGAAGAGTTTTAAAAAAAAATTCTATACCCACAACAAAGTCGACAAAAATGGCTCAACACTAAAACCATCTAATAAATAAGACATTTTAATTGTTGAATTTCAAATGAAAGCCTTTGAAACCCCCACCCCAAACACAACCATAAACATCTCCGTAATGTGTGTGTATCTGGTTTTTCTGTATTTAATTATTTTTCTCTTTGTAATTAAAAAATAACCCAAAGAGTGTTTTCCTCTCTTATCAAACATACCGGGTGTATCCATAATGATGGGACAAGAACCCAAACAGCGAATAGGTGTATCACGTATTCAATTATCTTAATGGCATACACAAATATCTCTAATCCTTCTTTAAAATCGAAGTCAGGTGCGGATACAGAAAATATTTGAGTGGGGGGGAGGCGGTTGGGATCAACTTGGAAAATAAGTTTAAAATAAATAGGCATACAGCTCGATAACTATTAACTGACCCATTAGAGAACGAGTTAGTAATATGAGTTGCAAGCATAAATTTAGCTCCTCAAAGTTTGAATTTAACAAAATTATTTGTTTAAATCGATTTAGATTGAATAGACATTTACATTTTCCAGCCTTGAAAGGTCGTGGTTCTCTGTTAGGAAGCATTTTCGCATTTTTTTTAAGAGTTTACTGCGAGCACCTGATTTAGTTGTACTCTCCCAAAGAGCAATTAACAATTTTTTTTTTCATGATTCTTTAAACAAAGTCAACATAGAAATGTACCTATGATTGTAGGAGATACAATAATTCACATGAAATCATATCGATTTGCATGCCCTATTTTTTACCCTTATAACACAAATATTAAACAAAGAAAAAGAAATCGTTTACGCAATCATTAGTGAAGACTTTCCAAACATAAATTTCGAAATCTGTAACGAAGGGGGACAAAAAGCAACAAAGAAAATCGAATAAAAAAAGAGGAAAAGAGAGAAAGGAAAAAAAAAATTAAAAGATTACAAAGAGGTATAGATAAATCCAAGGAGAATGAAGAAATAGAGGTTGCATAATTCAGAAACTATGTTACTTAACAGATTTCCATTCAAGATTTCCCCTTCTTATTATTGCTTATCAAATAAAAATTGGGTTTTTTAAATTTATTGCGGGTGGTAATATGGTGCAACTTCGCTGACATCATAACTTAAATAATGAATGAATCACTGATTTGAGTAACGAACTGAGTCACACACAGCCTATCATAGTAAACATTCAGCTATTGAAGTATTAACTTTAACCTCTTCTTCTCTTTTCAGTGGCTGGGACCTTAGCGACTATATGCTTTTACAACAACCCAAACTTTTCTTTCTTGGGCAATCTCTTTCCAATCTTCTGAATTGATTTCCATCAGCTCAACGTCGTCCCTAATATTATCTTTCCATCTTGCTCTGGGTCTTCCTCTCATTCTGTAACCTTCTATATCTCCTTCGAAAGCTATTCTTGCAATTCTATTATCCTGCAACCTCACGACATGACCCGCCCAGTTGAGTCGGCGTTTCTTCATTGTCTGGATAATGTTGGCATGTTGATATCTTTCTTCAAGTTCTCTATTTTTCAGAATTCTCCACTCCTGAAAGACTGGATCAAAGATTGAGCCAAAAATTCTTCTCAATATTTTTCTTTCTGTTTTACGGAAGGTTTTTAAATATACATAGGTATTAATATTCAACAGCATTTAAATTGGTAAAAAATCTTGATCGCGAAGATAGCAAAGGTGCCTGGTATGGCTCAGTGATTCACATACGAGAACTTTTAGAAGCCATCAAATCTGTCAAGAATAAGAAAGATTGTGTGAGGTGGATATTATTTTTAATGAACACATTACTATTATTTTTTGTTTCAAATCACCTGATTAGGTCATACCAATGAACACATTAAACTATCGTTTGATTTCCTACAGGAATGGTGGGAAATGTTCCTAAACACACTCCTTGATAAAGGTGAAATCCCTGACCTTTGCAAAACTGCCAAACTGAAAAATGAAAGGCCGACATATTAGATCCCAATACTTATTATAGAGGAATAACCTTGATGTTAAAAGCGTATAAATTATACACAAAAATACTAAACATCAAAATCGTTTCAAATTTAAACTAATCCCTGGCACAAGAACTATATGGCTTAGAAGAGGCTGCGAACAAACTATTTGAACTGACATCCTTACTACTCTCTTATTTCGCTGGATTTTATCAGTAATCCGAGAGGTACCAATAACACACCACAATTTACCAAACGTTGACTTTTGAAATGGAGATTTGAGAAGGCATAGGGCCGTAGACAGAAAATCCGGTCCGGGGGAAAATTTTTACGGGCCCCTCTATTATTCTTTCATCTAAAATCACCATATGGGCAGTAATAAAAGTAAAAGTAGGCAATTCATGTAGTTGATGTGAAAAGGTGTGTACGCTTCTTCTTGGCAACAAATAATTCGATTATCAGATGTTATACTGTTTACGAAATATACCAATATTTATGATTGCTGTACAAGCTGAAAGGTCGCACTATATTGTAAATTCAGAGTTCCGCAATAGCCATTGTCCCTTATTAGCCCACACTATCGCTGAAATTCTGATTTTGTGTGTTTGAAAATTTTTCAAAACTTTTAAGTTGATTTATTTATTATTCAGAAAAAGAACTTGAAAAATTTCATTATGATAATTTTCTCACCGGGCCTCTTAGGAAATCCCGGCCTGGGAGGATTCACCCATTTCCCCCTCTCTCAACGGTTCTGAGAAGGCATTTATACTTTTATTCAATAAAATAATATTTATGATATGAGAGAGTTCTACCTTTTCCATAACTTCTAAAATCGTATGAACATTTCAGTTCATTAATATGCAAAGGTTGTCCCGTTATGAATACCCTGATTTTATTTAAAAAAATTTATTGTCCCCGCCAAAAAATCAACACCCACGAAATATCACACACTCAAATTTCCCCGTTAGTCATGAATATTAATGTTTTGGAAAAAAAATACCCACTTTGCTTCAACCAACCCGAAAATAAAGGTAATTTTGTAATATTGATATTTTTAGAAAATAAAAAGGATTCTAATGTATGTTCCCCCCTCTTCCACCCTCAGATTGAAGTAGGACACCTTCCTGTCACCCCCACCCTATTCCAGTGAAGTGAAATTTCTTTTTTACCCTTCTTCAAAAGTGTTATTTTTTTAGGGAGTGAACATCTCCTGTAAAATTTGATTTTCTTTTTCTGCACTCCATAATTCTTTGTATCCAATAGTTGGGTGTCGGTTCATTATAGAGAAATAATAATAATTTGCCCCGTCTCGGTTTCACCTACTTTGAATATTTCTGGAAATATTCAAAATACGGCTGAAAAATTGAACTGTATACCTTACTCGGTCCCGCTGAATATATCTCATTGTCTAGCGAGATCTTCACATCTAAAAACTATTAATTTAAGAAATAAAAAGAAAATATTTTTAAGGTTTACACTTGATGTTTTTTTTTTTCCTTAATGTGCCTTTAACATCTAAAGGTTATCTAAGGCGAGGATATTACCCTTCATTTGCTGGAAACTTACAAACCAGCTACTCATATTGAGCCCAAATAGCCTGGGCTGGGAACAGCTCAATCCTACATGGTCACCCACTAAGTAAAACCTCGCTGGACGATACTTATCGTAAGTGATCCTACGGAAACTGTTGTAATCGGGCTATTAACACTGGCTTCGGATATTTTTAATTCAATTGAATATAATACATAGAAAAATACCAATAAAGAGCCTTTCTATAAGCCCCAGATGGCAAATTAACTAAAAATAATGCTATGAATATAATTAATGTTAATAAAAAGTTTCTACAGATTTGCACCTAGCTTTCGGGAGCTGTCGTGGTACAAACAGACACACATCAGACAAGGACGACGGACAAAAGAATGCGAAATTGTGGAGTTCGATACGTTAATAATTCAGAACGCTCCGCTTTACCGTTTGAAAATAAAAACTTTGCCGAGCAGAAAATTCAGATGAATCGTTGCGTACCTATTTTATTTATTCTTCATTTGAAAAGCGACACCACTGCGCCGCCCAAAACACTTCTTGTTCGTTCCTTTTCATTGTACTTTCATAATAAACCTCTTTTTTGTGTCTTTCTTTCTTCATTATTTAATTCTATCTTTCTAATTGCCTTTGGGACCTTCCTCATTCATATACTTACATTAAACGAAAACAAAATTGAGTTAACGTAAAAACAATTTAAAATTGTTTTAAAACCTTTAACGCTTTCTTTCCCATTCCTCTAATTTTCTCAATATATAATATTATTTAAGTTGATGATATTCATATATGCAAATTTATCATTTACTGTTTTCTAAAAAACTTCTCATATGAGGAAATGAGTTTTTTACAGCTCGTTTAAAAAAAATCCCCGAATTAGTGGCGGATATTAGAGGAATGAAGAAAGATTTTTACTTCGAAATGAAAAAAAAACAGCAAAGTATTTGTGAGTAATGATTCTTTCGGGACGGTGGCTCTCCTGGGTTCGAAAACTGCATGAATTTCCTCGAAAAGTTAAATACTTTCAATAATTCGAAAGCTAAAACTACTCTTGTCCTAAAAACTTCAAATCTTATTGCACGGATTTTCATACAGTTTTTAAAAATAGACAGTTTTCGAGTTACAGCTGATTTCCCGATTTTTGATCAATTTCTGTCTGTTAATATCCGATATCTTAAATTTAGTCGCGACAATATATCAATATTCAAAACTAGGAAGTAGTCTCTTAATCCTTATGTTAGGACTGATAGGAAATCCAGAGTTATATTCGTATTGTCAAATAAAATTTGGACAATACGAATTGTTTAGCCAAAACAGTAAGTGATATCGAAAAATTTATGAGAATGGACCATAACCTGAGCTCTAAAATCATAAACTATAAAGACCTCAGAAAAATGATCAGAATTCAAAATTTGCAAAACGTTTTCAAGATGGGAATCGGGCAAAATAATATTTAAAGAATACTAACCACCCAGAACGGTCATTTCTCTAGGTGCCCTAGCGTATAAACTAAACATAAACATCTATATTTTTCAAGACTGCAATATAGTAAACACAAATTTAAAGCCCACCTCCCTCAATGTCCTTTGTCTTTGAAACAACAAAAACAGCAATATTAAAATCGTAGCGAAGCACGAGCATACAATAAAGTTACCATGTCAAACTATTCCAAGAGATTAATTTCGACATTAAGTCTATGGTGTTTTTTTTCTTGTTTATACCACACCCATTCAAATCTGAACCCCACTTTTATTTTCCAACCGTACAAATTCTTTCCTTCAAAATTAATCACACTGAGGGAAGACTCACGAAAAAAATATGATGAGAATAAAAAGAAAATTCAATTTGCAAAGTATGTCAACGATATTAATCTTTCTAATGGACTTGTCCAGATGTATTACACTTGGAAAGGGCAGACGGACGGGACCAAGATGAAGATGGAAGGGGCAGATGGACGAGACAATATGAAGATGTACGGAAAAACAATTCCATTGAATATTGACAACAAGAACACCCCTCAGACTTTCGTTCGAAGAATGATTCGAAGAAATTTCCAGTTTAATAAATCAAAAATAATATAAAAAAATAAATTATGGGGAATAATGTTATTCCACAAATTTTCCTCAACTTGAGTTCACAAAAGTTACTGCTTTGAAATCTCTTTTGTATTTCAGTTGTATTTTAAGTTGACTCAAACAAAATTAGAATAATTTCCTAAAAATCAAAGAGGTTTCATCAAGAATATAATTACCTATATAGAATATGATAGGGAGTCAGAAAAATGTAGCAATAGAGGGAACAAGCCAGTTTCATTAGGTGATGATCCTGAGCTCTTATATATACAGAAGGTTTGGTTAAGAAGGACATCCAGCCTTATGAAACTTTCTTCAAACCAAAGATTAAAGGTGATCAGCAAAATGCTGCTTCTATGGATACTGTGAGAAGCAAGAGAGGTTTGCCGTACCAGGAAAGGGTACAGCTAAAGAGATTACGTATATTAAAAGGTTACGGCATTAAGGAAAGCAATGCCAATTCCAAATAGAACTGGGAAAACTGAAATTAGAGAAAAGGAACAGGATCCAAAAGATTCAAGAGACTTGAAGGAGAAGATATTTCATACGATTCCAGTGGTGCAGACAATTTTGACGAGACACAACAGGGAAATGGTTCTTCAATGGCGTTAAATATTAGTTGATAATACACTCCAGCAGGTCGTACGATATCGGCTTGTGTTGGCCACTCCAATTCTTTCACATTTTCGGCAATGACTGCTTGATCAACAGTAATATTTTTGTTAATAACTTTCTCGTACTTGGAGCAATCCCTTTATAGAGATTTAATTCTTCCAGAAAAAGGGTATATCACTTCTAAGTACATCATTATCTCCAAGGTGATATGTATTTGTATACCACCTGTTCTCTTTTTGGAGAGCCAAGCTCCCTTAAAGGAGGAGTAATGCAAATATTTAGAACAATTCACAAAAGGAGATAATTTTCCCAAAATAAAAAATATAATATGTGAATTCTAATAGAAGCTACTCGAAACACTATCCGACCTCATCCCATTCAGTGAAAGTTGAATTATCACATTATGGGCATTGGATTCATGGAAACGATAAATGTTAGTAATGTAGGGTGAACTTTATACAGAACAGTCAAGAAATATGATGCAAGACTTGAGAAGGTTAGGCATTGGATTCGTGGAAAAAATAAATTTTATTAATGTAGGGTGAAATTTATACAGAACAGTCAAGAAATATGATGCAAGACTTGAGAAGGTTAGAGAATACATCCCATTCAGAGGAAGTTGAATTATCACATTATAGGCATTGGATTCATGGAAAAGATTAATGACAGATCTACTTTATACAGAATAATATTGTAAGGTGTAAAATTAACCACCACCAACAACAACAACAAAAACATCACCTTCCATGATCATCATTTTCAGNGGAGTCAACAGATCCTTATGGGAGAATTTGGAAAAAATAGATTGACCCCGAGAGTGTATCAGTGATAGAAAGAGAAGGTTAGGGGAATAAGTTAGTCTTTGAAGAAAAAGATGAAATAAAGATTGAAGCGAACATGATCGCTGAATTGATGGTCATTTTCATTATAATAAAAATCATGAGGAGACATTTAGAGAAAATTAGTTATTAGAAAGAACGAGGACCTATCAGGACCTCATAATGGTATGGAGGAAGAGGGACTCAATTATTATTAAGTAGGAGGCTTTGAGCTTTAATTTTCAAAAAGAAAAGATGAGATTTTTGGATAAAATTATGTTGATGCAATAAAGTGGAACACCGCAACACTCACACATCTTATGTTATATGAAAAATTAACAGGATCCTACTTTCTAAATCGTTCCCTTAATGGCATATTCTCTCTTACGGTCGATATGTTATTTTGAATTTAAACCAGATGTTCCCTTTTTACTACTATGTTTACTAAGGTAGGTATAAGTCTCATTTCGGTCATTTCGCAAATTTCGCTGTAGACAAAAACAGCTTATCCTCAAAAGGTTGATTTTTACCGAAGCAGCCAAGCAATACGTTGTGTTTTCGGACGGGCTCCTATTAAAAATCTGGTTCATCATCGAACAGCCAGTGTCTATGGCATTGGTTATATGGGAAAAGATTACTTTGTCGATTTTTGCCTTTATTTATACAATAAAGCCAATCATCCTCCCAAATTTCAGTTTTCTACATACACCAGAAACAAATAAAATACGGAAAACAGATTTCACTTTCCTCCCCCGGGGGGTCACGTATACACCATGGTACTTTTACAGGTACACGTGAAATTCTCGAATTAGTTCAACCCATAACATAAATGTATGAGTAGAACATAAGAAATCTATAATTTTGATGATATTGTGAGTGACTGAGTACCATAAAATCAATTTTTTACCCCTGCATTTCAGCGTCTGTTTAACTCCGGGGTTTGTAATTTTCGGGTAGTCATTCTGGGTCAGTAAGTAACATCTGTTTTAAATCACAAAACATTATCATTAAATAGAGCAGAGTTATGAGGGGGTGTGGGGGTAAAGCATGTCGCGCATTTTATCAAAATTGTGCCCCGCATTAGAGCCGGAGTTGGTATTTCATTGATTTCGTTGGTCGGTAAGTCACTGCTACTACCATGACCATAGCAGATTCCTCTAGTCCCAACAACACGGCACAAGCATTTCATATTTTTGCTGATGATATCAATCTGCTAAACTTAACTGCAGATTTACTTTTTTCTCTTTCAGTCAATCAGTAATACCCTTGTGAATTCTTGACGAAGAAATTCTAATGAACTATGAAATAAACTCCAAAAAGTCCATACCTCCTCCTGCTCCTGCAAGTTGCCTCCACTTTTCCAATATAATCTCTAATCTTCAAATACCCTCCTTTTTTTATAATTATTGTCATATTAATCAAGAAAAAAAAATGAAGAAAACAAAAATCTCCAACGTGGCAACAGAAGGAAAGTAGAATTTCCAGTAATTAATAGCTACAGTCATTGCGTGTACAGATGTGAAATATTCCATCTTTTTTTTAATATCATCGCTTTTTCCTCGTACTTACTTAAATAGACTTACTTTTCGTGTCTATCATGGAAAGTGATGGAAGGGTTGGGAATACTACTCTGAGGACACCGGACTAGATGTTGCTAAATTCCGGCAAGTGGCCAGGTGCTCAAATAGTGTTAAATATCTCAAATTCATGAGTTTGGCCGAGATTGAGTTACAGTTTACCAGTGGGAGTGTCTCACCACTACAACTTCAACCCCTTGTGGTATAGTGTTAAGAGATAGTCTTCGTAAGAACTTATCTGGTTACACAGGCCGCGAAGTCTCCACCTCAATCGATCTTGAGCTTTCTGGAACGAAGAGAGGGACGATGTCTTCAAGGTTCAGTTGCTTATAACAAGATGAGTCAGTAACTATGACACATGACACGTAGAATGGAGCAGTCCCTACTAAATCACTGAAGATATGCAATGTCCAGTGAGGTTTTACTTCAGGGAAACGTCCCTAAGCTAAATATTCCACTGTAAGTGTGGTCTGTGGTGTATGGTCATAATGGTAAGTAGGTATGCGTTTTCGTGGTTGATTACCTATTGAAAATAATAAACCAATATTATATGTGTAAGGAAAATGAAGATAAACTTAAAGTTGAGTAACAGGACGCAATTCTTCGAAATTCTGGCAAAATAGAGGGGGAACTTGATTATCTAAGACTGAAAAGAAGAAGCAGAGGAAACACTGAATAAGAAAGGAGAGAAAAAATGATTAGTGAACAAATTAATGAGCGTTCCCAAAAATTAATCAGCGTGATTTAATCCGATTTTTTTTTTGCCCTTGACTAATACCCTGATATCAGAGTGGTATAGAGTGTGTATAATCCTCTTCAAAAACTTTTCGGGAGTAACATCCTCGGTTATTAAATCTTTGTCGTTCCTAAAATCTTCCATGGCGTTGCGGGCTTCAATTGGTTCAAAATCTAAATGGTTGTCTGGGTTATCATGATGTTCTTTGTTTTGCTGTTCAATTTCTGTAATTTTTGTTTCAATGGCTTCAAATGCTTTGTCAAGGTTATTAGAAAATTCTGTTTGTAGTTCGCTATAATTTAGTCCTTCCTTGGTGTCGTTCTTAACAATATTGAAAGCCTCGGTATATGTGTTTTGGCCGACTTCAAGGTTTGAACATTAATAAAATTGCGAAGTAATACTTTTCTGGTGTTTTATTGAGATCATATACATAATGGTTGATACGGTATGGACGAGTTCTTTTCTTCAAATATTTCTTGCTGGATAATTGGTACACAATTTGGTTGGGAAACACTGGGCGGTTTGGGACAATATCATACCATTTAACAAATTCGTATAAATGGACATTCTCTAAATCTTTGGGCCTCCCAGGATAATAATTGTCAACCTAGGATTAAAATGTCGGTCGACTACAGGAGGCATGCAAATTAGCTCGTGAGTCACGGGGGTTCCATTTATCAACAAATCTTCAGTGGTTATCATATTCGATGAAATATCAAGTGGAAATCGCAAAATAGATATAATCGCAATAAAATAAATAACAAGAAAAATAAACGAAAGTTATTACTATTCGAAAAAATAATCGTAAGTGATTAAAAATAATCACAATTGATTTGAAAATATGATCGCAAGTGATTAGGAAATAATCACAATTGATTTGAAAAAATAATCGCAAGTGAATAGAAAATAATCACAATTGATTCAGAAAAGATAATCGCAAGTGATTAGGAAATAATCACAATTGATTTGAAAAAATAATCGCAAGTGAATAGAAAATAATCACAATTGATTCAGAAAAGATAATCACAAGTGATTAAAAATAATCACAATTGATTCGAAAAAATAATCGTAAGTGAATAAAAATAATCACAATTGATTTGAAAAAATAATCGCAAGTGATTAGGAAATAATCGCAATTGATCCAGAAAAAATAATCGCAAGTGATTAAGAAAATCGCAATTGATTCAGAAAAAATAATCGCAAGTGATTAAAAATAATCACAATTGATTCGAAAAAATATCCGCAAGTGATTGGGAAATAATCACAATTGATCCAGAAAAAATAATCGCAAGTGATTAAAAAATAATCACAATTGATTCGCAATAGCAAAATAGATATAAATTTTAAAAGACGAAGCAGAAATAGCAGTATGAAGAATCACAATTGATCCAGAAAAAATAATCGCAAGTGATTTCTCTTACGGAGGGCTCCACAACCGTCTTGCCGTTGTGGTGAGCTACTCAGTGTTGCCCACATCTTCGCGTGTTCTCTTGACGCCACAGCCCTTCCTTCTCTACCCTGTCCTCCTGCCTTGTCTGACAATGTTGAGAGTATTGACTAGGTACCTTTTTTCATTTTTGATATCTCTTAATTTGTTCGACAAAATGTAGAGCCGAGGTACCGGCGCGAACGGCCAGTTTTAACGTTAAAGCGCCTAAAGGAAAAAAAAGAAAATATCAAATGGCAGTTCTCGTTCGATCAAAGATGTTAAGCAACGTTGGACTTGAGTATTAATACAATGGGTAACCGTTTGGGACCAGCAAAACGTACGTAATTAAATAATATGAGAAACTCTCATTATTATTGAATTGCACCAACACTAAAAGTTAATTCAAATAAAATCAAAGAATGTCGCCGGAACAATTATCTCACATGAAATCTCTTTTTCTCCGGAACGAAAATATTGAGGTATTTAGATTTTGTTGGAGTTTTCATGTTTTAATTATAAACTCCAACCCAATTTTTTAGGTTTTTACATATTTTAGAAGTGCTATGGAGTTATGAATCCCGTCTCACATGAAATCTCTTTTTTCCCCGGAACCAAATAAAATGTAAATGTTTTTAGCATTGTACTAGTATTTTTACATTAAAACACGTCTACAAACCACATTTCAGTTTTCTATCTATTGTTTTCTATCTATATAGCTCTAGATCTATAAATTCTACCTCCCATAAAAGCTCGTTTTTCTCCGGAACGAAAGAAAATTTCCGACCTTTTGGTTCTGTGTAAAAATACACCTATATGCCAAATTTAACCTTTCCAGCCTTTTAACACCCTCCATACTAACTTAGTAAGTCTAAGTATGGGCCCCTGTAATAATGACCAAATATAAGACATCTCTCTTTAACGTCTCTTTAACATCTATTAGTCATTCAAGAGGGACCATAATCTTGATTTTATTTCTAACTTTGGAAATCGTGATTAAAAGGGCTGACTCATAATACAAAAAGATGTCACCTTTTGTAATGGTATTGAGATTTAAATTTCTTTCTAGTCAGGACTTTATGCGTACAATTTATCAGAGCACAGAAGTTAAGCGACGTAGGGCGTGTTCAGAATTCGGATGAGAGCATAATCGTGTTGTTGGATGTTTCGAGGTGAAATCAGCCTCATGATGACAACTAAATAGCTGCTTGTGGTACAGTGCTCGACAGGTAAACAGTAGGGTGCGGGTTCGAATCCAAACCAACCACATGTAATATTATTTTTATATTAAGGCTATGTTCAGATGAACGCGCGGCACAAGATCTATCTGAATAGTGCATATTGTTTACATGACCAAGCGGTACTAGTTCTACAAACTTGTATTGATTAGTTCATTGGACCCGCGCGGCAACGCGCGGTCATCTGAACATAGTCTAGAGTTATAAAAATATAATCACCATATCTATCAATGAATAAAACACACAGCTAAAAATCTAAAGTT
>CM022879.1:15959035-16028525 GCA_012654025.1 Pachypsylla venusta | reverse complement strand
GAGCAGTCCCTACTAAATCACTGAAGATATGCAACGTCCAGTGAGGTTTTACTTCAGGGAAACGTCCCTAAGGAGGACAAATGGAAAGACTGTATGTTATTAAGGCTAAATATTCCACTGTAAGTGTGGTCTGTGGTGTATGGTCATAATGGTAAGTAAGTATGCGTTTTCGTGGTTGATTACCTATTGAAAATAATAAACCAAAATTATATGTGTAAGGAAAATGAAGATAAACTTAAAGTTGAGTAACAGGACGCAATTCTTCGAAATTCTGGCAAAGTAGAGGGGGAACTTGATTATCTAAGACTGAAAAGAAGAAGCAGAGGAAACACTGAATAAGAAAGGAGAGAAAAAATGATTAGTGAACAAATTAATGAGCGTTCCCAAAAATTAATCAGCGTGATTTAATCCGATTTTTTTTTGCCCTTGACTAATACCCTGATATCAGGGTGGTATAGAGTGTGTATAATCCTCTTCAAAAACTTTTCGGGAGTAGAATGATTCGTTTAAATTATGGCAACAAGCTGATACCCGCAACTTTATATGTGTCCTTGCCCCAGGTCCATTGACCTGGCCCGTCCACAGTGGAATTTCGGTGTTCCGGTGAGTGCTATCGTTTGTACCGATTTTTAGAAACGCAGAATTCATTTTGCCCAATATGCCCAATGTTTTGCTGTTCAATTTCTATAATTTTTGTTTTAACGGCTTCAAATGCTTTGTCAAGGTTATTAGAAAATTCTGTTTGAAGTTCGCTATAATTTAGTCCTTCCATGATGTCGTTTTTAACAATATTGAAAACCTTGGTATATGTGTTTTGGCTCACTTTGAATTCTTTCAAATCCCTNAAAAGAGTTAAACCTTTAATTGAAAATTGGCCTTCAAGTAACAGAAGGATTCGGGTGGAGGAGTTGTTCCTGTCCCGTCTGAGGATTGGAGACACGAGGTTCACCCAGAGTTTTCTCTTACGGAGGGCTCCACAACCGTCTTGCCGTTGTGGTGAGCTACTCAGTGTTGCCCACATCTTCGCGTGTTCTCTTGACGCCACAGCCCTTCCTTCTCTACCCTGTCCTCCTGCCTTGTCTGACAATGTTGAGAGTATTGACTAGGTACCTTTTTTCATTTTTGATATCTCTTAATTTGTTCGACAAAATGTAGAGCCGAGGTACCGGCGCGAACGGCCAGTTTTAACGTTAAAGCGCCTAAAGGAAAAAAAAAAGAAAATATCAAATGGCATTTCTCGTTTGATCAAAGATGTTAAGCAACGTCGGACTTGAGTATTAATACGATGGGTAACCGTTTGGGACCAGCAAAACGTACGTGTTGTTGGATGTTTCGAGGTGAAATCAGCCTCATGATGACAACTAAATAGCTGCTTGTGGTACAGTGCTCGACAGGTAAACAGTAGGGTGCGAGTTCGAATACAAACTAACCACATGTAATATTATTTTTATATTAAGGCTATGTTCAGATGAACGCGCGGTACGAAGAACCGCGCGGCTCAAGATCTATCTGACATGACCAAGCGGTACTAGTTCTACAAACTTGTATTGATTAGTTCATTGGACCCGCGCGGCAACGCGCGGTCATCTGAACATAGCTTAGAGTTATAAAAATAATCACCATATCTATCAATGAATAAAACACACAGCTAAAAATCTAAAGTTGCGCTGTGGAATAGGACCTGAAAGCGCCCATCAGATACAAACATGTTTATAGGTGCAAATGATGGATTGAGGCGCCCTAGTGACATGGTCGTTCTGAGTAGTTGGTAAATTCAAAATATTATTTTGTCTTTTCCCGGTTTTGAACTCTTAACTCTGAAATGGGTATACCTTTGCAGAAATTGTCCTAAAAAGGGACTAAAGGCCCACCTAAAACTTTCTCGCTTTGAGGAGATATGTTGTCGCGACAAATTTTAAGATATCGGACCGTGATTGTCTCATTTTTCCGTTATCTGCTACCGTTTGGGCTGTGGTACGAGTATTGTAACGGACAACCCCTCATACATAGGTACCACAAATTTCTGACTTATATAATATATATCAAGAAGATAATAAAATAAAATGTACAATGATTTGAAATAACAAAACGTTTATAATAAAATAAAAAGAGTAATGATTCAAAATAAAAAGTGCAATGCTTCAAAATAAAAAGTGTAACGATTCAAAATAATAAAATGAAGTGTTCATTATTCTCTTGAAGAGGATGCTGAATTCCTTCGACTCACGAAACTAAACACATCCAATTTTTTCCCCTTGTCTGTGAATTCTGACAATGAATTTGTTAATCTTTCCCTCAACGTGTCTATCTCGTTTTGTATTGGCGAGTTTGCCCCCTTCTCTAAGCATGATAAATATTTATTTTCAATTTGTTTTATTATTTCCTTTGATCGTTCCACATATGACCAGTCTGACATCATGTCATATGCGATGTTTATATCATTTATCAATGTTTGTCTCTTTTCAGAATTCAATAAGTCAGTTTTTTTCAATTCTTTTAGCAAATAATCTGCACAGTCTTCTAGTTCAACCATATTAGCTACTGATTCGTTAATATGCTCTTCGATGTCATTTAGAATTCCGGATGATTTCAGTTTTGTAAGATTTCCTACTATTTCATTTATCCTCGCTTCTACTCGTGGTTGTTCTGTACGTAAATCTGAGATATCAGCTATTAAATCTTAAATTGTGTCTTTCAGATTTTCTGAAAAAATATTATTTATAAATTTCGAAAAAAGAAGGTAGATTGTTTAGTCACTTTGCCTCTGACACTTGACCTGACCCAATGCCATAAGCTCCAATTCCACGCATTGTAAACAAACGAAGCAAACAGACAGGGTCGTATCCAAGATTTTTTTCATGGGAGGGTACGAAGTATTGACAACCAAGCCAGGACTAACACCTGAAAATTATGATCATGGAAGGTGATGTTGTTGGTATTGTTGTTCTTGTTTTTGTTGGTATTGTTGTTATTGCTATTGTTGGTATTGTTGTCGTTGGTGATATTCCGTTTGGAATTACCTATTCATATCATAGTAAGCTCTAGCAGTCTGGCCGTTTTTTAGACATTATTTGGAAGATGGATTGGGAGGGGTGGAATCAGGAGTTGGGTAGCAAGATTCTCCTATTTAAACCCCTTGGACTACTATTTTTGGGGCCACATGCACTCCTTAGTGTATCAAACCCACATTGATTCGGAGCAAGTCAATGTGTAGAACTAAATAAATTCAGCTTAAAATTAGCATTTCAGATCATTTTAATTAATGACAATCGGACCATTTTTAAAGGACTTATGAGCTTATCAAAAAAATCACGTTTTTAGCGATAACTCGCAAACTAAGACCTAAACAAAAAAGTCGCACCTGTAAAAAGTGATTCTTTTTTCATGTTCTACAACTCCTATTCCCATGATACAAACAATTTGAATCACCCTGTATAATAGATTTGGTTACAACTCAATCTATTTTTTATATATTATGATAACCGTGCTACAAATATTTAAAAATGGTTATATAATTATATTATAATTCCACTAGAGGACTAGAGTATACACTACTAATAGGTTTACACGAATTAAAAAAAAAAATATAACTGTGGCGCGACCGCAGTGACTGGTAATCCTGAATTTTTTTTCGGAAAACACTCAAATCTTAAATTCACAAACGAACGAATATCAGATCACTAAAAAAGGGTAGGTCTAGCTAATAATAAAATTAAAGAAAGTTCAAAACATAAAGGATGTGAACACGGAACACACACGAGAACTCAGATCATCCAAACTATACGAAAACGAAATGAAAATAACGTACTTTCTCTTTTAGAAATTATTAAATCAAACTTATAAATGCCTAACCTTTAAAATTAGATAAAAGATCGGCAGTCGACACCTTAACTGATTCGTAAAATACTCAATACTGAATGAAATGTCCCCTCCCAGCTTCCCTGCTTTCCTACTTTTAGACCAAATATACATGGATAATATTTGAGCTGAGAAAATAATGTACTATTTTCCGTGTTTCGCTACGGTTACGAAATTTAACAACAATTTCGAAATCACGAAATTAAAGCTGGTCAAATTTGGATTTTTGGTTATCTCCTTTAGTTTGCCCAGAAAAATATTGCAAAAAGACCCGCTAAAAAGCGTCATTTATGGCGGTAACTTACTCTCACTTAAACTTTCTATTTTTTTCCTTTCTTATTACCCACCTACATACTAAAAAGGATCTGTGTGCCAAATCTCTAGGTTTAGCCATCGAGGAGCTACGTTAATTATGAGTCAATCAGTATACCAACTTGGCTTTGCACTGTACACCTCAAATCTTCCCCTCACATGCACTAGATGTTTGCAAGATTCTGCAGAATCCCCTCGCGCCCGGGATTTCCTGAGGGGCCCGGTGATAAATATAACGAATTTGACTTGCCTGTGTATATAATTAATACTAGTTCTGATAATTTTCGGTTCGTAGACCATGATTTTGTTTAAGGGTCCATTCACATTAATTTTTCGCTAACGTTTGGGCTGTGGAACAGATAATCCCTATCACATAGATTTTTATTGTAAGAAGAATCCGCGTTCCAAATTTAAAGTTTCTAGGTTTAACCACGGTGGAGCTATGGTGATTATGAGTCAGTGAGTATC
This sequence comes from Pachypsylla venusta, assembly GCA_012654025.1. Taxonomy (NCBI): domain Eukaryota; kingdom Metazoa; phylum Arthropoda; class Insecta; order Hemiptera; family Aphalaridae; genus Pachypsylla; species Pachypsylla venusta. The sequence goes on along the minus strand of CM022879.1, from coordinate 16,023,887 downwards.
CAACTGGGCTGTGCATTTTATGAGTATGGATTAGCTTCGAATACAAAGCTTCACCTCGAAGGCATAGCCTCAAAGGCATGCCTTCGAGTACATCTTACAAGTATCTTATTTTTTCCCTTAAAATATACACATGAGTCTATATAAAGGAACTTCAAAAAAAATTGTCAAAATTACGAAAATAACGCGGCAGAGGTAGTGTTCCCCCTCTCTCGCCTCCTAATCCCTCCAATATGTAATATTTGAGGGGAAGGGGGAAAATGTAATAATTTTTCAAACATAAAAGTCAAAGTTTCCATGTAAATATTATATGAGAGACTTAACGTAAGTAGCTGTGATTAGTGACAGGAAAAGGTTACGATGAAACAACGAAATTGAAAAAGTTACTGAAAATCTTTTTGACAAAGTTGGTGGAATTTTGAAACAAACAGAAGACCTTTTAAAAGATTTTTTTAATGACGGTTAATTATAAGATATCTACTATATCTTCATCAGACTAAATATTATAGAAGATGTTACCTAAATAGAACTAGTTCCTCTCCTGATAGCATCATCAGAGTGATAGCAAAAATTTCTCTACTTAACATCAATTATAATTTTAGGTAAATGTAGCCGCCGAGGGGAGCAATCCAGCTTCATTAGGTTCTAAGCCCGAGTAAATACAGAAGGTTTGGTGTTAGGAAGGGCATCCAGCCTTTAAAAAACTCTGCTTCAAACCAATGATGAGAGGTCATTAGCAAAGGACTAGTTTCTACCCAGTTTCTATGGATAATGTGAGAAGCAAGCTATTATTACCGTGCCAGGAAAGAGTTACAGCTAAAGAGAGTAGGCACTAGATAAAAGGTTGTGGCATGGTAGAATTAAGGAAATCATCGCCGACCTCAAGTAGTTTAGGTTAAGTGAAGATAAAATTTTTAGGTCATATGAAGATATAGTCATTTTTAACGACATTTTTTTTTAGCATAACGTCTCTTTACAAAATACAGCCTCAGTAGCTCAGTTGGTTAAGGCGGTGGTTTCGTAACCAGGAGGCTGTTATAACTATATTCCCGTATAATACTGGTCATAATAGATCTGAATAAAGGTCGCAGTGATATTTGCAGTCTCAATATAGATTTGCACCCAGTTCAATAATAATGACATGAAAAGGTTTCTTTAACACCAATTTGGTAATTCGGGACTGGTGTTTTGTACTGCATTGATTGGAATGTTATAAACCGGCTACGCACATTGATCTCACACAGCTACCTGATCACCAACTCTGTAAACGCTCGAATTTTCTAAACTAAAAAGAATTTTGAAAACTTACTTCCCTCGATTGCGATTGCGAAATATAAAGTTGCAAAATAGACTTAACTTGTTAGGTGTGCAATATTCTTAACTAATGGACACAATGAAAATCCGAAAGGCCACCATAATAAAATTAGTAATTATAAAAATTGTGAAGATCCTTCATGAGAGTTCACGTCTTTGGATCCTGAAATCACTAACTAGAAATCAAAATTTCTATAGACTCACCTTCAATTGAACCATTTATTTCAGAAACAGAAACCCCATAACTCATTATTTTTTCATATTGAGATATTGATACCAGTGAAAGAGGATATGAAAACGCATCATTTCTTATAGACACACCATGCGCACATTTAGGAATAACACTCAGTTAGTTATGACGTTTCTGAAATCATAAATTCCATGCAAATCACCTGAGTCATGGTGTTTCTATAACAAACGTTATAACACAAATGCCTTCATTTCAGAAACAACATAAAAGATTTCGCCTCCTGAATAGTTGATATTGATATTCAAAAGTTCAATTTAGGCCTTTGTTTGCAACATAAATGTTACACACACAACAACAATATAATTATGTGAAATCAAAATAAAATTAGGAGAAGAACTCTCGCTAATAAAAACTGAAATTTATTTCTCAAAAAGCGCTTCTCTCTAAAAGTTTCTAATTATTTTTATTAATTAATTAATAATAATCATAACATATTATTATTATTATTTTAGAGGGAAAGCGTATTGTTTTATTTTTTGGGGACTTGAAAAGTTTCAAGTCTTTAGGCAAAAAACTGACGTTATATTTTCTTATTTAATTTGATTTTAGAAGCAAATTCTACTCAGTTGTCTTCATGAGGCTGAATGCTCCCCAAAACAACCAAAAACACAAGAGGACTGTTTTTTAAAGATCTTTACAATAAAATTACTTAATAAATAAAAACTCATGGGTTGTCCCAGTGTCACCCATCATTCACTAAATATTCCATGCACACTCATCCTTCCCATACTCATACCATACACTCATCATCCACTTCCACTCACCCATCACTCATCATTCACTTTCCACACACACAAACCGCTCATCATTCACTCACTCACATCACTCGAACAGCGTCAGTAATTGCTCTACACTGTTTAAATTATAGAAGTGATGGGGCGTAGACGACTTAATTAGAAAAAAAAAGAAAAGACAAAGCGGTATGCCCTATTGTATCCTCACCAATCACAACGTAGTCTCTGGCACTCGTCGTTATCTTTCCAGACAGGAAAAGAACCCAAACCGCTAACGTTCATGAAAACCACTAAAAGGCATTAAATATGCACCAAAAGTGGATTCGATTTCAAACAAAAGTTTCCATATTCGTCCTTTGCATAAAAGTGATATGCTCGTAGATAACACATTTTCAATTCTCTGGTTACTAGTACTTACCGTTCTTGAAATATCTTGTTCAGTCAGACCGCAGGCAGAAAAACACCCACATACCCATATAAACACACACACACTCACACATACACACGCACGCAAACACTACACACACACATTTTTGTGTTTGTGTGTGGACCTGATTTTTTTTTTTGCATCACAAAATTAACATGGAGAGTTTCATTGAATTAGAAAAGGAAAGAGAAAACGCTTAACGCGACCTTCATCGGTCCAGAAGGGTAGCAAAGAGCTTAAAGAAAGTTACCTAATTGATGTTTTATTTCTCGTCAAATATTCTCGCTTTAAAATCAGCAAGACCTCTGCAATGGACATTGACTATTTTATACAAAGAACTGAATCCTTTATCATTTCTTGATCTCCGTCTTGCAGTGTCTTCCTCGTCATCAATAACTTCAATTACATTGTTGGTGGTTACGAAAAGGATATCTCTGTTAGTTCCTCCAAATACCACGCTGGTAATGTCACTGACACGCTCAATATAAATCTTATTAAGTATACTTTTAGTGCGCGGATTCATTTGGATGATTTCACCTAAAACCATTGAAGATAAGAAGCATTTTTATTTTGCTTAATATCTCTTTATTATCGACGATCAGCAAATGCTGGACACTTAAAAAACAGCAAAACACATTGACCCCACCCAGCCCGAGTTGGCCCGACAATAGCTAACATCATGAGGGTACGAGACCAGGGTGATCACCGAGCAGGTAATAACCTCGCCGGACGTTGCTTAACTTTAGTTTTACGGAAACTAGGGTTAAGCAACTTTGGTTTTACGGAAACTAGTGTAAGCAACGTACTATGAACGTAGGCTTACACAAATTAATATCCATTTTTTTTTCAAGAAATTTCCACACGGGAAGAAAATAAATGTATACCAGCCAACAATTTACCACGTTGAATTCGTCGATTTTTGTCAGATCACTGAAGACAAGCAACGTATGGTTTGGTGTGTGCTTGGATGGGAGCCTATTAGGGGACACTATCAGGGTTCACTCAGCCACATGAAGACAATTGTGTGGTTTTGTTGATTGTAGCGAAACGGCGGGGGAGGCTATACCTCAGTGCAAAACTAGTTGTAAGAATAAATTGCTTTACAAAGTAACTCCGAAAGCAAATGAATGCGGCCGTTTTAGTTACGGCCGATTTTCCAATTTTTTCCTCCAAATTTTCGAACTTTGGCTAATATCTTAAATTTTGTAGTGGCAACATATTTAGCAACTTAAAGCGAGAAATTTTAGAAGCTAGGATTAGTTTAGTATTAGAATTAAGTTAATCCATCTATTATTCTATGAACGCCAATATTCACAAAGAAAAAGTCCAAAGTAAACAAAACCCTGCACGCAATGAACTCCAAGAAATTGAGCTAAAATTATTTTCATTTCTTTTTCTTGAAAAATGCTATGAGTTAGATCATCTCCCAGATAACTTTACAAATAGTTTGTGCCAGCACTCTGCACTTNAAAAAAAAAAAAAAAAAGTTAATCCATCTATTATTCTATGAACGCCAATATTCACAAAGAAAAAGTCCAAAGTAAACAAAACCCTGCTCGCAATGAACTCCAAGAAATTGAGCTAAAATTATTTTCATTTCTTTTTCTTGAAAAATGCTATGAGTTAGATCATCTCCCAGATAACTTTACAAATAGTTTGTGCCAGCACTCTGCACTTACCTTTTCCCGAACACCCAATCCACAAGTTTTCATCAATATCACATGTAATACATCTAGGGGCACCCTCCAATTCTAGATCATGCCAATCAATTGTCAACTGTTTGTCTCCAAGTCTTCCTTCTTGTATGTTATAGTTGTAACTACAAATAACATGTCCATTTGTATTAATGAGGAAGATGTTCGTGCCATTCCAACTCCATGCAAAATCTAAAAAGAGGAAGTTGCGCAAATTCAGAGATTTATAGATTGATGTACAGAACGAAGCATACCTACAATAAAGAGATAAATAATTCAACCAATATCTTGGAAGTGGCTGATCATAATCAAAGGTGCTGTGGTTAGAAAGTCCGGGACTTGCCCCCCCCCGTGACACTACTAACAGAAATCATTTGATGTGTACAACTGTACACTGCTTAATTGAGAAAATTTTAGGCCCAGGAGAATCCTCTCCTTCCATCTCGTCGAGTCTGCTCATCAGATTAATGTGGTACAAATTTGGGGAGTATTTTAATAATGCTGGCGATAGAGAACCTCTGGGCGCAAAAAATCATTCTCATCTAGGTCAAATTTTGATTAATGAAATGCAGCTTTTACTGCGGGAGTGGGGGTGAGCACCAGAGAATGTCTGATGGATATTTTCATTTTGATGTAGAAATTCTGTGGGAGCCAGAAATGGCTGGTATCTTTGAAGACCGAATGATCCTCCTGGAGACTCACATTTCCAGTTTTACCTTTAAGGGTACCATTCATTTTGAAGGGGAAAAATTGGTCAAATGTGTCTTTTGGTCTAACTTTTCTCGGGTAGGTAAAAAATTCCCACTGTTATGTGGATACATTCACGCCACTTTCAAAGAAAGCCTCAAAAATTTACCACTCTGGAAACACCAGTTCCTCAGATGGAAATCCACCAGATGAGACCAAGTATCGCGGGGCACTCAGCCATAATTTTTGAATATAGCGAAATAACAGCAGAGACTATACCTTAGTTAACCGAGTTGTAAAATAGAAACATTTCCATAGCCGTTCCAAAATCAAAGGCTATCCTGCTTACAAGTACTTTCACCTGTTCTTGGACCCCCCTCTTCCTGGTAAATAATTTTCACCTGTCCACAATTGTTCGTGCATTTTTTGAACATCTGTAATGGTCCTTTTCGCTTCATAAATTTTCAAATATCCTCTCATTTCATTGCCGTGAGCATATAGTTTACTTGATCCAAACACAATTCTTCCAATATGATCAGCCTTTCCATATTGAATTTGATTTCCTTCTCTTTCTTGTTCTAAAATCATCTGAACTGAACTACATTTCGGTTGACGTCCATTCCATTCCACTTGGAATATGTGATAACCAATTCCAACAATGAAATCATAGGCTTTGTTTTGCAGTGGAATTACAAAAGCTGGACCGTTGTGACCTGAAATAAGGAGAGATTTAAAAAAATGTGCAACAATCATTAATTATTTTGAAATATTAATGATTAGTTTTTCACCAGTGCTGTGGGGGAAAAATATCTGTTTTGCCTCGATGTTTCGATCATATGAGCACTAATCCATGTGTAATATGGTTATTATGTTAATTATAAGTGTTAAAAAATATTAACTTTTAAATAAATTAAAACAAAACACTTACCAAAAACACTATTTGTTTTAATTTATGAAAAAATTAGTTTCGAATCATTCGATTCATCATCAGTCTAGTCGAGTCGAAGGATGGTAGTTGACTGAACAGTACCATCTGTCAACTGACATCCTTCGACTCGACTATACTGATGATGAACCGAATGATTCGAAACTAGTTTCTTCATAAATTAAAATAAATAGTGTTTTTGGTAGGTGTTTTGTTTTAATTTATTTAAAAGTTAGTAATATGGTTAATCTATTTTTATACTGACATGCCTCGATAATAAAAAACATCAAACCTACATGACCTAAATCATCTCCTATCATTCTACCCATCCATTCAGCAATGCCTAAATTATGTATTTTCAACTTAGTTTTTATAAAAAAATAAATGCAATTTGTTTACACTGTCCCCAAAATTTTCTTTCATTACCTTCCAAGACCACAATTTTAAATTCTTCTTTATCCAGAGTAAATTTTACAATTGCTTTTTTAATTTCATCAACAAAATATAATATTCCTCTCATTTCATCCCAAAATAATGAATGTGCATTCATGAATTGTTCACTATAAGATAGAATGTTCATATTTTTAGATTCTTCCAGTTTTTTATATTTCAAATATTTTCTTCTTTCTTCTCCAATAAGCGGTGGTTTGGGATAGATAACACTTTCTTCTTCTCTTTCTTTTCTCTTGTCCTTGAAATATTTTTTCCATTCCTCTATTTTATCACTCACAGATTTGTATGCTCTTTCTGTAAAATCTTCGTCGCCTTCATTCATTTCGTTTATGTCTTCCATTGGTAAGTCAAACATAACTAAATGACAAACTCTTCCTTTTACAATATTGCTTTTCTTCACTTTACCAAGTTTAATAATTTATGCGAGGAAATTAAAGCAGATATATTTCTGTGATTGGTAAATTATAGAAAATACCAAAAATGTATTGTTTCCGTTTGGCCATAATTATTTTTTTTGCTGTACGTTTCTGTAATATCTCTGGTCGCTCGAGACAAGTTTTTATCCTCAATTTGCTGAAATTTTTATTGGATTTTTAGATTTTACATTTCTTCAAATGTAAAATATTTTTTACGTAATAATTCCAAAGTTTCATTACTAAAAATAATAGATCTAAACATCTAAAATATACGTACTGTGTGTTAAATTTTTAGTTGTCCCATTGAAATTAGCATAGAATTTTCGTGTTTCTATTTTATAGATCGATCAGTAATGAAGGATTCATGAGTAAAGCCAACAGAGTCACAAAAACAATATCTTTTCAAGAGCCATAGAAAATACAAAACACTTGATATATTGAAGCGGTCTTGAACAATTTGTTCGATTAGGCTGAGAGTTAGATGTGTGGATTTCTTGAGAATAAATAATCCAGAAAAACGCTCTCTTAAATGTACCTACTTCTTTAGGAATAAATAAGAGTACCTACTAGAAACTTGTAAAGGCAAGAAAAAATAAAATAAAACTAGAATCCCATGTCAATTTCTATGGGGCAGTTACAAAGTAAAAAAACAGACTGTATATTATTTTAAAAGAATCCCGACACACTTCTAATGTTCAACTTTCAACAGATAAAAACAGAATGATGTCGCTGACGACAAATTGATGTTATAATGGTGACACAAATAGAAGTTAATATCTTCCTCAAGCTTTCGTGACAATAAAAGTTTTCACTTAACTGTTTAGAAGGTCATAGAAAATGACATTATCTGCAGTCTATTTTATTGCTGTAAAACATGAGCAGTTTCAATCGAATTAAAACTATGAATATATCGGGGTGCTGGTAATCTGGGGAATCAGACACAACTTCAGCAGAATTGAGAAAGGATTGTCCTTGGAAACATTTGATTTCACAAACCTTATGAATCTAAACATATTATACCTAAATTTAAAACGATGATTACCTATACCTTAATGTGTGCTGGTCATCTGTTAAAACAGTTTTTGACTTGAATCGTCTAATGAGGGAAAAAAATAGAATAGAAAAATTGAAATAGAATATACCTAATTGATTTTATAAGATTTTTTTATAAGAAAAAAAAAAAACTCTTGACTGGAAGGTTACCACCAGACGATTTTTTTCATTGTGTGGATGATATTATATGTCTATACCAACTTTTATCAGATTCGGACTTATCGTTCTAGAGTTATTGTGGTACAATAAGACAAACAATTCAGCGGATTTTCAGTAGAAAAATTGTGGAGGTAAAACTAGACGTTGGGTGTATGAAGTACACCAATGAGACGATGGAGGTATGCTATCGGGTGTTGGTCTTAAATTTAATTTTAGAATTAGGTGCTTATTTATTTGTATTTTTTCGTCCTAATATAAAGACGACATTCCCAACAGAACTTCACAATATAATATTTTACGAGGTAAGTTAAATCCAATAATTTAATACAAAAAAATTGTGTGCTGTAGCGTCACCCATCATATACCGAGCGGTCATTTTAGTGTTGACCGATTTTTTTTACCAATATTCTCTCAGATAGCATTGGCAAAGATAATTTCTTCATTTGAAAATTGAAATCTAATAATTCATTAAAGCATGAGTAACACTATTACTTGTTCTTAAAATCGGATGGGTTCTGCTCCGCCCATTTCTTAATTAATGCAGACCACCCGTCCAGATGTCCTCCTCTTCAAAATGTTACAAATATTGTTCTTCTATTATATTACCTTTGACCCCTCTCTTTTCAACCCTCATTAAAATTAAAAATCATCTGCAAAGAAAAAAGTAGGTAGGTGAATAATTCAATAGAAGCTACTTTTTTAGNCATAATTGCAACACTGAGGACATCTTATTCAGATATCTATTCTGACGGTATTAGATTGATGTAAAATTGTATATCAATATCAAAAAGAAGATACAATATTAATGTCGTGAGAGAAAAAAATAGATCCTTCACAGTGAAATGTATATGTATAGAGAGAGAATATTTGGAATTCTGAGGATATTATTTGAAAATATATAATATTCTATTACATTTGAAATTTGTTCTTAGAAAATGTGTGAAATGCATTTGGCGAGCGAATATTTCAAATTCTGATTGCAATTTGTCCAAAAATATAAAATTCTATTACAGGTTCTAAAGCTCAAAGATTCCTAATATTTATGCCCTCTGTTTAAATATATGTTTATTGCACCTGACATTTCATTAAATTAAAATCTCATAAAAAGGACTTTGCAATATTTCCATGAACAATGAAAACCTTTTAACATTGAGGACACCTGCCGTGAACATCTGATGAAACAAATTCAACTAAAGCCATCATTCCCGTCTCCCTTTGTTTAGAAGATGGAGTGGGAAAAGTAATTTCACATTGAAAATAAATCTAGAAATTAGTACGCACGGCATACATACACAGATTGAGGACTTTGGCGAGGCAGTCGGTTTGGTCTAGTTTAATAATACGTCTCTTAGAAAAGTCTCCAATCTTTGGACGCTAAAAAAATAATTGGTATATCTAGAGAATTGGAAACCTAATCTCCCTTAAATTGGGACTCCAACCATTTCTCCCTTTGGGAACAGCCTGAATTTGCAGGGGTAAATCAGGAGAGAAAGGAGTCTATTGTATCAGAGGAATTTGGTCCGACAAAGAAAAAATAGCAACCAAATGCAAGGCATGGTTATTTCGGCCTGGAGATTGTCTAACCAGAAATCTACAATTTTTATTCTGAGAAAACCTAAAAAATCTTGAGAGAAATAAAACCTACTAAATTTATAAGCAGAAATAGTCCTCAGGTTCTTTGTTAACAGCTTCTGGATTGGTCTGCACATAAATTCATGTGCTTATATTTAATATTCATAATATTTATACCACCATCTGATCAATTTAAATAATATGCTTTTATACGAATATTGCATACGTTCTACTGTTTCTCCCTTTTGGGAAGCCTATTTCGAAATTTCTGCTTATTTCGTTGTGTGTATTCGTAATAGTCACACAAATTATTAAGCAATCCGGTGAAATTTATGCCATGTGGGGGAAATAGCGTCAGTTAAATTTTACACATAACTCGGACCATGACAAAGCGTCACATTATCAAGAGTAGTGTTAATCTGAATTATTCCAAATATTGGTTGAAACTGATAAGTTAGTGATGTGAGAAGAGGTACTTAATAAACTGTTTTTGATCTGAGGGAGACATATGGTTTTTCTTTCGTCTGAATGATTGATAAATATTAAAGAGACGTTCAGCATAAAAAATTGAATGGTTTTCCTTAGATCAGTAGATATTATCATGTAAGAGAGGACCGGATATTTCGAGGTCTCCATAAAAGTTACTTCATTGATATTTGAATCCATAGTCTAGAAACACCGTGAACACGACCCTGACTCGAAAGTCCAATGAAGACTTAAACTAGTGAATGACATTCCATTCTCTTGGGTTTCAATGATAAATTGTTCAACTTGACAATGTCCATCATCTCATCCACATTTAATATTACGTCAATTTTCCTCCTAACACATTATTTTCCCTAACAGTATGGAAATTGAAAAGAAAAAAAAAGACTTTACAAAAAATATGCAAAATATATGAAAAAATACGATAAATACGGTGAAAAATTGTGTCCAGTACGAAAAATATTTTGATAAAATTCTCACGTTTCTTTATTAAATTGAAAAAGAGAGGAAAATGATTGAGGAGATAGGAAATGCATTGTGTAAGAGGAATTACATTCTGTGACTTTTAATAGATTCTATTTAACCATTTCCATCTTCAATCATACCCTTTTTTTCGTTGTAAATAATTGGAAACCTCTTCCATGGCATTCATTTTTTTTTATGGAATTCATATTTTCTTTTTTCATTTTATTCAACTGTGATGGACAACATTCCATTTTTTTTTTTAACTCCAGGATCCATTTAATTGCTTATTAATTTCCATTTGGTTTATTATTTTCAATAATGAAACTTTGGAATCGTCAGGAAAAAAAAAAAAAATACCCTCAACTTTTCAAGGTACGTAGAATTCATAAATTGAATAAAAAAACCGTTTATCCGCCATGATTGGCACTTTTACCACTTAGTGTTGACCAATTTACTATGTACGTCCCGTTTGGGTTCTAATTATGCGCCGAAACTTTTGGGTGCAATCGAATATAACCTTGGCCGTTTTTGTCGCCTTTTTACGGTTTCTTCTTAATACCTCTGCCCATTTACAAGTAGTTTTTTCACTTGCTCCTGGAATCCATCAATTTTGATTTCTATCAAATCTGCTGTTAAGTCTTGAAATTATTTAGATTTTTTTTTATATAATGACGGTCTTCTTGACTCCGTCGCCTTTATGGAAGTTGGTATAATCAAATACCAAATGTCTTGCAAAGATGAAAATATCCCATCGAAATTACGTGAAAAGTTATTTTACCAATTTTCACATTATTATCAGGATATGTTACTTACTTTCCATGTCCAGAAACCACAATTTTGACGAGACATTTCTGCGATAGGAATAGTTATATCCAATATTCTTTTATATTTTCTCTCATGAGATGATCCAGTGGTCATCTGTACTCTAGTAGCTTACGAGTCGAAGGGTGCTCTCCTGATCACATCAGGAGAGTGAAATCACAATAAGAAAATTGAAACCAATATCTAAATCCGTGGAATAGCTTGATGACACTCTCATGAGGACATCCACTTTCTAGCAGCTCACAGATCAAAAGGTGTCCGTCAGTTTGTATGAGACCACATTCAAGAAAAAAAGAAAAAGAAAACATTAAAATAAAAAGAAGATTTAAAAATATTTATTCTTTTATCATAAAATAATAATAAAATAATTTACAAAAAGACAGAATCGATTCATTTAAAATAATTATCTTGAAATAATAATAGGACGAGCTTTCAAGAGCACTCAGGCCTGTGTTGTCCCTATGATGTTCAGAAAAGAAGATTTTAACCAATTTCCTCTAAATTCGTAGAAGAGCTTGATGATGATGACGCCTTTTCTTAATTTCGTTAAAAAAAAAAAATCCACCATTTTTTTTGTTCTTTCGACTAAACTCAGCCACATGTTCATGATTGTGTCACTTGTAAAAAGAAAACTTCAATTTTTTGTGCAGCTCATTCAAGCTGAAAATATTCTGTCCGATGAACACTGAAGAAGTTAGTTTTCAGACAAAAAAATAAAAATAATGACTGACGAAAAAGATTTTTTTTTTCTAAAAAAAAATTGTTAAATTTATCACGTCCAATAAGATTGAGTCTTTCCTTTATGTTTTTTATCGGACGATAACGGTAGAGTTGTTTGAAAAAAAAAATTATTCCATTCTGCAAAATAGATTGACAATGCATTCTGATCATGTCCCTTTTTAAGCTTTTGTCATACTTCTTGTTAAAGGTTGTTACATTTACAAGCCTTTTTATTTTATCTAAAAAGATAATTTTATGAATTTTATATTATATCTATATATCAAAAATGAACCTTGTGCTGACGACAATTATATCGTTTGTTCGAAATAGACATTCGCACTGTTTTAGAAAGCCAACAGTCCCAACAGGATGACTGAAGAATATTAAAATTTAATGAACATATTGTAATATCTGCGTTTAATTAAATCTTCTTTATGTAATCTGAATCATGGACAAAAGGTTAAATTACTTGATTAATCCTAGATCTATTGGTAGCAGTATTGGGAGCTATACAGGTGAAAACAGCCGCTCCATGTCGAAACATACAGTTGGATGTTGTCGTTGGAACAAAAGTTAGGTGATATTTTGAACGAAAATAATTCTATAATTCTATATTGACTTTGTACGTCGAATAAATCTTCTGTGAACTCCATATATTTTAAAGAATCTTGTTCTGATTTCCTTTTTGAAATTGAGATTTACGTTTCAATAGAAAAATTATAATCCGGCACCAAAAAAGTTTTTAGTTTTAAAAAAAATAATAAGATTCGAAATATTTTTTTTTTTTCGAAAGGATTCGAATCAAAAGCCTCCTAGTTACGAATCCGGGACTCTTACAAACTAAGTTAATTAACTTATTTATGAAATTAGAAAGCTTTCAAATGTTGAAGGATATGCAAGCGTCTATGGCACGTTGAATACAGTAGTTCGCGTGAGATTGAGATCACTGAACTTAAGCAACGTCCAGCGGGGTTGTTTCCCAACTTCCAGCGAGACTGTACCATGTGGTTGTCTACGTAGGTTCGCGGCCTTGTGATGCTGGCTATTATTCCTTCCCAGTCCGTGCTGGATGAGGTCAATATGCAGGGGCGGATCTTGAATTTGTGGGGCCCTGGGCTAATGCTGCTTAGGGGCCCTACCTAATTATTCAACCAATTCCCATTTTGTCAAAAAACTGTTTTCTGTAGTGATGTAGGTATATATAATATATGTTAAGTAGTGGAAGAAAATATATAGGTATGACAACAAAATATGTTATTAATTTACATTATTTATTGAAAAATAAATTGACATGTTATGAATGGTTATGTTATATAAATTATAAAGCAACCTTTCTGCATTTTTGTGCTGCAAATTCTTTTATTTGGTCATCGCACTGTAAAACCTTTGTTAAATCGCAATTTATGGAAAGAACTGATAAATGATTTAGTCGACAGTTCGACATTGTTGTCCTGTATTTGTTTTCTATATACAGCATCCTGGAGAAAGAGCGCTCCGCTTCACAACTAGTGATCGGCAACGTTAAAAAAATCTTTAAGATGGTATAGCAGTTTGGTAAAACATCAACAAGTTTCTTTTCATAAATGAGCCAAAAAATTTCACTGCAAGAGGTGTAAGACTCTGTCTTAGACTGCAGTAAGTAAGATTTTAACTGAATGCACAAATTTTCGTCTACTTCATTTGGATAATAATCAATAATATTACGTACACTATAGGTTGGGGACCCTCTGTATCCACGAGGCCCTGGGCTGCAGCCCAAAAGCCTTTAAGTAGATCCGCCCCTGTCAATATGGGTATCTGGTTTGCAAGTTTCCAATCAATATGTGTAGCTGGTTTGCAAGTTTCCAGCGAATTTGAGACGGGGATCTCTTTAACATATAGGTATTGATCATAGATGTTAAAGAGACGTNAAAAAAAAAAAAAAAAAAAAAAAAAAAGAGAATGGATTACCACTTTATAACGAGCTTAGTGATGTTCGAGTGATTGTCAAAGACCAACACAAATAAATATAAATTTATATTTTACTGGTGCTGACTCTATTTATTAAGGTACCCTGGTTCTGGTATGGTCCTCAAAACAAAAAGTTTGTTGCTGAATGCTTATGGTTAGAGGAAGAATGGCTGCTGAAGGGGCGTTCGGATTCAATTTAATTTTGGATTCTAAATCATCAAATTTTTAAGGGTAGGCTATATACTTTATTTTTTTCGGGGTCGATTCGAAAGATTCATTATGGAAAATAAATACCCAAAATTAATCAAAAGGTTCTTAGTTACATAGTTTCACCCTTTGAAGTGTTACTTAATTTACATGAACGGGATCTTCACTCTCTTAAACAAACATACTCTCACAAACAATGTCAAAAACATTCCTAGATGAACACGAACAAACAGGGAATCTGATTGTCTTTTATGTTATTCACAACAATGTGGGTTGACATAATAATATGTTTGGAAAGGTATGCTTGCTCCCAGGCCGACATATCCTTAATAGGGTATGAAAAGGAAATAACACCACCCTTTTGGGTAAAGTGAGAAGTACAATTTCTCATGATCAAAAATATTCTGTACAGTGCTATATTCTTCTCCTAAGGACGGGAAATAAAGTAAAAAAAGAGTATATTTTTGATCGGCAAAAGACTCATCTGAGAATCGGCATACTTAAACCTATTTTTTTTCTGTTTAACTCTTTTGCGGCTGCGGTAATATCTTTTATTTGCTGAGTGTATAGCACATCATCCTCTGTCTCTTTTATCCTCTATATAATTTGAAACTTAAAATATCAGATGTTTTAGGCGAACTATTCTAAAGATTTCTAACTCAAAACTACCGCTTTGTATTTTTATTTGTGGAGATTTATCACTCATTTCATTTCTTCCAGCAAGAGGCATTTCATGAAGATATACATTCTATTTTTGAAATCATTGCTGTCAGAATTCTCATACCACATCTGAATCTGTGAAACTCTGGGTTTTATAGGTTTTGGTAATAGTTTATTTGTGACAGAAAAACAACAACATAGAAGCAAATAATGATACTCTTACACTAATTAACCAAAAGTTATTAGATAGAATAATTGGGGGGGGGGGGGGGNGGGGGGGGGGGGGGGGGCTGTTGTGTTTTGTGGAGACAAAAAATAAAAATTTAAATAGGAATATACAGCGAGTAACTATATTATTATTTCATTAGTATAGTGTGAAATTAAATTTCTGTTAAAATAAAATTATTTTGAAAAAACAAAAGTAATTTAGCATCTCCACTGAAATAACATTCATTGGAAAAAAGAAGAAAAAATTGACATCTTCACTTAAATTGTTCTTTGGAAAAATGTATAAATGTTCTTTGGAAAAATTTTGTTTTTCATCTCAAAAGAAATAAAATTCATTTGAAAAATGTAATTTGAAATCTCCACTGAAATGAAATTCATTGGGAAAAATTTTTTTTGGCATTTCCACTAAAAGAATATTTATTAATTTGGTTGAACTTGGATACTATGTCAAGTAAAACTTTTCAGGGCAGATAAAATACTATATCTTCACTTGACTGTAAAAAAGAATATTAATTTTAAAAAAAATTGGTAACTCCACTAAAATAATTTCCTTGAAAAAAAAAAAAAATATATTGAATTTGGTATTTCCTCCAAAATCAATATAATCTACGAGTATATCTATAAAAGAATTGAACAGTAAAATTTCTACAAAAGCTCACAAATATTAATATAACATCCCAGAGTCTTGTTACACGCTGTGTGGCTATCAGAATTTTTTTAGGGTGGGTGACAAAAATATAAATATCTGTAATATAAAAAAAGCTGAAAGACAAAAGGAAAGGGATTGTCAGTGAGGGAGAAAGAAAATTAAAAGTTACACTGATGAACATTAATAAATTTATTTATTTTCTGGGATATAGATTTTTATTAGACTTAATTCATTTGGTTTCCAAAAGGCTAAGCGACGAGGAGAAAAAAATACCCTTTTGTCGAAAAAAATATATGACTGCAATAAATTAAATCAGAGCAAACATTAAATTTCGAAAGTTTTTTTATTGTTTTTATTTTCGATATTTTATCCTCAGAATCAGAGGAGTAATCATCTTAGAAATTAATTTCATTTTTTCAAATTTTGAATTATTGTTTGCTTTTTTTTATCGGAGGATAGAGTTAGGGGTTTTGGGTTAGTATTTTAGGGGCGCCATAGATATATTATCAGTAAATTTTCGATTCAGTTTACCAGAAGATCTTCTGTCTTTATATCTCATTCTCATAGTGATATTCCAATCAACTATGAGAATGACATTCCAAATACCTACTAGGTACTAAGTTTTTAGAAGATTATGGTTAATTTATATTGTTATACTATTGTTCTGTTCATTTAGACATGACCGTTCCCTAAATAAAACAATCAGTCGTATCCTGGATACAAGCCAATATATTTTTTGAGGGGCATTCCTATAAATATACTAGCATCCCCCGATTGCGGCTTCGCCCACGCATATTTTAAATGATACATCATGCTATCTCTCTCGCTCCAATGTTTTTCTTATGGGGATTGTTTACTTTTCGATATATTAAAATTAAAATTTTGCAAAATCCTTTCTAAGTGCATACTTATATGGTGCAACGAAGGTCCCTGCCAAATTTCAGGTCTGTAGCATTAATAGTTTCGGCTCTACGTTGATCTGTCACTCAGGATATTGCCTTTTACTCGTATATATAAATATATTTCTTAACTATAAATATTTTAAAAAGAGAATCGTAAAATAATAACTAATTTAAATAATTAGACAACATCGATTCGAAATAAATTTAAAAGTGGCAAGCTTTCGATAGTGCTCAGACTATCATCGTCAGGCCGGTGTTGACTCTACGATGTCCAGAGTAGAAGTGAGGGTATCAGAGTATGAGATGTTATAACTTGTGAAGATCGAGCAAGTTCTGATATATTCGTGTGTTGTTTCCCACATCACTTTTATAGTTAATAGAGCATGGATTTTGATTGATATGGAATGCCTCTAGGATTTTTCTTTTTTTATAATGTTTTTCGTTAGCTTGCCACTTTTAAATTTATTTCGAATCGATATTGTCTAATTATTTAAATTATTTATATTTCTTAACGTTAGTTTGGTGTTACATTGAGAATCTATTTTTCAACGTAGGTTTGCTCTTTGAAATACATCCATTTCTGGTTGGTTTCTAGGATTCCAACTATTTCCGCATTTTTTTTTTCAAGAGAATTAAGTTCCGTGAATGAATATAATACTTTTTAAAACTTTTTTAGAGAAAGAGTATATCTGACAAGCTTACCGTTTTTATTTTTTAGTTTTTACTAAATTTCTCTATAAGAGGAAAAGATAGGTAGGTATGAGAAGACAAAGGAGAGAGACGAAGGAGGGAGAAGAAGTGAGAAGGTAATTTTAAGGTTCACTAATTTCTCTGTGTATGCATATTTATTCTGAACGTCTCTTCAAATATTTAAAAAAGAAGCAAAAAAAAAAAAAAAAAAAAAATAGAAATTATTTTTTTTTTAAAAAAAAAGAAAGAAAATTGAGATAAAAATCTCTGAGGAATTAAGATCAAATCAACATTGTCAGAATTTTCATTACAAGATAGGAAGATACCCCAAACTCAAGAAATCCAACATGATTTCTTGATGTTAACTTGTGTGTAAGAATTAAAATAGGTATTGTAAAATAAACGAAATTCCTGAGAGGGAGGGCATAAATGAAGTAGACAGCAATATAAGTTTCAGAGCATGAAAAAAAAAAAAAAAAAAAAAAAAAAAAAAACAAGAATTGAAGTATAAAATTATCATAAGTAAAAGAGAAAATTAGTTACTGGGTGGCTCGCATAAAAATTGGACACTTTTTATATCTTATAATTTTTAAATGAAAATACTTACCAATGACATTTAACTTCCTACTAATGACATTTAATTGCTTTCAAGAATTTTATTTTGGTGATGCCAAAGTACATTTATTTTTTTTTCTTCAAAGAAGCGACATGAGCTTTTAAGTGTTTAGCATTTAGGGTTTGGTCGAAAAAAAAAACATTTTTATTGGATTCAGGTCATGGTCAAATCAACATAAAACNGGTTTGGTCGAAAAAAAAAAACATTTTTATTGGATTCAGGTCATGGTCAAATCAACATAAAACCTAGCTCAGAAATAAAATTGCCCGCGGAATTTTTTTAAAAAATATAGATAATATAATGCCCTAGTTTATTCTCCCTGTTTTTTAACACATTAGTTATTGTACTTTCTTCTGTCTCAAAGCAATAAAGAATTTACATTTGCTTTCAGCCAGTTTCTAGGCAGGTGGGGTTTCAAATTTATTATTTTACGGATTGAGCTCTAGATTTTTAGTTGAACAGAGGAAAAAATACATCGAACATTCTTTGCTGTTTATTACATCAGATCTATTTAATGAAATATGTACAAGTATATTGTTACAATCTACTTGTATACTCCAATATCATAAATATAGTATATTCCCCCCCACGCCTCCATTGCTAAGTCTTCTCCTTACTTTATGAACACACACACTTTACAGCTCTTCTCAAACAATTCTAATCTTCAAAAGAAATCTTCTTAACACAAAAAAATAAGAAGGGAGAAACTAGATAATATCACCCTGGTCTGCATTTTCATAAAAAAAGATATCTCTAAATTATGCAAAACCTCTTTCTTTATGAACCGTGAAAACATCGCCCCTCCTCCAGGCCATGCCAAGACTATTTCACACAAAATATGCAGAAATAATAATAATAAATATATAAATGTCTCTTTCCATTTAGGTACTATATTATGTTATCATGTTATCTCTACGATTACACTAAAAGATGGAACTAAATTCCTAACCAACAAATAATTTTCAAGTCGTTGTAGTTCCATCAGTGAAAGTTAAGGAAAGTCGGATGTGTGAGTAATCTAATGAGTGTCCGCCTTCACGTGTTGATGGTTTTCCATTCAGGTTTTCTAAGAACAAGTAAGTAGCTGTTGTTACTTAAACTAGGTTAATAATTGGGATTCTCCCAACAAAATAATCAAATTTTCAGTATACAAATGAGAAGTCTTCGTGACAAAGAGTGTCACACCAATCTTGCATTCTCGCGGATTTGGTTCTAGTTAGGGATTCTTTAAAAAAAATCTTCTTGGTCCTCTTTTGTTTTGGGGGAGTTCATCTGCCTGAAGGAAATTGATAAGATATGATGGTATTGATACCATGTCTTCTTTGTCACAGGCAAAAATACAACTGTCAAAAATATGATTCGAAACGTAAATGTTGCTGTTAAAAAGACAACGAATAAAAATGAATTAAGCAATTGAAGGTTAAAAGTACTATATCTTCACTCGTCAAGTGAAGATATAGTACTTTTAACCTTCACTATGGTTTTACTTGACATAGTATCCCAATTTAACGAATGAATTCAGCAATAATGAACCAATAAAATGAAATGTAGTTATCTTTACACTTTCACTATGTATAAAGATATCTTTAAATTAAAAATGATTTATTGGTGTATCGAATAGTCGTTGTGTATCAAAATTGATAAGTATGCTCATTGCTAACGCTTCCTAACGAACAATAATCATAACAGGGAGTCGCGTGGCAAAAACCATACTACGTTCCTTTTTAATAATAACGTAATAATGATGTTTATGGTCCGACAGAATATATTGCCTCGGAAACCAGAATGATCCAAAAATTTTAAAGTCTCCCACCAGTTCATGTGGGTCATAAAATTTGCATGTATTTTTGGATTCCATCCTAGTTTTTCGTTGTTATCTTTTTTCTTTTCCTTTTTTTCAAAAGAGCTGCAACATTATTATCAGTTTTGAATATAGATGTTCTGTTTAAAAATTCAATTGCACTATAAAAAGGAGTTTCGGATGTTTTTTTTTTAAACTGAGGATGGGGGCTGTCAGGGTTTATTGACACTTGTGAGGCTGAGGCTACAAGTACCATAACAACTTCATTTATTTCTTCCATTTATTGTACGGCTTGTTGTTGCTCTAAATAATGAACCAATAACACTTTTTTTTACTCAGAAGTAGTGGGGATAAAGTTAACGACTTTACCGCGATCCTCTTTACCTTCGCCTTTTCCCCTTTCTATTTAGGGTTGGCGTCGCTTTCCTTAATTCTACCATGATTTCCTTAATTCTACCGTGTTTTTAACTTCACATTTTCCCAATTCTATTTGGGTTCTGCATTGTCTTCCCCAATTCTGTAATACCACAACATTTTGTTCGGTTTGCCTACTGTTTTTAGCTCTACCATTTCCTACTCGCTTTTTGCTAATGACTTTTTATCATTGATTTGAAGCAGGAGTTTTTTTAAGGCTGGATGCCCTTCCTAACACCAAACCTTCTGTATTTACACAAGCTTAGGACCGTCACCAATGAAGCTGGATTGCTTCTCTCGGTGACCACAACGACTTTACCGCGAATTTTCTCTTAAAATCAGCTATTTTCTCCATTTATTCTGGTTTGGGAAAATGGCAGAAATAGGTAACCGAAAAGGCTTTCATGACCCTTGACTGGAACTGTGATGATGTGTGTTCCAGTTCGTCCTGGTGCCATCGCGAGGATTATGCAGTACTCTATTGTTTGGAGACAGCACAAAGTATTTTTATATGTTTCAGGGAGCACTCATTCTTCCAAGAACAATTGAAAAGACTTTTGATTGCAGCAAACTAACAGAGAGAAGCTATGTCTTAGTTAATCTAGTTGTAAAAAGCCGTGCCCACACAGGTGCTATAATAATTAGATCCTAGTTCGGCATTCTAGGGATAAATAGGTGCTTGTTTCTACATACCATGTCCCGTAAGGGAAAAATGTGGTGATTCTCAAAGCTACTATACAAAAATAACCGAACACAAGGAATATTTATTTGATGGAGAGGTTAAAAAAAATTGTCTTGAGAATCGACTCTTACCCTCGAATTTTGCATTTTAGGTATGATGGAACACATTTGTTTTGCAAAATAAAATTCTGAGTTCCAAGTATATACATAAATATGCTTCTTCCACCTATTTTCGAAATTCCTAATCGACTATATTCATCAGTCACTTGTTTTCCAATCTAAAATGACAGAAAAGCGTCAAGTTTTTCCATTTTAATCTTCTACCTTTCTAACTTAATCCCTGAAGATTTCAAAACTAATTACTTGTACATGACAGAGTTCACACACACACATACGAAGACATGTTAAGAGCAACTGTAGTGGTGTGGGAAGAAGTCGAAACCCAATATAAATATAATATGTAAAACAGGAAACCCTTTAGATTGAATACAAAAAGAATTAAACGAAATCTAAAATGACTTTTAGTTAAAAAGAAAATGTTCTGAGAATTTTATCTTCTTCCACATACACATGGTGTTGACGCGATGGTTCAGAATATCAATTGATAGCACAATGCTTTCCGTAAGGTTTTCGGTGTGGAAAAACTGGGCAATAACTTTAATTCCGCAATTATTCTTAAAACTTCTATTTTTCTGTCTATTCCTTGTTCGTTCAAGGATGATTATCCAACGCTTTGTTAAATATTTATGAAACTTGTTATGACATTCCTAATTTTCATGGAATCAGCTGATAAGATTTTGACCCCGTTGGAACATCCGGTTCAAAGCATCATCAATTTCTAAAGTTTAAGCCTTTTAAAAGAGAAATAATAATTATCCCCTTTCTTTCAACGTCTGTTTGTTTGTCTTTTTGATCCATGATAACAGACTCTCGAACACCTGATTTTGAATATTAGGCCCTATTGGTCTTTACTTTACTATTTTTAAGTGAGCGAAATCTACGTTTCACAGAACTTTTGGTGTATTTTCAACATAATTTTTGGGCCCTGTTGGAATATGTATTTCTAAAGGGAATCTCTACTATTTGGTCTTACCACAAACTATATAAGAACTCGAATGAATGAACACAGAAACGACATAAACCATGAAGATACAAATAAACCGTTACCAGCGCACAATAAATGTCAGCCGAATTCTAACAACGAACTGAATAACTATCAACTAACGATCCTTAGAAGCTTCCCAGAAATTGACATGCAAGATCTTAGAAATTGGGAGCTGTCATATCAATACATATTAAGAACTAGAAACACAGACGGTCCGAACATCAGATAAGAAAGCGCGGCAAGATCAAAGTCACCAAACATATTACAACTGCCGATATACAGACACCAAAATGTAGCCAAATTTAAAAAAATTAGATCTTTAAAATATTTTCATATCATTTCTATCTAAATTTGAAAATTCGATTCGACGAAAATTAAAAAATATTTAAAATCTTTCCTTAAACAAAAAAACCTTTACTAGTGAATTGTAATCCTCACTATAATTTTAGTCCGCTATTTGGCCCATGGTGGCTAATAGGTTCCAATTTCGTCTATAGATGTTCATAGAATCATCATGAACATAATTATTAAGGACCACAAGTACTTCAAAATCGGACAGGCGTTCGAGAGATATTTTGGAAAGGACAGACAAACAACCGTACGTTTAAAGAAAAATTATGGAATTAAAACTAGACCCAATTATTTCGGTCATACAAATATCAAATTTCGAGATAGATTCCGGCAATCTATTGAGAATAATAAACTACCTGACTAACTAACAAAATACCTAACCTAGCTGGTGGGTAAGGAAATAATTACTCTTATTTGGGTACAAAAGACTAATAATGCTGAAAAAGCTTCCTACTAAGTAGAAAGAGAACAATAATAACGCTAAACATATACAGCATGTCGTAATTAAGTTGTACTTAATTGTAAAAATACAGAAACAAGAGACACTCAGATAACGAAGAAGTAAAAGAAGAAGAAGAAGAATCGGATAGTGGGAAGGTAAGTAGGAGGGAAGGATTACAAAGAAGGTTATTAGAGAAAATAAAAAGTAACATTTGCGAAACGTAAAAGCTGCGTTTTACCGCAACTTTAATGTATGTATGCCAAAATATATTTTTTGTAAAGTCTTTTCCTCTTTATAACACATTAGGTAGAGTGTCACAAGGAATTATAATCTAAGGAGTAAGTTTATTTGGAAAGATTAAATAAAGAGTGCTTTGAATGAAATTAGAAATCTTGTCGATGTTCTTGAGAATGCCATCTCTAATGATAGCCTTTGATAGTTGTATTAGGGCGTATGAATGGCCGGAGTTGAAGCCAGACATGGACCCATTAGGTGTAGAGTGAATTATAATCTAAGGAGTATGTTTATTTGGAAAAACTAAAAGAAGAATGCTTTGAATGGAGTTAGAAATCTTGTCGTTGTATTTGAATGAAGTTAGAGATCTTGTCGTTGTTCTTGAGAATGCCATCTCTAATGATAGTGTTTGATAGTTGTATTAGGATGTATGAATGGTCGGAGTTAAAGCAGGGCATGGAACCATTAGGTGTGGATTGAATTATATTCAAGGAGTAACTTTATTTGGAAAGATTAAATAAAGGGTGCTTTGAATGAAGTTAGAGATCTTGTCGTTGTCCTTGAGAATGCCATCTCTAATGATAGTGTTTGATAGTTGTATTAGGGCGTTGAAGCATGAATGGCCGTTGAAGAATGGAGCAGGACATAAACTCTCATACGGCTTGGCTATAGGCCTGATATCATCTTCTTTCCCGTCGGAAATTCTGCGTATGAAGTCAGGAATGCTCATTTATATATTTATTTACAATTATGAACATTGCAATCGATCACAAAAAAAAAAAAAAAAAAAAAAAAAAAAAAAAAANTTTTTTTTTTTTTTTTTTTTTTTTTTTTTTTTTTTTTTTTTTTTTTTTTTTTTTTGGCGTAAAGTCACTTTCACATCTAAAGGTCATTCATTTTGAGTCAGGAAAACCAGCACGAGGTCGCACACATACCTAATCACCCACCAAGTAAAACATGTCCCTGTAGAATTTCTTTGTGGTAAGGTCCCATTCACAATTTTTGTGGGTATCACAGCATTACTAAGAGCTCCTGCACTAATAATCTCTTCAATTTTCTAATATTTTTACTGTGGCAATGCAGCCACTGGTTCCTGTCTACAGTAAAGTATCTACTCAATCGTCCTTACTCCTCACAAGGCTGAGTGCCCCGGAATCATAAGAACAAAGTCGATATTTTTCCTACCCCGCTGGGGATTCAACCGGGTCCCCCAAGTGCAATGTCCACTAGAACAGGAGGACTNTAATAATCTCTTCAATTTTCTAATATTTTTACTGTGGAAATGCAGCCACTGGTTCCTGTCTACATTAAAGTATCTACTCAATCGTCCTTACTCCTCACAAGGCTGAGTGCCCCGAAATCATAAGCACAAAGTCGATATTTTTCCGACCCCGCTGGGGATTCAACCGGGTCCCCCAAGTGCAATGTCCACTAGAACAGGAGGACTGCTCATCAAATATAACATCGCTGGACGTTTCCTACCCGCAGTTATCCTACGGGAACTAATGAATTCAATGTAACATTACGCTGCCTTATTTTGACAGAGATGAAATGTGGAGGAAATGCTGTTAGATTGAACTACCTAATTGTCAGACTTCTTCAATGTACAATTTCTCTCATGAACAATAATTACATTCTCCTGACTGAGCTCAACAGAGTTCATTTTTTTATATAAAAAATAGACATTCAAAGAGCCCTTTTTTCAAAAACTAAATTTGTTCCACCCATTGGGTTTTATAATTTCTGGAAGCATCTTCTTCAAAGAAAAAAAATCGTGGAGCTATCTTAATACTTACCAGGAAAATAAAAAATAATATTCATTTTAAATTAAACAAACACTTCTCCCAACTTGGATGGGTTCTATGCTTTTGGTAATTAATGTTTAATATAGCCACTTGGTTGCTTACCAAATGAACTTTCATTTGTTCTGCACATCAAATTACTTACAACGCCTTCTCTGATTTTGATGAAACTTGTGTGGATATCATGGTATCCAATATCCAAATTTGAATGAACATTTTGATGAAACTTTTGGTGGATATCATGGTATTCAATGTGCAAATCTGATGAAATATTTTGATGAAACTTGTTGTGGATGTTATCATGATATCCAATATCCAAATTTGATGAAACATTTTGATGAAACTTGTTGTGGATATCATGCTATTCAATGTCCAAATCTGATGAAACATTTAGATGAAACTTGTTGTAGATGTCATGGTTATCAATATCCATATGAGAAAGTGTTTCGACGTTCAATTTCTTCAAGTCCCGGGGGGGGGGGCTATCGCCCCTATCTCTTTTCCGTGTATCTACTTCGGCACTCAATTCCGCAGAAAATATCTTAAGAGTACCTTTGCAGTTGTACAGGTATAATCTAGATTCTAGACAGTAAATTTAAACACTTGTGTAATGTGTACGCCTTGAATATTATTTATAATAATATATGATGCAATGTGTTATACTAACAGAAAAATACCATCATTGGGGCGGCGATGAAGTGTTTGTGAATCCTCAAGTCTTATTATTATTATTAATAATTGTGGTGGCCTTTCCTTTCGGAATTCCAAGTGCTGTATCCACTAGTTAGGACTATTGCACACCGTCCTCAAGAATATAATGAATGTCCATACTAAGGCTCATCAAAATCAGACTAAGTTTCATGGTAGAAAAAGTCGTTCAAAGATAAATCTATTCAATGATGAAAACTAATTGTGGAAAAATATTCCTGGCGAATTATTTTTAGCCAGCGTGTATAGCACGTTGAATACACCAGTTCCGGTTAGATCTGAAGTTAAACAACATCCAGCGAGGTTTTGCGGATTGGGTGACAGCGTAGGCACACGCACTCGTGATGCTGGATGGGTGAGGTCAATGTTGGTAGCTGGTTTGTAAGTTTTGAGGGTAAAACCCTTGTCTCGAACGACCAATAAAATAAAGCCAAAATTTGAGTACCCTACTCAAATTTTGGCTTAATGTTTGTTTACCTTTGTTTACCTTAAAAAAATGTCAATCTACATTTCCGCCTAGAGTCTTGTCCGTCTTCAAAATTATACATCTCTTCATAAAACACGTTCCATGTAACATCTAATCTCATTCCATTACCTGCCTTGGTAGCTCAATGGTCAAGCGCTCGCCTGGTAATCAGGAGGTCGCGGGTTCGAACCCCAGCCAAGGTAGGATTTTATCCTCTCTTAATTGAGATTTTGACCACAGTAATCTCATTCGAGCAGTATAAATAAGCAGTAATATTATTATTCCATGGTACACCCAAACACATTCCATGTAACATACAATCACGTTCCATGTAACACCCAAACACATTCCATGTAACACCCAAATACGTTCCATGTAACATCCAATCACGTTCCATGTAACACCCAAACACATTCCATGTAACACTCAAACACGTTCCATGTAACATCCAATCACGTTCCATGTAACACCCAAACCCGTTCCATGTAACACCCAAACACATTCCATGTAACATTCAAACACGTTCCATGTAACACCCAAATCATGACATAATCCAATCCCACTCATCACGTACATCATGCAGTGATAACATCTTTTATAGAAGGGTTATCACATTGTGGAGGGGAAGAGAGATAAGGATGTTAGAGAAGGGGGAGACATCTTTTTCTCCGGAGAGAAAATAATATAAAAATCTCAACAGGGGGTAATTTGTTTCGTCAAAATTTAAATAAAACAATTTACTCGTATGTGATGGAGAGTTACGTCGCTAGTCTCGCTACCGTTACGTCCCTCTTGCGTTATCATCCCATACCGACCGCCTCCTGCCCACCCGCGCCCCATGTTGTCTGGTATGTGTACAGATGTCATTTTAGGTTTTAAGAATAATCATTTTGTTTGTACGTGACACAATGGAGGTTGGGTTGGTTTTATTATTAGGTCTGTTTGTTTTGTCCAATACGAGTCCAATGGATGTGTAGAACTTTATTTGTTTCTATATGCTTCGAACATGCTGTAATGCTGTATACATCAGGGCTTCATGGGTCGCTATGAGGCCCTTAGAGGCCCAATAGAGCTCAAAAACTAATGCATTCTCCATAATAAATTTAATTAAAATCGGAGAAGTTCTTAGCGAGGAGCAAAGAGAAGTGTACTTACAGAAAGAGAGTTAGTGAATTATCGATATAAGTCAAGTCTCACTGAATCTAGGTTTTGGCTTTAATTAGAAATTTCCTTATCAACACAATTTTTTGGGCAAGGCACGACCTTAAAAATATTTCTTAGCCTCTTTGGTGGGGGACATATGTAAGGTATAGGTGAAATTATTGTAATTTAATGTACCTACGTTATTCGCCCCAACCAAAGAGGTTGGAAATCGTTTTCACGACCATGCTTAAAAAATTGAAAGGTTCATTATTGAAAATATTAAACCAAAATGTGGATACAAGGAAAATTCTGGAGTTGTTGGTATCTGCGAATTCTGGAAATCACCTGTGTATTGAGGAAATGCTTATGCTCTTCTAGAAATACGAGTTTAGTAGAAATAGATTGATATGAGATTACCGAAGAGGTATTGAGGACCCTTTCCTGAAGCTCTTAGGAATAATTTCCAGATCGTCCTGTTGCGTAGAACCGGCCATCCTATTCCCCTCAAACAGAGAGTTAGATGTTTGGTGGATATGGATTATCGCAGTTGTTTACTGATACTCACACAATACCCAGAGTTCACAGTATCATACCCACCCAATATATACATCACGTCTGTGTGGTAAATTTCTGAGAGAGGATTTACCATTCACATTTTTATAGTTTTCTGCATACATGCTTTGATCCATAAAATTTATATTTTTTGAGGTCCAAACACACACTATTTGAGGTCAGTATACAAGAATAAGAGGGGTCATATATACTTCATGGCACTAACAATTAAACTAATTTCAGATTTGAACTTTATTTTTTAATGACATTGAATAAGTTGTAAAACAAAAGTTAACACGGGAATGTGGAATTGCAGACCAATATCTTGGGCTTATTATTTTGAATAACTTTTTACCCTTAATTGAAGCCAACGGTTTACTACGTTGGAATACAACAAATTTCAGTAAGATCACTGAAGTTTAGCAACGTTCAGAGAAGTTTTTCTTGGTTGATAACTACGTAGTTTTGAACTACGTGGTCGTCGGTATTCTGGGAGGGCTCCTAGGTGAAGGTGAGTTCGAGATTGTCTATTTCGAACGTGAATGTCCTGATATCACACCGTAAATCGTAAAGAGTGAAGCATTATACATTTTTGGAATTTTGAGGAAAATCGTAGAAATAGATTGATATGAGGTGATCGGAAATGTGTTGATGGTTTTTGGCTGGAACTGTGTTGGTATGCGTTTCAGGTCTTTTAGGTGAGTAGAACCATCTTAAGGACAAGCATTATCGACCAGTTTACGGGCATCTGCTAATTTCCTAATCTCAAACATATCATGAACTACATATCTTCTAATACATAAAATTCTCGTGTCACAGTGTTTGTTACCATACTCCTCCAAAACGGCTTATCCGATTTTAATGAAATTTTGTATGTATATTCGGTAGGTCTGCGACTAGGTTTTTATCTATAATTTAATAGAATTGAACACCAAGTTTGTTGGGTAGGATGTGTTGGGAGTAGCATTGGGTTAGGTTCCAAAAAAATGCGTGTTAAAGTCTGTGCAGGGAAACAGCCTAAACTCAGCAGGCTTCAATACGCATTTTTTTGGAACCTAATTCAATACTACTCCCAAAACGTTCTACACAGCTTAACAACCCGTTACTACTGTTCTCTTATCTTCTCGAAACGAGTAATATAATACAATATCCTATATCGACTCTCCTCACGCATCCGGTAACACGCTCAAACACAAAATCGAAATATTCGCAGATTTTTTGAAAACCTCGTCGAATATTGGAACAGATTTTGCACGAAGTTCAAGATGCATCGGAGCCTGTTCTAAATACATCATGCCCATTGAGTTACTCAACCTTCTAGTGTTAATATTTTAACCATTTCTTTTTTCGCTTTACGTTAATATAGAAGGGGTCCATTGTTGTAATATGACCAAAGTCGTAATCTTTAATTTCTTTCTAAACTTTACGACTTTTCAAAGATCCAATTCTCTGATTGAACAGAATGTTAAACGAATGGAATTCAGCAAAGTTTTAAAAGTTTTGTGATGCGTGCAGAATTTGTGGTTGGTACGAGTTAGATACTTATGAAACACTTTTAGATTCGGTTTGGGAACATTTAAGACACTAAGAGGTGTTTAGTAGGTATACCAATAAACAAAGGACGTCTTCTGCCCGATATCCTTTGTCCCAACTAAAATATGTCGGGATCTACTGAGAAATCTGCGATCTCTTAAAGTTATTTTGTGACTTACCCTTTTGTTGATCTGAAAGATATTCTACGCGTGACTACAAACTACTACGAGCGACTTCAAGCGTCAAATTAAATCCCGGAAGGATTTGTTCGGGAGTTGATTTGTCGTAGCGTGCAGTCGCTTGAAATTAGTGTGTTGAAGCCTGAGCTTGTGGTCGCTTCCAAATTATTTTGACTTCTTTAGGTGATATCATTTTTGGGAAGTATTTCAGTCTTTTGTGAGAGGCTGCCCCGCATTCGCAGACTATGTGCTCTGTTGTCCCAGGTGCCTCTTTACAGAAATAATAATTATTATGTGTCCTTTCAAATGTACTCAGGCTTCAGGTAAAACACTTTGAATGAGCAGTGTAAATTGATTTTCATTTTTTAAACGTGCAAAACATTATTGGAAATAAACTCTCAATTCCACTTTTCAACAAATTATCCATTAACAATGGGTATAAAATGTATTCTTTCCCCATGGAGATGGGCTCTGTTTGGGTGTATTTCAATCACGTTGATATCACATTACACAAGTCCCAAAATTTTCAAGAATTAAGATATAAATATCTAAAAGTCCAAAGCATCAAATATACCCTGCACGGCGATGATAGGCAATAAAAAATAAATTTATAATAGGTTCCGTCTCCTAAATAAAAAACCTATATTTAATTTCTCCTACTCAGAAGGTAATAATATATTACCGGCGCGGCGGGCGCTGCGTAAATTTTTATTAATGGTTGCTATTAAACTTGCTGGTGGCTTCTCGTTTTTAATTCTTCGTTATGAGTGTCATTATTTATTGCCATTTTTATTTCTTGAAATTTATTTTTTGTACTCAAAGGGTTTGTTTATTATTCTCAGAATTCAAGATGGCGGAGAAGAAGGAATCAGTCTACTAATAAATATTAATTTCAAAATTATTCAAAATAATTTTGTCTGTTTAGACTCATATTTTACAGATAATAAAACAGAACCCAAACACAGCATACTGTCACATTCATTTCCTTTAATATTCATTATCATTTATTATTATTATTAAAACCTGTTGTTGGCCAGCGTCAATGGCCCGTTGAATGCATCAGTTTCTCGTGAATGCACCAGTTTCCCGTTAAATCAATGAAGTTCAGCGAGTTTGTACGATGTGAGTGTCCACGTAGGTTCGCGCCCAATGGGTTGTGGGTAACTGGTTTGCAATTTTCCAGCGAATGGAGGGTAAAACCCCCGTCTCGAATGACCAATAGATATTAAAAAGACGTTAAGCCAAATATATATATATATATTTAGATCTATTGTGGCCAGTATTTCATTGCTCTGACCTACCGCCCAGCCTTCCAGCATAATCTTTTATAGTTGATGATTGCAAGAAATAACCAAAGCTCAAATAAATATACTTCGTGGCGATAGAAATGTTTTATCATATAGACGTGTTGCGCAATGCTACATGCTGCAGCTCATGATAATTAGACAGACGAAACAACATGACCGCCACAGACTGCCAACATTCGAACGCTCTTATTGAAAAAAAAAAAAAAAAAAAAAAAAAAAAAAAAAAACAATAATGAAAACAACAGGTTTGTAGTTATTGATATGTATCACTCAGTAAAAATGTTTACAGGTCATTGTGCTTCTTGCTAATGTGACACTAACGACTTACTACAAGAATTATTTAAACTATTTTCCTTTCATTTCGAGTAATATTTTCAAAGAACTCAATTTACCAGAAATAAAATCCGAAATCCAATATATTGAAATAAAAAACAACTGTTATTGGGGGTAATACAAATAAATGAAAAATACGAGAAAAACAATTGAAAAAAGGGAAAATAATTTGTAGAATTGAGGGAGAACGAAGAAGGTAGTGATGGGACAAAATAAAAGATTTGACTCTCTCGACGAAAATGACCCTTAAAATGTCTAAAAAGTGGAAATTGACTAAATATTTACACGGGTGACAATCTTGTCATGGTGCTTTGCCCAAACTAATACGAAAAGAAAAGTCGAGTTATTTTCCTAAATAAAAATAACGAAAAAAAAAAAAATCGAGGGTTAAGTGTGTAGAGAAGGGTGATATTAGAGTAGCCCCAAGGGATACTGTTTTTGGTTTAAATTGAAAGCATCAGATTTTATTTTTTTTACCTTCTTAAATATTTCTTAAGCTGTACCTCCTCACACTGAGCTTTATGAAGTGATTTGGTTTTGTTTACAGGACTGTTGGCCTTTGGAGCCGGTAGCACAACAAAATCGATTAGGGACATCATAAAAGGCTCTAAAGCTGAATGATAATCATAGGGTGTGTAAAAAAGGAGCGGAGCTAGAGGTAACATTCGCCCGGCTTTGGCAGGATATGTTCTACTTTTTGCATGTTTGTTCGGCCTGCTTTTGAAAATATTGTAAAATAAAGTACATTTTCTACAAATAGGTTCTGAAAGTGTCAAACCACCTGTATAAAAATATTGTACGCATAGATGAAGGTAGTTTAAGGTGATTTTCAGAGTGCAGACCTCTGACAAGTACGGGCAGTAGTTGTAAGTTTATGATAACAATTTACAAAACATTGTATTGCATACGCATGTAAAACTCTTGAATACCTAATTTTTTAATTTTTCTGCTTTTTCATACGAAATGTCCTGCTTTTGAAAATTATCAACTAGTAACTTAAGCGAAGCGAAGCTCTATATCTTGAGAACCATTTCAAAAACGCTGAAAATCTCTTATTTTTTCATTCACAAAGGCATATATTTTCAGGTGGTTTTAATTTTGGACATTTTCGAGGAAGGCCACAGGGGAGAGGGGAGCAACTTTAAAATCTTAAATACTTTCCCAATTATTTTCAAAATGGGTTTCTTAATTTTAATTGATGGAGGTCATTTAAATAAACATTTTGGTGCAAAAACCAGGCGTCTACAACGAATACTCATTGAGTTATTAAGAGAAAACACTTGTCTCACTTGTACTGAAATATTCGGGCAAGAACAAAACATGTCCCGGACATATTTTGTTATTGCACCTAAAGTAGTTCTGGGAGTTCTTCCTAATTTTCTCCTGGTCTTTCCTAAAAATTTCAAAACATAAACATGTCTGTTTTTTGCACCTGTGTCTTCATTATTATAACGTCTTTCCAACGATGCGATGTTTATCAAATTTAAGAAAAGAAGATCATTTCAAAGCTCGGAAAATTTGAAAGACTTGTTCTTTGACTTCGAGAAAGAGACCTTCCCTATTTTTTCAGTTTTTAGTACAGAACGTCAATTTGCGTCAGAGCAAAGATATAGAAAAGTTCAACTTTATAGTTTGATCAATGGATATTAATATATGAGGACACCAGGAAGATTTTTGTTTGTTTAGGCGGGGTTCGGTATTGTCGGCAGACGCGTGCACGTCAAGAGTAATTAAAGGTGCCGACTATATTGACACGAATCCTAGACTCACTTTTTTCTGCCACTTTCAGATGATTTTTTGCAAATTTTATTTTCATTATAGAAAATTTTAAACCTGTTTTTATGTTTTGTGCTTATATCACAGCCCAATGTGATGAGAATCTCATTGAAGGCGCATTTTGTTTTATGTATTTCGATAATGAACAAAAACACAGAAAACTCATCAACAAACATAACCAAACCAAACAAAGATTTTCCAGAAAGAAACTCTGGAGGAAAAACCTTAGCTGCATAATTGAAGTAACTGACAATTATATGAGATTTTGTTTGGAAACAAAACGTGCCCTGTACAAAATGGTGTATTTTATGAATTCTTAAATGAATTCCGAAAGAATACTTCCAAAGCGTCAAGCTCATGTTGGTCGTCGGCAATTGCACCATTTCCAGAATTATTTGTAGAAAAGGCAATCAATACTTCGGTACTTAATTCAGGGAAACTAAATGACCTACTTATAGAAAATACTAACTTACCCATTCAGGACAAATGAAACAACATTCATGGGTTGCGGAACATTCTGAAGTTAACCACACTAACTGTCTGTTTTGTATTGGTCGAAAGTTGAGATTTAGGCGAACCAAACTAGCTAAATGGCACCCAAACCCCATTTTAGTTTTGCATTATACTGTAATGTACATTTTTTTTTGGATTTATATTGACAGTCACAGACAGATGTTCGGCGTTTCCAGGAATGGTTCCAATAAAATGAAAACTAAAAGGGGTTGTTGACAATTCCCAAATCTATTCCCAGGAATACGCTTTTGATTTTATTTTTGTTCTCAAAAGGCACTTTTAGAACCCCTTCATATGGAAATCAAAACAAAGTAAACATTTCAAAAGTCAAGAATAAAATTTGTCGTTCACTATCATGTCGGCAACCTTCCAGCGCCAAATACCAAAGGAAAAGCTCTGTACATTATTAATTATAACTGTATTAGGGGTAGTTCTAATGGAGTATATGGTAACCTTTAATTTCATTAGAAAAGGCTTTTCCGTAAAAATGTATAAACCCTCTATTGTTGCTGGGACTATTTGCATTTGATGATTGCTTTTATCGGCAAAATGATGCAGTGGTTTCTCACTATCTTCTTTATAGCAAGCAATAAGAAAGGTACCACCTACATCTTCCGTGTCAGTCCTTAGTTTCTCTCCATATGACTGGAAAAGATTTTTTGTTTAGAAGCCACTGTAGATAAGGATGTATTAACGTTTAGGAGAGACAGAGGATGCACGACAAAATGTAGCATGCGACATGACTTTCTATATTAAAGAAAAAACAGAATAATCAGGTGTAGTGATTAGAATGACTTCGCAAAGTTTCAGAGAATGGAGGTAAACCCCGTCTCGAATGACCAATAGATGTAAGAGATGTTAAGTCAAATATAAAGAAAAGTGATTCGGAGACTGTAGTCTAGGTGTGAATAGGTACAATATTTTCTACATCATTCAAACGACTTTCAAACTGCATGACATGGACAGTATCGAGATGAACTATAAGCTCGCTGCGTCACATTTTCGTAGCGTCGTATAAACTCGCAGTTCGTAGCATAAAAGTGAACAGGTAGATTGATTTTTTCAGCATTTTGAACCGCCGCGCCGACCATCTACTATCCGAAAATTTGTCGTATATTACATTTTATGGTACAGGCCAGAAAGGGATTTTATTCTGAGAAAGTGTATTAGAATCTTCAAGCAAGCTGTTTTGTTGTTTTTCCTCATTTCAGGATTCAGGTTGTAAAATTGTAAGAAATATGTTGAAACCATTTTGTTGTTGATGGCCTTGGCAGGAATTGTAATGCATTCCAAGGTTCTAGTACGTAGAACCGAACATGATTAGAATGGGCTCACGACATGATACTTGATCCCAAAGTGTTGGGTCCATATCCTAAAATTCTTTCACAAACATCGATTAAGCCGATTCATCATGGAATTGACACCCACATACCTCCTCCCAGAGCTATTGGATACGACGCCCCTGACAAGCTTACGTCATAATACCTATTATTAGTAATTGATTAAAAGACATTCGAAAACAATAAAAACTGAAATCGAAAAAAAAAATGTTTTTATTTTTTCTTTCCAAATTGATGACCCAATTCAAAAGATATAAAATATTGCCAGCGGCATATTATTCTTATTGAGTTTAGTTTCATTGTGTGATCGTAAAGTTTGGACGGGACGGGGCCCAGAGTCATGATGGGGATCCAACATTATATTAAATAAAATCATAAAATGAAAAGATAGGTATATTTATTATGATTGAATTGTGACGTTTGGGGAACACTTTGCTTGGAACACATCAAATGAAATCAAGTCGTAATTTCATAAAATAAGAATATATTATTTTTCGGTCGTAAGATACTCGGGGGAAACGGGTGAAAGAAAGAAATATTCAGAATAGTATTATTGAACAGATCGCTAATAAAGATTAATGAATCTTTAGTGTGACAATTTTAGACAATGCTAAGACAAAATATGAAATTTAATAATAAAAGTTGTGGAGAGCACATTTAATTTAATCGATTGTTTGAATAACAAAGTCGTCAACACTGTAAGGGCAGGATTCCAGCAGTGCGGGTTTAGATATTGAATATTGCTTGGAGATTTCCTGTAGGATATTTTCATGTAGATTGAAATGCCCAACTCAAACATCCTCTCCCTACTGACCATAAGATTGTGCCGGTGGTGAGTATTTGTAATGGTGAATATCAGAGTAAGCACTCTGATATTCACCATTACAATACAATTCAGTAGGAAGAGATTCTTCCCTTTGTTAATGTCAGGAGAGGTGCCCCGGAAGAATCCGCAGGTATCAAAAACGTATTAGGAACGCTCCAATGGGGTTGCAGAGTGACACCTCCCTCTGACTTTGTCGTTGATCGTGTTTCTTGAACTCTATTGTTGGTTCTTGTAATGAAAGATGTCAAAAATGTAGATGTTTTTCAACGATCCCTCCCATAGTAGCATAACTACTGCAAAGCATTGGCATCCGTTTGTCTGTGGCCCCGATAACATTAGAAGTCTACATATCTGATTGTAGTAATATTCTATAAGCATGAATTATCGATAATTATTTTTAGGCCTAAAAACCTTCAGAGCAGAATGATTAGGAGAAATTTTGGCGGTTCATGATTTTTTCCCTTTTTTTTACCTCGGTCGTCCTTTGGAAGCGTCTTCACGTTACTACCGTCTACACGTAATCTTACAGTGTACGTCCTTGTACACTGTAAGATTTGTATTTTATACGGTTACTGGGCTAACGAGTTTTCATTTACCTAGAACCTTGATTAATTTGGACCAATTACTCATTTTGGCGTAAGCTTGTAGTCAGGCGTAGTATCCCCCCAAAGGACAATCGTTTTATAAAATATATTTATTTGAACATCTTTCCCAAAATTTCTTATCTGATTCACAAACTGTGTTTACCAGATCTGCATTACTAATATGCGAGTATTGTAAGTAAATAACAATGCTCTTGTCAATACACAATCATTTCAGTCGCATTAATATCTGCACAAGCTTATGTACGTGCATTTCGCACAATTTGCTACCACACAAACTTGTTAATGCACAAAGTGTAGGCGTGTGAATATATTATGGATAATGTATTGAGAGGTAAATACTGAATACTGGGTAGGCGCGCAATATATGCATACATAGATCAATAATAAAAACGTTTAGGTTGCCTAGCATAGTGATGGTAGTGGGGTTATTTACATATAAATTTACATATAACTAGGTTTAGGTAAAAATATATACCCCCACTACCATCACCATGCTAGGCAACCTAAACCATACACAATCAGCCTAGCCTCAGTTCACCAGAAGATGTTGTAACAGACGAAAGCGCTCGTGCCTTATCAATTTACTTGTAGTCGATATAAAATTTATTAGAAATTCTTAAAATAAATTAATAATTTATTTTGGTTAGCTTTCAACAGCACTCAGACTGTCATCATCAGACCGTAGCTATAATTAAACTTTGTATCTATAATGCCAAGGAATAATCGATTCGGAGGTTATAGTTAAATTAAAATAAAAAATAAATTAATAATTTATGTATCTTTCAATAGCTAACCAACCGAGGGGAACTGACTTGCTCTCCTCGGTGACTGCCCTAAGCCCGTGCAAATACAAAAGGTATGGTGTTAGGTAACCCTCGCTAAAAAGAGTAGGCACTTAAAACGAGGTTGTCGAATGGATTAAGGAGAACAACACCCTCAAATAGAATTGGAAAAAGGTGAAGTTAAAGATAATATATGATAGTATTCACACAGCACGTGTGAATCACACAGTAGGTATATTAAAATCATTACAAAGTGGGATATTTTTTGTGCTTTTTCCAAATCCCTCTGCAGTATTTTGATAATAATGAGAGAGTGTTCTATGTATTTTATAATGCTGAAGGGATTTATAACATGTTCCCAACAGGGATTATTTTTAGCCCCAACTCATAATTCTAATTTCTCCTCTAATCTGCCCATATTGTGCGGAATCTCATAAATAAAATTTCCAAATATTATTATCTGTTAATTATTGGAAATTATTATCTGCTATTTGTTTTTTAGGTTTTGAGCACAGATTAAAAATTTCAAGCATATCTCTATGGTAAAGTTTTGTTTATTTTGTTGGACGTCAGGTTGGGTGCGTGATGGAGGCATGAGGAAGTGGTTATGAATTTTTTATGTCATTTTATTTATTTACAAATCATCCGATTAGGAAGGAGGACTAATGGTAATGATGAACGGATTTGTGGTAATGATTTGAAATAGACAGAAGAAGAAATGTAGGAAGAACGACTGACTGAACTCAATGAATTGATTCAGTAACAAACAAAAGCTTCGACGAAAAATAATTTGGAGATTTATATAACTGTATGATTCATCGTGTTAGATGAATATTATTGATATACCTACCTACATATAAATTCTCTCTAGCACATGTCATTCTGATTTTAGACAAAGGAAGACATGTAGGAAGAACGACTGACAGAACTGAATGAATCGTTACAGTAACAAACAAAAGCTTCGACGAAAAATAATTTAGAGATTTATATAACTGTAGGATTCATCGTGTTCTATGAATATTATTGACATACATATAAAATCTTTCTAGCACACGTCGTTCTGATTTTAGGTAGAAATAGCAAAAAAATACAGTAGATTCAATTTCAATCAAAAAATTTATCATATTTTTCATTCCCGTTTTTTGCTGTTTTTTAAGCAAAAGAATTTTGGAGCTTTTTTGGTGGTTAGTTGATCTTCTTAATAGATACCTAGGTAATATGGATAAGAATAGCAGCACATCTTAAAATCTAGACATTACCGTTGTCTCTTTGGCAGTATTCGCTAAAATCGCAAAAAAAAAGTGGCAATGGTAGTTTATATTTCAACCAAAAGATTTGTGATAATTTTTAGCAGTTAAGCGCTTTCTATTTCAATCAGAAAGAAACAGCTAAGAAAATTTTGAGGGGGTATTTTTTTTTTTTTTTTTTNTTTTTTGTTTTTTTTTTTTTTTCGAGACGATTCCAAAGGTTCATTATGGAAAATTTTAAACCAAAATTTCAAATCCGTGACAATGGTTGATATGATTTCAGCCATAGTGCTTGATGCAGTTTCGTCTCTGGCATATTAATTACAGGTCTCTAGTACTTACCGTTCTTGAGATATTTATCTGGTTGACATACATAGACATGGACCAATTGCTGAAACTTGAGATTAGGGCTCAAAACTTGTTGGTATTGAAAATTGACAACGAAAATTTCAGCACATACTTTTTTTTTATAGGCTAAGGAAAGTAAAAAACTGCCTGAACGCAAAGTTTTCCACCTTCAGTAATTTAAAAACAAAACTACTTCATTAAAAAAACAAAGGCTAGAACAGATTACATTTTGAAGGGACACTTTCTAAGGATAATGAACAGAGAGGAGGGTACACAACACACATCCCCTCCTCCTCCAGCATTCATTTTCTTAATAGTCCTGACTGTGTTTACTTTACTTCCATCTGGATGTCCATCAGATTTGTTGGTCAGTTAATTTCTTTACCTCCGTTGGGAATTTCATTTTCTTTTCTTTTTTCTCATTTTCAATTTTCACTCTAAATTGAGTTTCGTCTCCTTCAGATTCTATTTCTAATGGAGTGTTGATTTACAAAATGTTTTCATTTAATTATTTAGGTTTGTGTTTGTTTTATTTTTTTAAATATTCTGTACCACACTCAGGCACACACAAATGAATTGAAAAAGGAAAGAAAAAGTTATCCTGCAGGGATATTTTTGAATTATTTTTCAATTTTCGAAAAATCACCTCCTCTGAAAATTTAATATTTTATCATCGATTAAATAAAATAGACGTCAAATAGTATATACATACCAAATTTAATTAAAACTGTTCAAAAGGCACAAGTCAAAAAGAAATTATGGTAACTACCATAAATAATATGATTTTGTTGCATCTTTCTGAACTTTGCTTTTGTCCATCAGATGCAGGAGCAGGACAGAGCAGCTTAGCATGGTTCACAGAGGGGGGTAGCAGAAGTAGTGTCAATCGTGGCATCAGGTAGTTTTCGTCAGTCAGAGTTAGTTGATGGCAACTTGTTTCCTGGGGATAAGTGAAACTGTTGAAGATACTTATATTTTCACTTGTTTTTAGTTTGTTTCTGAAGTCACCCAGCTGTTAATTAAAGTGTTTCTAAAATTGAGCTTTAGGCCATTATGCGTCTATATATAGGTAGGGTGAGATTACTTAGACAAGGTCGGTAACCCGGGTTCCTAGAAAGTCTCAAAATCTGATTAGTTTTCTAAGATATCTCCGAAAATCAATGTTACCTAAAAGATAGGTACCTTCAGAGCGAATTGTCTTTTCTCAAAAAAGAAAGAAAAAGAAATATTACTGCCGTGCAACTTATACACATATTCAACTTATTCACATTGCTTTAAATCTAGATAAGGGGATGAACTCTGGAAAATACTTGACGTCGTCATCAAATACGATGATATCACCTGTCACCTAATGATAATGATGAATGATAGAAAATAAAAAATCAACCCTTTGCTGAATGTAAAAAAGGGAACAGCTACATAGATACCAACACATAATGGTGAACTTCAGTGATGACATTTTAAATCTAGATAAACGAGAAATAGAAAGCAAAGTCAAGTCGGCGACATTGAAGCGCTCACAACATCATTTTGAATATGCTTTCGGGGTAAAATATTTTGCACAAAATAGGGCAGCACACATTTTACTCAGTTTAAAAATATACTCATCTCAAGATTTTACCAAGGTGTATACACCTGTACTCGAATATGAGCCCGCCTGGGTCACCTATTGTTGTTGAGGTTTCGTGGTGCACATACATCTGCCTCCTGAGGACATCTGGGAAGCTGTTGTTGATTGCAGAGAACCGGATGGGGAAGTACAGGGCACTTCATGAAACGACTCTTCTACCTAATTAAAAAATATACAATGAGCCCTCAGCTTTAAAACGTTCAATATACCAGATCTCGTCAGATTTCTGAAGTCAAGCCACGTTGGGCGTGATGAGTATTCTTATGGATGGCCGCCCGGGGCGGCACACGATCTCTGGCTAAAGAAACCTCAAATGATGGCTGAAAAAATCTTTTTTTTCCCCCCTTTTTTGGTATTATATCTATAACTTTTATTAAATTTTGTGATACTACAAAAATGTATGTAGTACCTATCACAAAATTTAATAAAATTTACTATAATGACTACAGACACCCAACAAGTTAAATATTATATGTATAGAAAACAAAAATTTGGTATCCCTTCGTAGTTTTGTGAACTGTATACCCTACTCAGTTAAAATGATCAACAAGAGAACCCTGGGGGCCAAAATTCAATACGGTAAACTATTTTATATATTTAAAATATAAATTTGTTTACAAATAAGGCCCAAATTTGTGGTAATTCTACAGTCATAACAAATAAGAGGACTGTCTATAATTTTATTTTGCTTTCGTCAAATCTAATGCAATGTTTTCTTCACCTTGAAAAAGAGAAAGTATTGAGAAATAGATTCTAAAACTTATCAATCTATTGCGATTTCATTTTTACCTACTTTAAAACTTTAGCATTTACTAAAAGTTCAATCTCAAGGGGAAAAAGAGAAAGCTAACTGAGGTAGGTGCCTACTATTTTTCAGGAAAAAAGCTATTCCAAAGTTCATGAAGATAAATGAATAAAGCAATGCAGATTTGAAGTTTAGAAAGTGTGGGAGACGATATTGAATGTGATAGATAGGTTGAGATTTTGATATTTTGGAAATTACCAACGAGATTAAGTATCACCGCCTTAACACATGCTGTAGGGAAATACAGGCGAACGAATCGGTTAAAGCTTCTAAATTTGTTTTCTAAACTCCATTTTGTGGTCACGATTTTTTTGTCGTGTGGTGCATACTTTTATATTACAGTGTTCCTATTACGAACGTTTTACTATCCACGATAAAAAGGAATGTCTCTTGTCTTGGGAAATCGTAACGGCAAAACAATCGTGAAGTGATCCAGTGGCATGTGTAATTAAATGGAATTGTTCCCACTACACGTTTGTCCATCATCAAGATAAAAGAAAATTGTTATGTAAGAAAGCTGATGAGTTATATGTACTACGTATTTTCCAATTTGGAACAAAATCGTCCGACACGTTTTTGAAGTTATACTTCTTTAGACGCATTATGAAAAAAATGATGAGAGTTGTATTTTCTCATTCTATATTGAAAATCGTGGCTCAGTGGTAAGGCCTCTATTTCATAGTTGGTACTAGGTTTTGAGTTCACTCCCCGGTGGGGTAGTATGTTTTTTTGAAATATTATTGAATTTATTTTTAAAAAGAAGTATAACTTCTCACGAGCGTACATAAGTACACGCACCCATTTTTGCTAGACGACAAAAAAAAGTACAGTGAGAACGAGATGTTACTCTTGTAAGTGTCATATACGTTCTAGTCGAAACCGAGTTCCTTTCGACAAGTTCCAGACAAATGACAACGACTCCAATAATATCGACTTGAGTTCTTAAACCGAGATCAATCCTTGTGCTGTTCGAGAATCTTTCCAAGTATTCATCAAATTCTCTATGCCCATTTCTAATAGTCGGACAAGCCGTCCGTTTTTTTACCATTGACCTGGCGACAATGCATTTTAAAGTAGTATTGCCACCAGATCATCCAAAAAAATAGGCATCTTGTCTAACAAGTGGGCTCTCGTATAGAGAATTGAACGAATTCTTAGAGAAAAATGACTAACAGTACAAGGATTAATCTCGAATCCTGGATTTGGTCGATATAGAATTCAACTTGTTGGAGCCTTTGGTATTTGCCTCCACAAAAACGGAAAGGTCGTCCGACAGGTGGGGACGGGTTCTAATACGCCACCACATGAAGAGATCAATGGTGTACATGACTCTCTCAAATCCTAGTGCGCATTAATATATCGCATTAAGTTTATCGTTTGGGTCAATGCATTTTGTTTCTTCGAATATGGTGAATTCCATATACCAAATGGCATAATGAAATCTTCAGAATTTTTTCCTCTTGATCCAGGAAAACCCTCTGTACTGTAGATATTTATTTATGTTTGGTTTTTCAATTTTAAGAAAATAATTTTAAAGATAGTCGTAAATAAGATTGTAAAGTGAAATAGGCTGTCAAAAGTAAAAGTCTAGTTCAGAGCTTTGCACAAATTTTTGTGGTTTCTTAATAATGGGACTCTGAGAAGCACAACAAGTGAACGAAAGTAAGAAAAAAATCTTTCTCTGTCAGGAAAATCGTCATTTCTACTCTATTCCAAGACAAGAGTTTAATGAAAATAGAACATCATTAGCCTTCGAGAATTCATGTAAGTTGACAATATTGTGTTAGTCGTAAGGACAGCAACTTGTTTAAAACTCCTGTCGCATGTATAATTTACTTTATGTCGCTTGGTGAATCGCTCACTTATCTCAAATCGTTTATTTAGTTCAATCAATTCATTTTGAGATATATTAACCCTAGCATTGCCAGGGGGGGGGGGGTACAAAGTACCCGCGTTTTAGCTAAAAACTTATAGTAATCAAATTTTTATACTTATTTTAATGAGACCTTTAATAATTGTCACAAACAATATTTTCCATCTTAGTATATAAAAATATGTATGTTCTAAGCCTTCTAAGGGATGATATTGAAGCCAAACTTTGGGCGCGGGTACTTTATACAATGCATGTAACCAATACATTGATTGTCTAAAGCTACCATTAAAAGCTACCATAAATTGTCTAAAGTGTCTAAAATGTCTAATTATGTACCACATGCAAGAAATAAGTGTGTGTAAACACTGTCAAAAGACATTTGTCTGTGTGGGATGTCAGGAAGGACAAAGTTCTGGTTCAGAATAGATTTCCTAGGGTCTAGCGATTTTTTTTTACTTTCATTTACATTATTTTATTCCTGAGATTAAATTTTATTTTTATGTAAGATAATAATTGATTTAGTTGATATTTTTTTAGTTTTTAATAAAGAAATAGCGACTTATTGTAATAAAAAAAATACATTTTTTCCTTTATTTTCTTTGCGGGTACTTTGTACCCCCCCTTTGGCAATGCACGTAATTGAATAGAGTTTGGCAATCCTAGGGTTAATAGTTTACGATTGAGTGAGTAGAATGATTTGTCATTAGGAATAGTTCTTTTTCATTTTGACCACATGCAATATAATTAAAAATAATTATAGTCCTTATATATACTGCCCGAATAGGACTGAAGAATCCCTTAACACCAGTAGTGTTTTGGGAGCTATTACTATCTGGTAAATATCTCAAATTCATGAGGATAAAATTCAATGCTTGGGCTTGAACCCACGCCCCACTGTTTACCAGTTAGATCGTCTTACCGCTGCACCACCAACCTATCTGAAAATCTAATGGAATATTATAAGAATTTATTTCAAATTCAAACATTAACTTTTGTCTCCCACTTTTTCAATTTAATTTTAAAATTACGACTAAAACAAAGTTGAAGA
Source organism: Pachypsylla venusta (assembly GCA_012654025.1). Taxonomy (NCBI): domain Eukaryota; kingdom Metazoa; phylum Arthropoda; class Insecta; order Hemiptera; family Aphalaridae; genus Pachypsylla; species Pachypsylla venusta. Next base: position 15,979,967 of record CM022879.1, on the reverse strand, counting down.
CTTGACGTAGTTGTTGCATTGTTAACATTTTTAATGTCCTCCTAAAATACTGCATTACATATTTGTGAGGACCTTGTTCTCTTCAAATAGTTTATACTGTACGATGAGATTTTAATTAAAATTTTGGGGAAAGCGAGTAAATTTAATAGATCTATAAGTTTACTAGTCTTGCCTATAAAACTTTGCGGTCTGCTCCTTTATTTCAATATACATCGTAAAAGGACGGAAACCCCGCCTGATAAATAACTGAGGCCAGATGAACACGAGCCTTATTTTTTATGTAAGAATGTCCTTTCTTACATATATGTACCTAGTTACTTTTGGAAAACAGAACATTTTTCTTCAAAAATTTAAGAAAATGCTATCTAACACACAGAAAAAAAATTGGGACGATTCCAATTCATTTCATTATTAAAAAGAATAAACCAAAAATCAGCGTTTCATAAAAAATAGTATAATTTAAAAAATAGATTATTTTTTGGCTTAACGTCTCTAACAGCCAATATTTTTCGAGATGGGGTGTTTTACCCTTCATTCAAGCTGGAAACCAGCTACCTCAAAAGTTAAGACGGGAATATCCAGCATCGCAAACCTAAATGGTCACCCACCAAGTGAAACCTCACTGGACGTTGCTTATCACTCGTAGAATCACTGGAGACGTGCCCTTCAGGCATACATACTCTATATCATCTTCAGTTTTTCTAACTCTTCGATTAACAAGCACGAGCACTTCTCATTCGTCGGCCGATGCCCTGAATCCCTCCTTAATTTTTCGTACGTACATTTACGACAGAGGACTTCATACATTTTAAGGATGATGCCTCAAGAAATTTATCCTTTTAAAAATAAAATCCATTCAAATTTTCTACTCAGAAAAGCTCATTTTTTTTTGTTAGGTAAAATTATTTTCTAATAAGAGAATCTCAGACTTCTCTGTCTGAGACGAAATCTTCTTCCTTGAATCCTGCCAGAGTTTCACCCTTTCCATTTAAAGTTTTACTAAACAATTGTCATTGTTTAGGAAAGCTTCGTATTTTTCCTTTCACAATCCTCCCTCCTCTTGTTGCATCCCAAAATTCAATTTTTTTACGTCAAGAATTTCTGCATTGCGACAACTTAATGATGGCAAATTGAAAAAGTTCTTCTTCTCGATATTAGTGTAGACATCTCTTGCCTCTTTGTTTTGGCTATATTTAGTTTTGAATGTACTCCAAAATGTGGATACACCAATTTCCGTCAGATCACAGAAATTAACGACAACGACAGGTGTATTCAGTACTGAACTAAGTTTCGGCCTGTCTCGAATATGTGTTATTCTCTTTTCAGGTGCACTCCTAGTCTCCTGAGGACAACCTGACCTGCTAAAATATAGATTGCAGCAAAACGGCAGGGGATATTATAACGTATTCCACCTAATTTTATTAATATAAATTGCTTCTGAAAACTACCCAAAAATTCAAAGCGAACGTGAAGCAGATTGTTTGACAAGTGTGTTGATAGCAACAGTATCCCTATATCGATTGACTTTCCCACAAAAAATGGAAGCTTCAGGAACATCGAAATCTCGGTAGTATAGTAAACCCAACGAGACGAAGAACTTCCTATCAATAGAAGTTCTTCGTCTTTTCTTGTGATTAAATCTTCTTCTAAGGATTGCACCCATCTAAGGAAAACGTACGTACAGTTAACCAACCCGGTTACTTTAGAATCAAGTCGCGTATGTACACGAGCTGTCAGCCACGTGACGTTTACTGGGGAGGACCTAGATGTTGTTTAGTTACAGTCAGTTGCATCCACGCTTCTTTTACTGAATGTTACTACTGGCAGGGGCTCCTCTTTGAATAAGATTTTTTTTATTTCTTTCTTTCACTTCAAAGGACGTTACATACTCGGCCACAAAGGCAACTAAAGGAACCACTTATAATACAAACTTAATAAAGAAGGGAGCGAACAAGATTTCCAATTTCATAAATAAATCTGAGATAAACATATTTATTATCAGAAAGAATAGCAAGAAGATCGTAAACATAATTCAAAGCCTTTTTCAAGAGAAAAGTCGACAATTTTTATGAGAAAATTATTCACCCAATCTAGAATAGATCTTAAAATTAATTTTCAAAATATTTTCCCTGACGCTAAACAAAAAGAAAGAAAGGGTTGGAAATGGTGTTCCACTTGAAGACTTACGCTTGCTGAAGCAAACAGCAATTTTCCATCTGACGCTGCAAAATGTAGGTTTTCAATGATCTTAAAATATGTATACCTAGGAACATGAAAATTGACTCAACTTGGCCAATATTTTTATTGAATAAAAGATACCTACAACCATTTAGGCAAAAAATATTTACTACTATATTCGATACACCAGTTACTATCAGATTTCTGAAATTAAGAAACATTTGGGCGTGGTACACACTCGAATGGAAAACCAACTGGGGATTTTTGGATTTATCGGTCTGTACAGAGCACAATGGGAACAAATAGGTAACTGTAATTTTTGGGCATTGCATGACACGGGGGTGCCATAAAGTGCCAATGATGAATCCAAAGTAACATCCTTTAGGAACACCTATATTTATGTATCTGTGGTGGGCTTCGCATGACACCTTCGTGTATTGCGGTATACCTGTCAATATACCTTGAAGATCCTTTAGTAGCATTAGCGAAGCCCCTGATGGATTCAGAATAGTCCTTAAGGGAGTCTTATAGGCTACATATAACTTTAATATTCCTCGACTACATGTACGGGGTCCCTGAAGGGCCTTTCTGACAATGTATGCCTTTTAAAATTTAGGGTCTTGCCACATCCTCTAGAGTTTGGGTCCTTGTGCCTCCTTCCAGACCCTCTATTAGTGTGGCTGGTGCTTAATTAGGCGAAGGTGCTTCCTCCAATTTCCCTTCTATCTGCAGAATTCCTCCTAGGTTTGCGACAGGGGTTCTCTGAGGAAAAGGGGGGGGGCAAGATGACTTGCATCTCAAACTATTTTAATTTCTGGGAGAGTCAAAGGTATATTATTCAGGACAGATAATAAACTGTTCACAGATTCATAATGTGTCGTTTATAATGCTGCTGAGTCTATATTACGACTGGTTTTGTTTTATATTTTTGCTTTATATTAACTTTTGATTTATTTAATTATTGAAATTTTACAAAGAGAAATAATTTTTAATGTTAAGATTTATTTCATTGTCATTTTGATTTTATGACTAAGTTTTATCCCTTTCCCATTGTTGCTAGAATTAATTTGATGATCTCCTGTCCGCGAGAGATTTTCAATTCTTTTAACCAAGCTGTTGACCCTAACGAATAATGTATCAATTTCCGTCAGGAAGTTAGTAAAAAGTAATGGCCTGAAGTAAAGCTTTGTAGTTCAGGGACTGTGTACATAGGACTTTGGGGCTGTATTGGTCAAGATTTTTTTTAAAAAAGTAACGGACATTTAGACCCATAATGTGATGATTTATTTTAATTAAATTTATGCTCGACTTATAGGTACTTTTGTGGCCGATGGTACATTATTATTGAAGGAACCAAAGTGAAAATAGAAGGAAATGTAGATTATAATTCGGTCAAAAATATACACTGAAAAATAAATCCTTATAATATTAAGCAATTGAATTATTGTATCCTAGGTCGCGTCAACTTTAAATTTGCAACAAAAGAAATATTTAGAATACACTTCTCATTACTTATCAAGGTTACTATAATTATTTCTTAATTTTTAATTCAAATGGGTTCGCATTTAGGGACTATTTATAATGTAAATGTACCTATTTTAACTTTTGATTTATCTATCCGTACTCACCAAAGAAATCAAACTCTTCCTCAAAAGACAATAAACTTTCGATGTTTGAACCGGGAACCCGGAAATACAGCGGATTAATGCCTATAAAAACTAAGAAATTGGCATACGATCGTAAGTAATCGGTAAAGACTTTTGGATCATTCTGTATTCTAAGATCCCCTCAGAAAGCCATTATAAGTTGCTCTCAAAGTAATGTAAATTTATCATGCATTGGAATTTTCTTGTAATTTTTACAAAATTCTATTTTTTAAAGCAATTTTCAATAATATTTATATCTTCTATTATATTTTATAGGTTATTTTAAAATCCCCAAGAACATTATTTTCTTACATTAGAAGTATATTTTTATAAAGGCTTTCCCTTGTGGAGAATGAGATCCCATTATCTTCCAATCTTTCAGCTTAATCTGGTTATGAATGGATTTTAAAAGTTATTTTAACATTTATTGAGATGTACATTTTCCTAAGTGGCTTTTAATAGACTTTCTTTTTTTACCTTCTTTGTAAAGTCCATTCGATGCGCAGCTTCTCTTTTCTTTAATATCAATTTCAAGTTACTGAGCTGTTCTAGGTAGAATAGCATGAATGAAAATAAAATAATGAAATGAATAGTCTCTTCCTTTCCGAGTCCTGACCACCATCGACGTTGCTGAGAAATATGTGCTTAACGTGATAATGATAACACTTATGTTGTTAGGTCCTTAACCCTTATGTTTTATTATTTTCAAAATGGACCTGCATATCCTTGATTCTTGTATAGTCGACCATAAAATATGCCTTCAAAATTTGATAATTGCAAAAATCGAATCAATAAAAATGTGGTATGAACTTCACACGACTATCCTTATCTATATATTTAAGAAGAAGTCGAGTTTTCAATACCAAAATAAGTTTTGGGGTCCTCAAGACCCCAAATCTCCAGTTTTAGTGTAAGAGACTGTCAGAAAGGGGCAACACCGACAAAATTACATTGGAATTTAAATAAAAGTTTCGTAACGTGTCCAATACATACAGCTGACATATTAACAAATGTTGCAATAGTCTCCTATTGCGCTTTGCTTTGGCTAGATTGAAACTAGCCAGTGTTTCAGGTAGCGGCACCTGTTGTTGACTTATCCGCTACCTCCCTGTATTAATTTATTGTCCTATTGTGTTATTAGTTATCATTGTGATCTGATTATGGCTATAGTTGAATATCATGATATTTTGTTTTAACTTACTGAATTATTACATACTGATCAATAGTATTAGTCAGCATGTAATTTTTTTTTTTTTGAAAATGAGTATTTTGTGACATGAGTGTTGTGTATTAATTTGATATAANTTTTTTTTTAAAAAAAAATACATAAACAATATAAAAAAAACAATGTCACACGCAGAACATGACCATGCATCCCAAATTTTTAGTCTTATTTCCTCGGTAGAATAATAAAGGACGGCTAATTAAATTTTTAAATTGAATTCAAGTCTTACTGTTAAAAAGCGGCAAAGAGCGCTAAAGGTAGATTAGATTCCAACCAAAAGTTCTTGAGCTTTCCATACATAAAATGATTACAATTCTTAACATAAGGGCACCAATTTTCAAGCTCTAGCTCTTACTGTTCCCGTTTTAGGAAAACCCGTCCAAATTTGGACTAAAACCACTAATAAGCCAAAAATATATTAAACTTCAACTTAAAGTGTCGAAATTAAATGTATTAAGTTGATATGAATAGGAACCGAATATCAAATTCTAGCTGTAAGAGCTGGAATCCCCAAAAACCAAAAAAAGGGGAAAAGAACAAGACTATTCGATTTCAATCAAAATTGTATTCCATAACATCAAACTTTCTTAAGATATCTTGTTCACAAACAGACAGGCACACACGCGGACTAATAACTGAAAGGTTCGAGATTTATTGAACTCAAAAAACCATTAGAAACTTGACATCAAAAATTTAAGTCCATTACAAGACTTTCCTTTTTATAGAATAAGGAAACGATCATACTACGTTGAATAAACCTGTTCCCGTCAGATCACTGAAGTTAAGCAACGTCGGTCGTGGTTAGTACTTGGATGGGTGACCGCTGGGGAACACCACGTATCGTTGGCTCTTTTTTCCGGCCCNGGGGAAATTTTTTTTTTTTTTCGTGACGATTCCAAAGGCTCATTATTGAAAAACCAAAAAATAGGAACGTGTTCTATAACTTTGTATTGACTTGTTCAGTTGATCCGCGCGGTTTGAGGCGAAATAAAGTAGCCAAGAAGATATTTTAATGCCAGACTTTGCGCGTTCATAAGTTGTCATGTCAGTGCTCAATTGCTCCTCCCGCGCGGTATCGCGCGATCATCTGAACTTAGCCTTAGAGTCTAATCTTAATGGGGAACTGCAAACCAAACTTTTCTTGGAACTTTTCGTCACTGTCAGTTGACATCTCAAGTGTAAAGCAAGAGCCCTTACTAAGTATATTGATCTACAGACACTTCAGATGCTGTCCGACAATGAGGCTAGGGTCACAACGATCAAGTTGTCATCATCATAAATTGGCTCCACTGCTCAGTGTAGACTTTGGCCTCTTCAACAACTTCTCTCATGATATTCAAAACCTGGATTATGTACGAGTAATCTTTCTATCCCATCCTTGGTCTTCCTCATCTTTATTTTCAATTTTTTTTTTTTTTTTTTTTTTTTCTNTATCTTGGCACTTGGCATTCTATCAAGAATGGTTTCATTATTTGAACGTGCCCGGAACGCCTTAGTTGCTGTGATTTAATAAATCGCAATACACATATCTTCATTATGAAGCACGTTGTTCATTTTATTGAATTTTCAATTTAAAAAGTATAGTTAGGTACCATCATTTTTTCCATCGAATACGATTTGAAAAACTTTAGGGCAGCCATTAAAATTTACTATTATAACGACTTGAATGTTCAAAATTGTGGAAAATTTAATATTCTTGTTCAATCAATAAAGTGCAATAAGTTCAATAGGTTTCAATTTTACATTGCTGAAATAACGGGGAAGAGAATTGGCAAAGAAAAGGAAAAAATGGGGACATTTTCTAAGTGGAAAATCAAATCAAGCGTGATCGTATGTGACATGGCTCTTGATTAAAAATGAGCTACAATGAATTGAAATGACATTTTAGTATATTGCTAAAATTAGCTATTGACCTCAACTTCTTATGCGCGTTTTGTAGAAAGCCCATGTCGGTCTACAAAAGACGCAGCCCAAGGCTATAGAATTCCCTTTGGCCAAAAAATAAAAATGGAAGTCATAGCAGTTCTGGCCATTTGTGGGATACATCAATTATGACTCAATCTGTACGTCAGTCAGTCCGTATGTCAACTTCTTTGTCTATACTCTTATAAGAAGTTGGTTTGCGTCGTTTTCTATGGCTGTATAATTTCCTTTGATCAAAATAATTCTGGAAAATATACCCTAGCAGGTCTTAAGGTTTTGGATATGGTTTTAGGGGGAGGAACCTTCTCGCCCATTTTAATTCTTACAGTTTGGACTGTACAATTCTACGGAAAAAGCGACGTTTTCACGACAGATCGTTTCCGTATGAGCTTGATTTTTTTTTTTTTATTTGATATCTACATTTGTCGCCAATGATCTTGAAAATCACAACATCAACTTAAATGACCGGAGCCTTCCTTATAAGGGGACGGAATTCTGTACTGAATAAAGCCAGGGAAAAAACAGATTTTGATCAACTATAAGTATATACTCGATAATAGGGAGCTGGGCGGTGGTTCGGAAGAATCAGTTGCTGGTCACATTTTAGATGACCATCCCCTAAGATTTAGCAATTGTAGCTAGAGCTTTTTTATTATGAGTGCGTCAGTATGCCAACTGGGCTTCACATTTTAGATGACCATCCCCTAAGATTTAGCAATTGTAGCTAGAGCTTTTTTATTATGAGTGCGTCAGTATGCCAACTGGGCTTCACATTTTAGATGACCATCCCCTAAGATTTAGCAATTGTAGCTAGAGCTTTTTTATTATGAGTGCGTCAGTATGCCAACTGGGCTTCACATTTTAGATGACCATCCCCTAAGATTTAGCAATTGTAGCTAGAGCTTTTTTATTATGAGTGCGTCAGTATGCCAACTGGGCTTCACATTTTAGATGACCATCCCCTAAGATTTAGCAATTGTAGCTAGAGCTTTTTTATTATGAGTGCGTCAGTATGCCAACTGGGCTTCACATTTTAGATGACCATCCCCTAAGATTTAGCAATTGTAGCTAGAGCTTTTTTATTATGAGTGCGTCAGTATGCCAACTGGGCTTCACATTTTAGATGACCATCCCCTAAGATTTAGCAATTGTAGCTAGAGCTTTTTTATTATGAGTGCGTCAGTATGCCAACTGGGCTTCACATTTTAGATGACCATCCCCTAAGATTTAGCAATTGTAGCTAGAGCTTTTTTATTATGAGTGCGTCAGTATGCCAACTGAGCTTCACATTTTAGATGACCATCCCCTAAGATTTAGCAATTGTAGCTAGAGCTTTTCTTATTATGAGTGCGTTAATATGTGAACTGGGCTTTACATTTTAGATGACCATCCCCTAAGATGTTGGAATTATAGCTAGAGCATTTGGTCCCTTTACTATTTGACACCCTGTATATAATATATACAAAAAATTATCTAAATATTTTGTGTTCTATTCATAACGTTATGAATTGCGTAAGTATTGCCTTTTTTTTTGCGATTGAGTATGTCAGGGAGGTTTGTGTGTAGAGATATGAGTTGAAGATTTCATATGAAATATTATTCTTACGTGAGGGGTGAGGTTTATTAAATTTAAAGAAACAGTTTGGGTTCCGACCCCCCCCCCTTATCCACTCCATGGAAAACTAATATAATATCTCTTGAAAAGAAAAGAAAAAATATAAATAAAATATATTTTTTAACTTATGGAAAACTTTGTAAACTTATTTTATTTGCTCTATTGAGTTTCCCATAGAGGAGTTTCCTCCAAGTTTCTTCTGAGCTAATTTTGAAGTATTGCCTACTTGAGATGAAAATAGTTTTCGATTAACATGTTGAATATATTAATTTATTATACAGAAATGAAGCAAACTTTCAAATTTTACATTGTACCTACTTTTATATATCTATTTTTTGAGGAATTTAATATGGATAATTTGAAGATGAAACATTTTTTATAATTAGAAAGACAAAAAAAAAATCATAGGCAGCCAATGTTATTTGCAGCATTCTTTATATTTTAATATAATTTGTTTCCCTCTTCAACTTTTTCTAATTTTTTGCGTTCCATTTAATCGGACTAAACTTCCCAAAATTATATCACCACTCAATTCTGAGTTTTCGTTTCAAGTCTGGCACTTCGGAACCAAAAGCTACCAGTATCTACCACATGCCAGCGTACTAAACAAACTGGATCTTACTGGATTAATTTCGACTTCTTTTAATAACTTTGGTTCCAATCCAACCTTCACAGGAGATTGAGAAAATTAAAGAAAATAGATTGAGGTGGTTTGTGCATGTAGATAAAAGAAATGAAAGTAATATTGGGAAGAAAGTGGAAATGGAAGATTAGAAATAGAGAAAGAGGGGAGAAGAAAGAGAGGGAGACCAAATTTGAGATAAAAAGATAAGATAGTGGAAGACTTAAGGAAGAAAGGCTGGAAACTACATTGGGAAGAAAGAAGAGAGATTAGAAATGGAGGGGAGAAGAAAGAGAGGAAGACCAAAGTTGAGATGGAAAGATAAGATAGAGGCAGATCAAAAGAAATTAATTTGGACAAATGACATTTTTCTGCATGAGAACTGCAACTGTGACACCCTGTATGCACACTGAGTATTATTACACGGTAAAGTAAAGACGTAGAAGAATTCTCACAATATTTCCTTTGTGAAAAATTATTCGGGGGTACAATCGACCCCCCTTTAAGATTTAAAATCTTATTTTGTTCAGGCTCAACCCTTGTAGAAATAATTATAGTAATCAACATTTTTAACCCTTTAGGATATTTTTTTCAAAATTTAATAACAAACCCAAATATTATATTGAATTTGTTTATTATCTTCTCAAATCCTTATGTCACTCAATTATTGGACCGCCATTAAATATTCGTCAACGGTTTTGGCACGTTGAATACACCAGTTAGATACCTGAAGTTTAGCTGAAGTTAAGCAACGTTTATCACTGAATAATTATTTTTTATTCCTTTATAGGGTGCTCTTGTATTTGATCATTGAGACAATCTGGAACTGTAAAACAATAGAGATGGAACTCTATGCTCAAATTTGAAAGAGACTTCTTTTTCCTTTACTTCTCCTAGTACTGACGACCCAAAAGCTGAAAATAATGAACCAGAATATTAACATGCACTATTGACTATATAGAATATGAAGGGTTAATCATATTTGTTCTCAAGGATCTAGAAAACCAGTTTAATATTATTCATAATATTCTTGTTCTCCAAGCAGAGGCATTTCGAAATCTTCAAAAGATTGAAAAAAATATCAGCAAGCATTGTCCTAGAAGAGGTGGAAATGGAACAACACGTGTCCTCTTATCCAAAGGATTATCAGGAAATGTCCTTCATAAATTTTACCTTCCTTTTATTTTGAGGGGTATTTTCACCCCACCACTCTTTCATGTTTCATTAAAAAAGCTCAGTCTTAATTTATTCTCAGTCTTCCTTTCAATTTTCAATCTATGTAGTTTATTATCATGAACTTATCTTATTAGGCCATCATGGGTCAGTATGTTGTTTAATATAATCAACTAATCTTTAGGTCATCACTTGGCCAGTAGAATTGACCATGACCAATAATAAATAAAAAAAAAGTCAGAAAATTATTTTTTGCTTAACGTTTCTTTAACATCTATTGGTCTTTAGAGACGGAGATTTTACTCTCCATTCGCTGGAAACTTACAAAACACCACATTCACTTTTCCCAACAGCCTGGTTTGGGCCAGAAAGCCAGCATCACAAGGGCGCAAACCTATACGTAGTCACCCATTTGGTAAAATTTGGTTGGTCGTTGCTTAACTTCAGTGATCTAACGGGAACTGGTGTACTCAACGTGCCATAGATGCAAGCTAGACAAAGTTTTTAATCGCTTCAGAGATCTTTCTCCAAAGTTTTGTCCAATTTTGTACCTTACGGATAATGCAGTAACTTCTCCTTGCTTTCCACATGGGTAATTGTAAAAGATATAGTTTCCGACTCTTCTTTAGTCGTCTTTTACGACCGAAATGGTGTAGGGTGACTTGGAAAAATTCTTTTTAAGTCCACCTATCCACGGACAAAGTGTAAACAAAGACAATATCCACTCGTTCAAAAGATCAACAATCCCAAACTGAAATGTCAAATAACCCAAGAACATTAGAACAAAGTATAAACAAAGACAATATCCACTCGTCCAAAAGATCAGCAATCCTAAACTGAAATGTCAAATAACCCAAGAATATTAAAAGTTTTGAGGATTTTAACACAGGAAATCATGTTTTTTTGCCCCATCCTACAAATGTACCAAATTTTACTAAAATATTTTATCTGTATCAATATGAAACAGTTTTTCGGGATTTTCCAAAATTTGACCATTTTATAGATCCCTGACTTAGAAATGTCAGAGCGCAAAATGTTTTAGAAAGTAAGAAAATATTTTGGGCGCCATTACCACGAGAGGAGACCACTAATAATAAAACTAAGGAAATGAGAGGAAGATAAATATAGAACTTTGAATTTTTGGCCATTAATGTCCCCCAAAAAGAGATTTACTAACTTTTTTTTTATTTCTTTTTTTAAAAAATAAAATAAAAATAAAAACTGAAATATTTATTTCGCTTTCATTAGCATATTTTATTTATGAAATTTGCTTACAAGTCCTCACTTTTTGATTTCTTTTGTCTTTTGAGAAACGCAAGTATTACAATAAGACTGTTGTATACTATAGTTTTCTCCATATCGGAAAGATTGCAGACTTCGCACTCACTCTATGTGACTTTGATCAGTGGTACAACTTTATTTACTTACTGCCAGGGCAACGTTAAGTCCAGCAGATTCTTGGTCTCATCAAAAACGTGTCACCTATTGATCTCTTCCTTCAATAGCAGAACAAGAAACTCACGGCTCCAAGATCCTTCCAGGGTGTTCTGAGCATTGAATATATGAGTACTCACATGTCCGCTGGAAATGGCCTGTCGATCCCTAAAAGTTTCTTGTAGATTTGGCAACCCTATCTAGCTCACTGTAGAGATCTTTGATTTCTTCTTTCATATATCTTGCCTAGGATTTTACAATCAAATAGATTTGGCAGCCCTATCTAGCCCACTGTAGAGATCTTTGATTTCTTCTTTCATATATCTTGCCTAGGATTTTGCCATCAAATAGATTGGCAACCCTATCTAGCCCACTGTAGAGATCTTTGATTTTTTCGTTCATATAACTTGCCTAGGATTTTGCCATCAAATTTATTTGGCAACCCTATCTAGCTCATCTTAGAGATCTTTGATTTCTTCGTTCATATATCTGGCGTATTAGGATTTTGCTATCAAATATGACAAGCTTTCTCTCCAAATTTCAGATTATTGTCTAATCCGTTTTATTGTCCCACTTTAGTTAGTTTGGTGACTTTTAATATATTTAAAATTTTTCGGGTACCTACTCGTCAAAAATATCTCTCTAAAAATGTCAAAAGACGTATTCAGATAACTTACAAGAAATTTAGTCAGTATCAAATCGGATGTAACCAAATTTTCCTGTCAGGTGGGTGGATTCTGGATTATGTTGGTAGATTATAATTTCACAGAATTGAAAATAAAGTTGAACGGCAAATCTATGAAGAGAAGGAAATCCACATCAGCATTTCCTTGTGGGGGTATAATGACGAATATGGCTTAACTCAATCTAAACGGTATGAGTAATAAAGATCTCCCTCTTTGTTCGGCAACTAAATAAAATACCTATACCTTATAAAGTGACGGTAATAAAAAATGACAAATCAATACTAAAAAGATTTCTAATTTGACGGAAATATAAAATAAAAGTTCTGGACAAATGATTACGTAGAACGTTTGATAAATTGTAATCCATAAAAATAAATAATAAAACAAAAAGAAAGAAGCTGGAAACCACAAACCTATAATATGAAATACACATAATGTAAATGCTCGGAAATTTGCAATAAAATATACAACGAGGAATTTCCCCATGAAATCGGAAGTCATTTAATATATATTCCTAGTTGCTTGTAGAACTTTAGTAGAAAGAAGCTTGATTTTAAGTTTCGTTCTGTAAATCTGCTTTAAAAGCTTGTATTTCGAAACTGTGCTAAAGGATACGTGGAACGTAATTTGAGTTTTGGCATATTTCTATTCATTGTGTGCTCGAACCGAAGTGTAGACCACTTAGACACAAAGAAAAAACTCGCTGGACGTTACTTAGCTTTAGTGATGTTATAGGAACGGGTGTATTCAACTATTGTATGCAAATAGCGATGATGGACATATTTCACTTTGATTACAAACTTTATATCCTAAACATCAGCGCACAAAACAAAGAATATGCAATAAAAATTAAACATATCATCAACATAAAAAGAGATAAAAGGAATAGCGATGTAAACGAATCTATTGTTAAAATAAGATACTGACAAGAAAACTGTTGTATTAGGTACACATACAGTTAAATTGGCACGTTTTATGTGATATGTGTTAAGTAAACATTGGTGATAATATTGTTGAGCTCTGTGCATTGTGTGATCAACATAGAGATAGATTAGTATCAGCTGATTATACATTTTAGTGATAGTGATCACTCAGCACATTCAGGAAACTATCCCATCTGACAAATTGCATTATTTTTGGATTATTGATCAAAAGCATTATATCATGATAATGCCCAAACGGTTTATCCGAATTTGGTATGCACATTCAAATACCAATATGTTGGGCATTCTAAGTGGGCGAAGTCTAAATCTCACAAAACTAATAGTTATTATTATTTACATCCCCAGAGTGGATGTCACCGAGCCAGAGTGGATGTCACATTTGGTTTTGCACGGGGAGGTAATTCTCGACTTCTCTGCGGCGCGGCGGATGGTACAAAGGGTACGGCGGGCGGCGAACCGCGGAAAACGTAAAAATTAAAATTTTCAGGGGGGTATTTTTTTAGGCAGTATAATAAAACCATGTTCTACATTGGCAGAGTTTTTACTATTTAATTGTAGAACATAAAGTCAAGTATTTTCGTCATTTTCATTTGCTGTATTTGATAGTTCCACCTAGTATATCTATTAAAAACCTCTCACTCCCATTTAAATTGTAGAACAGTTTTTTGGTCAAAGCACTGTTCAATCCTTCATTTTTATTTTCTTGTATTTTATATTAGGTGTTTTGAAGGTTTCTTCCTTTGAAAAATCCATGTCATTGCGTTACTGGCCCAGTAACGCAATGACAATTAAATTTGATTATGTAGATAGATTATAGATGAAAGACAAACATTATCTGCATGTGACAAACATTTACTCCAAGTAATTGCTTTCCATTTTATCGGCAAATTCTGTGCTTGTTCACACACAGAAAAAATTGACATTGTGTGGCAGGGGTCTTTTCTGCATGGTTCTTCCTTGTAATTTTTAATTCCGTTGTAACTTGATTTTTCTTCACTTCCAAAAAATTAAAAGATTTTTTTTATGAAAATATTTCCTGATTTTTTTTCTTCTATAATATATATAAGGGAATAAGCACATCAAAGTTTTAAGACTGGGTTATACAAAAACGGTGGTTTTTGAAAAAATGTTCAAACAATTTTTTTACAACAATAAATTAATTAACTCTTACTAATATGAAATCCTACGTAATGTTGATCTCTATTTTTTTATTTTTGAATTTACATATGGTTTTATGTTCAGTTGTAGCAGACCCTAAAAACACAACGAATGGAAAAAGTAAGACAAGTTTTGTTTTATTCAATTCGAACTAAAGCCAGTAGCCAACTCTATGGGCTATCGAAATTCAACAAGCGTGTTTTTTTCCAGAGTCAAACTATCTACTTTGATTTAAAGAATGTTCTCTAATTCCTTATTACTGTAAAGTACCCAGAGAAAACATGAAACTATCAGCGAACTGTAACAGAATGCCTAGTTGGTACCTACGTAATATTATTTTTGGGCCCAAATATTTCATAGTTGCTAGGTAATTTGAGAAAATGAGTTTTTTTTTTAACTTTGGGAAACATTGCTCAGCTCTTGAAAAATTTGATACCTAATGAAAATCAGATTTTTTTTTAAGTTTTAATTTTTTTTAATATTGCACATTTTCTGCACTTACCGCACATTTTACGACAGTTGCCTTTACAGTAAATAACCTCTAATTTTTTCAGTAAAATTATAGTTATTTCCTTTCTTTGAAATCAATCCAATTGATTTTTTAAATGCCTCATCCTATAAAAAAGAAAATATTGTAATAGGTTGAAATTTTCGATGTCGAGTTTTCAATGCCAAAACACGTGTTGAGGTCCCCGAAGCCTAAATCTCGACTTTGTCAGACCTAGAGATTTGATTTTTTTTTATTGCGTGTGAATTTTATGTTTTGTACGTTTCTCATATTTTAATTAAAATGGTATGCACAGTTGAAAGTTTTCCGATTTTTGGCGGTTTTCATGAATCCTGCCTTGAAAGATAACGGTAGGAGTTATTAGGGACTGATTTGGTATGTAAGTATTGTATGTTAATTATACACATACATAGAACGCAACAAATCCCTCCGAGACATTTTGTCCACCATACAGGGAGCAGTGGCTGAAACTCGAGATTTGGGCCCTGGGGACGTCAAAACGTATTTTGTCATTGAAAACTCGATATCGAAAATTTCAGCTCATTACAATACTTTCATCTCTTTTTATAGATAAGGAAAGTAGTGTGATGTTCAAACCAGATTTTTCTTTTTGGATCATTCACAGACTCACAATCTGTTCTATAAATGTCATTGTACATAATCATTTGTCTGATGTTCGTTTCAGAAAAGTTTTGTGACAGTGGAACTCAGCAGTCTCCTATCAATATAATTGTCGACGAATGTAAGACCAAAGAATTCACAAAAGTTACGTTCCTTGACGAAAATATGTTCAACGGTGAGGTGAATGTGGAAAATACTTGTGAAACAGGTATGATTTATAAGAACAATCTGAGCATCATCTGGTATGTTCACCAGTGAGGTGAATGTGGAAAATAATTGTGAAACAGCTATGATTGATGAGAAAGATCTGAGTATCATCTGGTATGTTCACCAGTGAGGTGAATGTGGAAAATAATTGTGAAACGGGTATGATTTATAAGAAAGATCTGAGCATCATCTGGTATGTTCACCAGTGAGGTGAATGTGGAAAATAATTGTGAAACAGGTATGATTTATAAGAAACATCTGAGCATCATCTAGTATGTTCACCAGTGTTTCACACAATTAGGTTCGGTTAGTTTTCGAAAACCGGGATGTCTAAATTTTTTCTCTGTAAATATTTTCATCCAATCCCTTTATGACTGTTTAAATTTCAATGAGGAAAAATGAGTCATACATGAGCTTGTAAGGAGTTACTTTAGGATGTCATCCTCGCGGCCACCACCCAAGCTGATGGTGTAAAATAACACAGAAAGGAACTCTGTAATATTTTTATGATTGAAATTCATTTTTTGTTTTAATGACGTCATTATATAGGTATCAATGATTGACATGGTTCTGGTGTCCCGTGTTAATTATCAGCCCCTAAGAACAGATGTATAATGACAATGACAATTAAAAACTTTAGGAGTGCAACTTATCTGGAGCTGCTATCCCATACATCTGGTCACCATCAGACTCGATGATGCCACCAATGAATGACAGAATGAATGATTTATTTATTTTTTTCAAAAATTTAAAAATATCTAGAACATTTATTGTGGTGTATCTTATTTCTAAAAAACCTTCAGGCTTGACGGTTTACACCGTAAACTGGACCGAGCCCTAGGGGAAACAGAACTATTTATGACTTTTATAAGTTTATGGAATCACAAAACCGGACACGTTGGAAAGTCCTGATCTGGTGTATCGCCCCTTCTCCCTGTCCATAGGCTTGTAAACACCACGGGTTTCTTTTTTATAATGAATGTCTTATTGATTTCAGTGAAAATTGTATTGATTGACAAAACTGTTCAACCAAAAGTACAGGGTGGACCATTGGGGAACGACACTTATATAGTTGATAATGTACATTTCCACTGGGGGGCCAAACAGACCGAAGGATGTGAACATACTATAAGTGGAAAACATTTTCCAATGGAAGCTCATATCGTAATGTATAAAAATACATTTAAATCTTTTGATGATGCTTTGGAAAACAAAGGGGTTGGAGTGTTAGCTGTCATGTTTGAGGTTAGTGTTCTTTCAATGATATATAAAAATATACGACCGGCATGGACTTGGGTGCATTGGAAGTATTACTTTTAAGTCCCCATATCCACAGGGTGCATAGGAAGGACATAATACAGTAGATTTACTTTGGTTTCTGCATGGGCAATGGAAAATATGTCGTTTTCGACCCTTACTTTAGTCGCCTTTTACGACTGGTATGGACTTGGGAACCTTGGAATTATTCTTTATAAGTCCCCCAACAAATTCACATTTGTTCTAATTCCTTTAGGGTGAGATATTGATATCACCTCCCCACCGATTGTCGATTACCAACAATAGCTATTCAGTTGTCCTCGCGATGCTGTGTGCAATCCGTACTGGTCGAACGTACTTAATATAAAGCGAATTGTATTTGTTCAATTAACATAAATCTTTTAGCGACTGGTGGGAGGTACATTTTCGATGTGATATTTTTCAAATTAGCACTCTGAACGACAATTTTTGAAATGATTATATTGACACCCATATTGATTTTGATTTTAGATGCAACCAAAACCTGACGAAACCTTGAAGCCCCTTGTTCATGCTGTTACCGAAGTTCTTCAACCTCATTCATCATTCAAAGACTCAGGAAAAATGTTGACATTTTTAAAAGATATTGTCTCCTCAATATGGGCTCTCTGACCACAAGCAATTGTGCTGAAGGTGTCTTGTGGACAATTTTTAAGAAAACAATGCCAATAGGGAAAACCCAGGTAACCTTCGGGAGTATACTGAAATGTCAAATAATCCAAGAACATTAGAACAAAGCATAAACAGAGACAATATCCACTCGTCCAAATGATCATCAGCAATCCCAAACTGAAATGTCAAATAACCCAAGAACATTAGAACAAAGTATAAACAAAGACAATATCCACTCGTCCAAAAGATCAGGAATCCCAAACTGAAATGTCAAATAACCCAAGAATATTAAAAGTTTTGAGGATTTTAACACAGGAAATCATGTTTTTTTGCCCCATCCTACAAATGTACCAAATTTTACTAAAATATTTTATCTGTATCAATATGAAACAGTTTTTCGGGATTTTCCAAAATTTGACCATTTTATAGATAACTGACTTAGAAATGTCAGAGCGCAAAATGTTTTAGAAAGTAAGAAAATATTTTGGGCGCCATTACCAGGAGAGGAGACCACTAATAATAAAACTAAGGAAATGAGAGGAAGATAAATATAGAACTTTGAATTTTTGGCCATTAATGTCCCCCAAAAAGATTTACTAACTTTTTTTTTTATTTCTTTTTTTAAAAAATAAAATAAAAATAAAAACTGAAATATTTATTTCGCTTTCATTAGCATATTTTATTTATGAAATTTGTTTACAATGGGGGGGGGGTAACATTTTTATTTTTTCTTGACGACTCGAATTATAAATAAACCAACATACTACCAGAAGAAGAGAAAAAGCTTGCAGTGATAAGGGGTGGTACAATTGGAAGGTCCTGTAAAATAAAATAATTTCAGTTTTTAGAAGGCACTTTACTGTAAACAGTTTATCTGAAAATCTTTGATGTTAACATTTTCGGTTTGGATGAATTGTCTGTGTTGCCTCCTGTGTATCCTAAAAGATGTCCTAGTATGAAATCTCATTGATTCTTCACGAACTATCAAATGTATGACAATGTCAATACTCAAGGTGTTTACAACAACACTTGGTCTTCTTACTATGAAATCTCATTGATGATTTTGATCCGAATACTTCATGAACTAACAAATGTATGACAGTGTCAATACTTAAGGTGTTCACAACAACACTTGGTCTTCTTACTATGAAATCTCATTGATGATTTTGAGACGAATACTTCACGAATTATCAAATGTATGGCAATGTCAATACTTAAGGTGGTCACAACAACACTTGGTCTTCTTACTATGAAATCTCATTGATGATTTGATTTTGAGACGAATACTTCACGAACTATCAAATGTATGGCAATGTTAATACTCAAGGTGTTCACAACAACACTTGGTCTTTCATTTCTTATTCCTAATACTCAATACTGGGATTTTTTACAGCTCCTTATATTCCACGACGTTATTGGTGACAATGGAGATGAATTACAAAATTGGAGAAATGTTCGGCCACTCAATAATAGAGAAGTTTATCAATCAACATTCTGATCAAGACGACAGCCAAAGCTATAAAATAGTTGTCTCCCTATTCCTGGCAGATCCACATTATATTCTGTGATATCCTGCAACACCGCATAACATGGCCCAAGAACTTTAATTTTCTTCTTGTGATAGTATCCAAAGCTACCATTCTAAAAGCTTCCGAAAATTATTAGCAGCTCAAAGTTTCCAATCTTTATATATAAAAGGCAATGTCCTGAGTAACTTATCAACGTAGAGCCCAAACTATTAATGCTACAGACTTGAAATTTATAGAAATCGCGAAAATTAAATAATCCCCATAAGACATACATTGGAGCGAGAAAGAGAGAGAGATAGCATGATACATGTATATACATACATACAACAGCGTACACGCCTACTTTCACACGGGAACGGCCATGCCTCTAAGGTGCCAATCTATAAGCCGTTGCGAAACACGGGCGAAACAGTTAGTCTTTCATAATTATATTTCTGTGTTTGGTATTTTATCATTCAATTAAACTTGAGAATCAATTTTCAAAAGTGGTATTGTGTGATTCATTTCCTTATGTCAGTGTGGGAAATACATACGTTTGAAGGAATCTCCTATGAAAATGTCGAGTCACGTCATTGCTATTTTTAGAAGGTGCTATCAGCAATAGTAGGTTTTTAATATGGGTTTTAACTCGTCCCTAATTCTATGAAGTTTTTCTATGGTTTATGCTGAGTGTACCCCAAAAAGCCAACAAAACTTGGTGTCCTAGAGCGGGCCACTATCGGAGGTTTGAACACATTGCTGAAGATGTAAATCGGAAGATGCTCGACTATCTCCCAATTAACATGCTGTAGATTTATGTCAGATGTCTACACAAAGATATTAAAATTTGTGATGTATGACTTCAACCAGTGAGGTGAAAACATCCATCAAACTCGATTTTTTGTGGATCTACTTCTTTTTTTATTTCTACAAATTTTATGAATTAAACATGAAATTTTTATTTTTTATTTTTAACAGTCCCCAATCGGTGGATCAATAAAATTGTACATGTGGTGACCCTGGGGATTAGTGTTTATATGCATATTGACAATAAAATCCCCAAATATGATTATTTTTATTCTTTCACATTCCCTCTAGGAGAAGAAACTATATAATATTGAAATAAACAAATTTTATTTCTATGCATGAACCTCAAATGAAAAAAAACTGTGAGGCACATATCTAGCTGATGAATTGGGGAAAGTATATAGAATAGACAGTTAAATTGATAACCTGATAATAAAATAAGTACAATATTCCTATAAAATATCTTCTTTACAGAACTGATATCTCAATGAAAGAATATAGCTCAGGGTCCTTCAAGACAAAATGTAACTAAAAAACTAACGTTTTGCACGTGTNAGGGTCCTTCAAGACAAAATGTAACTAAAAAACTAACGTTTTGCACGTGTAAAAAAAACGAAAAACACGAATAACTTAATAAAGCTATGATTTTGCGTTATTCTTATTTGGTACGTATTGGCATCTAAAATCAGTCTTTGAACAATTGGTCATTTTTTTTTTTTATTTCATTCAACGGGTCAAACCCTTTATACAAAACAAAGATACTTATGAC
>CM022879.1:15844121-15943900 GCA_012654025.1 Pachypsylla venusta | reverse complement strand
GCCAACCACTAAATATCAGAATTCAGCCCCCCTGCCAACCACTAAAAACTTCGAAAAATTCATGTTAGTCGTTGGCCCCCCTTTTAATTTGATAATAAATAATTAGAATCGATGATTTTATAATTAATAAATTAAAATTGAGTTTAGGAATACTAAAAAAACTTGAAAACATCAATAAAATTTAAATATTTACGCGGATATCCATAATTGAACAAAACACTTTCCTTAACAAATGCGTAAGAAATCTTCAAATTTTCGTATATTTTGACTTCGCATAGTTCAATCTGAATTTACTTACAAACAATTAAAGACTGAAAGCTGAAGTGATATTTTTTGTGGAGGGGAGAGTATAAGGATTCAATTGAACAAGTTTCGACCAGTACAAATCATGTTAATCATAGAGTTATTTCAAAAATTTCGAAAAGGGGGCAACCACTGGGGGGGAGGCCAATGACTGACTAGTTTACCCTACTCATTTGCGGTTATTTAATTGGAAACAAGCTGGGAATATAATTTTAGATACATTTATTTCTGGCCATCAATGGAAAAGCTTGGCCTCATTTTAGATCTCTGTACTTTTAAAGCAGAACTTTTTGGGCATTGGAACTTGGCCTCCTTTACCTTTACTCTATCTATAGCTAAAAAAGATGTAAGTAATTTCGGCATGTATGGTCCAAATTTACAAAATGGCCGCTACAGTGAAAACGAAGCGAAAACAGCATATGCTGATGAGTGTAATTTGTTCTTGAAAGTAGCGTGTTCTTTCTACCCACACGGCGCGGCGGCACTAACATAGCATTTCGCTTCGTTCTACCTACCCTAGTTCTGTGATAACGTTTTACAGGTTCACCTTGTACATTGTTCGAGTTCCTCAGGAATGCCGTTATAACATCTCAATTGGTACCCTCAGCGAATATTCTTGGAATTTCTAGTTGTTATTATCTAAAAATATATTTCTGGTGTATTCGAACACCTACACCTAGCTTGACGAATCACGTAATAAGGACTCGAAAATTTCTAGAAAATTGTGTTCATATTTAATTCTTTCAATAAAATTATGGAGATCTCGTAATTTCTCTAAAAATGTTGAAAAAGCAATGTCTTCCAGTAAAGTCATCTTCTTCATAAGTTCAACCCTATGCATCTGAAATGATTCTTTAATCATTACATAAATTTTATTTACATCTTCATCCTAGAAACATAAAGAAAAAATACTCTGCAAATGTGACACAGGGGCTTTGGGCCCCCCCAGAACTTTGGGGGCCCCAAAGTTCTGGGGGATAATTTGATCCCAAATTTGACATACATGCCAAATTTCTAGCCCTGGACCACTCTGGACAAAACTAAAGGGTGACTCAAATATTTTGAATCAAATTTCCAATAAAGTTGGACTAGCGTGTTCCAGGGCCTTATCTAATGGCAACATAATGTCCAGCAAGACTAATGATATTTCCTAGGTCACAATTGTACTTTTCAAAAAACGGATTTGAAACTTTTGGATCACCCTGTAAATTTTGTCCAGACTGGTCCGGGGGCTTATCTAGCAGAAATTAATGTCATTTGATATGTCACACTTGTGAGCTTGATTGATATAAACTTTGTCGGATAATGTAACCACCCACATAGCAAACGTAAATATGAAATAAAAAATGGAGGTTCGTATTTAAAAATTCAAAGTTGCTACCGTTTTTAGGAACTTGTGGACCACCATGTATAAAATTATAAGTACCAAAATAACCGCATCGTAAATCAAAATTATACGATTTTTTCTTTTTTTCGAAAATTTGAACTGGTTCCGAGAAAAATCGATCATAAATTAGTGACCAAAGCGGAAAATCTTAGCGGTATGTTCGATTGCACCCCAAACGGAAACTACATTTTTATCCAAATCGGTTAAGGCACTGACAAATATAACGGCGCAACGACTGATTTTTTTATTTGATTTTTGAATTCTACGTACCTTGAAATAATAAATTTTGGGGGTTTTGTTTCGCAACGAATATTGGATTTGTTGCGAAATCCAATGGTTCATTATTGAAAATAATAGATCAAAATTAAGACAGAATGTTGATATTTGGCACAAACCTCATATATATGATTTTTGATTGGATAGTTAACGTCCAAAATGAAATCTTTTTTTTCTGCTCGATACTGAAAGCAAATTCTACGTTCATCTCCAATGGAAAAATCAAATGAAATTTTTGCCAAATTATTGCCTTGTTGATCACGTCTCACTAAACAACCTGCTAATTTCAGAAAATTGATTTTTGTTGTTGTTAACGCCATGGAACAGAATGGTTTCTCAACATAGATGACCATTTTCTTCTCTTCGCGTCTATGAGTTGCGATTATATACATTCCATTATTTTGTAATACACATTTGAAATTATCATATTGACGTGGTACTTTTATTCCTGAAAATGTCCACAGATTGCGACATTAAAGATTTTCGGTGAAACCGACCCCCAGAGATAGCACGGCTCCTATTTAGAAAATTCGATATTTTACTCAAGGGTATTATATTTTGTACTGCCGACAACCTTTGTATCGAATTTCAGTTTTATCGCTCATCCCGACGTGGTACTTCTCAATTCCGATTCTTCGGTATTGAAAACCGGCCATAAATCGGGAAAATTTCAATTTTTATGTTTCTTATGGAGTCCTGATATATATTTTGGGGGGAGTCCAATCTCGGTCATTTTTCGTTTTCTCCTTAATTTTGTCCCCCCCCAAAAAAAAAAACAACGCTAAAAAGATCATTTTTGGAGGTAAATTGCTTCCATTCGAACTTTCGCTTTTTGCCTCTCTTATCACGCACCTTTATACTAAATTGAATCTGTGTGCCAAATTTTAAGTCTCTAGGTTTAGCCATCGTGGATTTATTTTGATGTATGTTCATTGTTTATTGTTTCATTAGACATATGAATCCTTTCGACTAATTCCGAAAACCGGTCTCTCCAATTGCATACAAAGGTTTAAAAGCATCATTAGACCCCAAATATGACATTCGTCCTAGCCCCTAGAGGATACCATCTGTTTTTAGTCAGGAATACGAGTACTGAATATCGTCAACATTATATTCGCGATTGCACCAAAAGTTTTAGGACACGACCCTTATTAAAAACTCCCACCCAACTCACCTTTTAAAATGCCCAATTCATCCTCCATGGCTACACCAATAAAATTTACTGTCTCATGGAAGCTTATCACAATGTAGCCACCCCTGTTATTGACGGAAAATTTTAAAACAGCTGAAATCAGATAAGAAACTATCGAAACTATACGAAATATGATGAAAATCAGTCATCCCTAAGTAGCGTGCGGGGTGAAATTTTCTACATATCTTGAAAAGAAAAACATAAAATTTGATATATCGGGGGGGGGGGGGGTTNGGGGGGGATTTTTTTAGACGGTAAAATAATATAGGTTTAAAATAATATAGGTGTCACATAGGCAGAAATTTAATATCCCGCTTGGCATAAGTTTTCATTGTTAAATCCTAATATCCAGGTTAGGAATCTTGAATGCGGCCATGCCCTGATTGCTTTGATGAATAATCCAAACGTTTCATAAAAATAGTTGGTCTGTTCGCGATAATTTAAAAAACACTTAGCGTGAAAATCCGGTTTTCGCCAATAGAACGAGCCGATTTTTTAGATTATTGACCAATTTTTTTTAGAATATCGACCGATATCTCAGCAATCGGGGCGAAATAAAATTTAAATTCTTAGCCAAAATGATAAGAGATACGAAAAATTGATGGGAATGGACTCCCCTCCACAAGAAACCATAGGCAGAGACCCCAGAAAATTTATCGGAATTCAAAATCTCCAACCGTTTTCGAGTTATGATCAATTTTCTTTTTAGCACAGGAACGGTCATGTCTCTAAGGGGCCAAGCGAAGTGGTCGCAGCCTGAAAATAATTAATAAGGCCTCATAAAGCCATGGCCGACATTACGTTCTACTTTCCACTGGTACCTTCACAATGTTAACATTTTTATCATTATGCACGTAGAACTGAAAACCACTGGCCTTTTTTATTATGAGTAGGTATAGTGATATTTCATCTAAAAAATGGAAGCTGACCTACAACGTCTGCATGATAGAAGTAGCTTGGTAATCTGAGTTGGAAGGATACTGACCTACGACGTATCCACGCTGGAAGTAGTTTTTTTTTTTTTAATTTTGCTTAACGTCTCTTTAATATCTATTGGTCATTCAAGACGGGGGCTTCACCCTCCATTCACTGAAAAGTAGCTTGGTAATCTAAGTTTGAACGATACTGACCTACAACTTCTACATGGTGGAAGTAGCTTGGTAATCTAAGTTGGAACAATACTGACCTACAACGTCTCCATGATGGAAGTAGCTTGGTAATCTAAGTTGGAACGATACTGACCTACAAGTTCTTCATGAAGAAGTTGCTCGGTAATCTAAGTTGGAACGATACTGACCTACAACATCTCTATGGTGTAAATAGCTTGGTAAACTAAGTTGGAAGGAAACTGACCTACAACTTCTCCATGATGGAAGTAGCTTGGTAATCTAAGTTAGAAGGATACTGACCTACAACTTCTCCATGCTGGAAGTAGCTTGGTAATCTAAGTTGGAAGGATACTGATTACTGACCTACAACGTCTCTATGGTGGAAGTAGCTTGGTAATCTAAGTTGGAACGATACTGACCTACAACTTCTCCATGAAGGAAGTAGGTGGGTAAACTAAGTTGGAACGATACTGACCTACATGGTCTCCATGATTGAAGCAGCTTGGCAATCTCAGTTGGAACGATACTTACCTACAAGTTCTCCATGAAGGAAGTAGCTCGGTAATATAAGTTGGAAGGATACTGACCTACAACGTCTCCATGGTGGAAGTAATTTGGTAATGTGCGTTGGAAAGCCAAAGACAATGCTTGTGCTGTTGATTTTGGAGTGCTATCTGTAGTTGCAAAGTAGCTATAATCCTCAAGATGTGATGTCCTAGCTTTAGAATTTAGTATATGAAACATAGTCAGTAAAAAATAGAACGAATCCTTATGTAGGTTATTAGGTAAGAATTGCTGATATATGTAGAGAAAATTCAGATCAGAGAATTTTTTATAATGCCTGTAAAATCTGAAAGAAATGCACAAGATTTTATTCCATTTGAAAAAAAAAGGTCAATTGTCCGACCCTGAGTGCAGCTCATATCTGGAGTCAGTGAAGAATTCACGGGGAGACCGGGTGATAGTTGTCCCTAAAAGATATCTGGAGGAAATACGTTTGTGCTTTTATAAAATGCGATTCTTCTTTAATTTGATTTTCTATCTTGCAAAAAACCACTTATATTGTTTCCGGTCTTGTTCTTCTTTTGATCGCATCAAAACTTAGCTCAGAATTACAATGTTACAAAATAGATTCAACTGGTTGGTTCTTCTAAATGTATATTATGACATTTATAGGTAGCATCTTAAGAAATGATGAAGAGATTCTCTAAAATGGGAATATATCGAATTTATTTTAACGTCAAAAATTATCGTTTATACCTATGTCCAATAAGGGTAAAACCATTCCTCCTCGACACAATCATAAATTGATTTTCCCTGATAATTCCCCCCCCACACACACACACATTTCTTCACTGGATCCGCCCCTGTCTGGAGTTCGATTTCAACATCAAATCAATTCAATCCTGGGATTGGTCTACAGTTCTCCAGTATGTTCTGTTTTGTTGCTCTTTTTCATTTCCCCTTGTCAACACATAAAGAAGGATACGATATCGATAGCAAAGTATAGATACTTTCCTTGAAAGTATCTATACTCGATAGAAAAATATCTATACCAGGAAAGTATCGACAAAAAAGTATCCCGCGCAGTATTGATACTTTTCTAGCATTTTGTATAAGGTTTAATACTCGGGGTATTCAAGAGTTTCAGTCATCATTAAAAGTTTAATGATGACTGAAATACCTAGAGCGCTGATTCGCTGAAATTTTGCATGAAGTTAGCTCATTGACATCCAAGTAAAGGGAAAAATCCAAAAATTTGATCTTTTTACCTCTAAGTGCTCCAAAAACGGTATCGCTTTATTAGGGAAGACAATACAATGTATTGAACGATCGCGAATCAAGTATCAAGTGCTGATTTTTTTTCTACACTCTAAATTGAAATCTCAATCTCCCAATTTCGGGGAATTGAGATTTTGATCGAATTGGTCAAATTATTTATTTATTTTGTGCAAAGTGCAACCCTGACTAAACGCGTTTTTTTAATCCGATGTTAGCGCTTCTTCTCCTAGCGGAGAACTCTTCTAACACTTATTCTTGATATTTTACGGCTCAGTATCGAGTTCAAATATCGCGCCGGATTTTTTATTATTATTATTAACAACGAATTTTAGGGGTATTAATTATTCAGAAACTAATTGTTCAAATTGATTTGGGTACTCGGTGTGTTTCGTTAGGCATGGAAAAAAATACTCAGTAAGTAATATCGGTGGAAAAGTATCGATACCACTAAAATATCGAAAAAAAAGTATCGAGTAGTGTCCCTACACAACTACACATAAATAAGTTGTCAGATAGAAGAAGAAAAAAAGGCGCCACAGAAAGGGAAAAAGTGTCGACTAGATATAATAGCGACAAAACAAAAGAAAGGGTTTTGAGCGGGCTAATAGCTATCAACCTTTTCCCTACGCCACATCGGAAGAAGAGAAAATCTGAAACACACGTTGCTATACCTCTAGCATAAGATCTATTATCTTTCATTCCTGTAACATGGCCCAGGGCCCTACACCCGAGACGATGTTACACCGTTTAAGATGGAGTCACATCCATCAATGAAAGTCTTGGTCTCAGTCAGGCTCAGTTTGATCGCAGGCTCTGGTCCGCTGAATGGTGTCTATTCTTGCCAGTTGGTTTGCTTGTTCATTGCCAGTAATACTTGTATCTTTATACCCTGACATCCAACAAAGGCAGACTCGGTTGTTCTGTGTCAGTCTTTTTAGTACTAGCTGGCATTCCCAAGTTGTAGTACGCGCTATAGCCTTTAACGCTGCCTTAAAGTCAGAGAATATATTAATCTCCCTCTTGGAAAGGCTCATCGTCATGATCTCTTCTTCGCAAATGCGGATTGCACGCATTACAATAACTGTGTGAAATGTTAAACTTCCACTTATAAACTTACGCTAATAAATCATCCATAGTGGAATATACATTTCTTTCCAAAACTTCTTGAAAGGCTTTTGATATCAATTGGAGATCTTTATTCAAATGACTTACATCTGGATAATGAAGTGTATTAAATGATTCGTTCCCAAATCTCAGATCAAACATATGTCTTTGATCAATCAGAACATATTTACTGTTAGTAAAATGGCAACGAAATCTAAGATTACTTGCTGGAATCAAGCATATTAGTCGAATTTTATTTATTTGAATAAAGGATTATGCAGGTTTCCTTCGCATTTTATTTCGTGAAGAATTTGGAACCAAGATTGTGAAAACAGCTGATTATTCCTTTTTTATTTACCAATTACCTTTATTCCAATAAATAAAAATTGATTATTAATAACAAAAGACATGTTAGGGCTCCCCGTAAACTTTCAATTCTGGATCCCTTTAACTGTCTAGGGGAAGTGATTTGTAGAAGGTTGAGAAGGTACCTACAATACTTGGGGTTAACCTTTGGGAGGAAGTCAATGGCCACAAAACTTTGGATGAGGGGCGTGAAACACCTATTAATACAAAAGATAACACTATGGCCGCGCTTTAAAAGATTTTAAAGCTATGCATGGTCCCGAATGCACTTTACTTTGGGATCTACAAGGGGCCCTGCAGAAGTTCCTGAGGGATGTCAAAGTTATACATGTCCTAAATACTAAAAAGTCCTGAATTATTATATCCTGGGTGCACCAGGGCCTTGCTCATTATCCTAATGTGGAACAGTAGCATCCAAATTTCCATCGCGGCGATAATTATATTTTATCATTTGGTCATGCTGTTCAGTCGTGTAACATTTCATGCTGATTGATATGTCTCACCACAGTCCAAACAGATAGGGGTAGCAGTTAGCGAAAAATTGATGGGAATGGACCTCCCCCCACCCCCCACCCCAAATCATGGTCTGCAACCACAAGAAAATTACCACTAATCTATGTCAAGCCATTTTCGTGTTACGTCCAAATTTCTAATTTATTCACCAAAATCGGAATGTTGACTGGAATGTTGGACTCGAAGTGTGGCCAAATTATTGTGACTCAATTCACTGGGAGTGGGATTGAAATTGAGGGGGTTTCTGTTTACCTTCATTTAACTTACCAACAGGAAGTTGCATGAATTTTACATCATTAAGTAGCCTGGAGGGACAGCTTTTCAGTTTACCACAGGGGTGGATGGAGGGTTATCAAGGTGAATTCAGGCGAGCTCCGGATAAATATTTCCATTCTGTAAACATTCTAAATTCTATATACGTGTTTGTAAACTTTTGGTACATGCATTATTAGTCTAATGATCTGCATGTACCACGGAATATAAGGATATAAACAACAGATTATAAGACCGAAACCCTCTATATTCATTTTCCAGACATCTTTTGAGAACACATAAAGATCTGGGCATCATCAGCTCCTATAGGAATGATCGTTGTTAAAATCCACAGAGATCTCTTTACACCTGAACGGGGATTATCTAACATCCATTAGAAAAACGTCACCGAACATAACATGGCTGCCACAGAATACCAACATGGACAAGAGACTGTTACTTACCAGCTACCTGAGTCAGAGGGAATATCATCAAGATTGTACAGTAAACTCCCCGAAAAACTAAACTCATATTGGTCTCGCCAAAAATGCGATATATAATCTAAAGAGTATCGAGGAATACAAAGCACTCTGACAGACTCTTGTTCCGGGTTGAGGAGTGGAAATGTAAGATAATAGGTACTGATCGTCTCGACCAATGAAATGTTTACAACGTATGTATTTGTACCATTTTTCTATGCATACATTTTTTCCCAAAGTTTTCCACGATTTTTTTAACATGTTTATCTACCTACCTATCTTAATTCCCAATATAATGTCTAACGATCTGCTGGCACAGGATCGCAGAAAGAAAATAGGTTAGTGGTCATTTCAGCATCTCCTACCTCGGAGATAGGGAACTTTGTAATACAGGTCTTTTCTTTATGGACATCTTGTTCATAATTCATGTTCGTTCTAATCCTGTTCATTGTCTTTGCTACTACATAGGCGGAGTACACTGCTTTTTTGCGGAGTACACTGTTGGATGCAACAGTAGAAAATTCCAACTCCCTCGTACCAAGGTTCGTGGCTCAAGCCCACTTTCATTGTGACAACGTTTCTTACGTTAACATAAATGCAATTGGATATTACCTACTATTATGGACATTAAAGTTTTGACAATTTTCACTACCTGAAGAGATGGGTCATGTCTTGTGACCAAGAAAAGACGCTTTTCCCCAGGTTAAACGACATTTCACTCATTATTTCAGCCCAATACTTTTCTCAGGATATATGTCCTGTACACAGGAAAGCTGTTTTTTTTTTGTGTAATTCCCGACTATCATATCGTCCTGATATTGATTTGAGATATTTGGTCAGGTTGGTGGACAGACAATAGTATTATCCCACTAAAAATCTAGTCATTGGTCACAAAAAACACTGAAATCAAAACTGTATCCGCCTCAATTGCATATCTTCTCCCCTTTTAAACCTCCCTTTTTTACATTAATTTCACTACTTTTAAATATCCCACAAACCTCTCACCTCTCATTTACGCACTTTGTTTGCAACATTTTGTGCCACCTTAATGAGTTGTTAAGAAAGCACACCGCACACCGCCAAGGTTGTGTAAGTGATTTTCCAAAGAGCAAAAAGTTGTGAATAAAGGGCGTAAATGAGAGATTTGCGAGATAATTAAAAGTAGTGAAATTAATGTAAAAAAGAAAGGTTTAAAAAGATATGCAATTGAGGCGGGCACTGTTTAGATTTCAGTGCTTTTTATGATTAATGACTTGGCGGAAACTTTTTACTGCGAAGTGTTTTTTTGGGGGGAATTTCTCCTATATGGTAGAGCCGGCCCTGTATATTCATCATCATCATCATAAGTTAACAGCCGTGGGGCTGGTTTGCAACAATTCTTGGTACTAAAGAATCATTACGGATAATGCAATGGCTTCTCCTTGCTTTCTGCATGGGTTAAAAGAAAAAATATCGGGCTTGGGTGCCTTAAAAGTATACGTTTTAAGCAGTGCCGGTATTCCGCTTCGTCAAAAATAACGTCAACTCTTTCTATTTGAAACGTAAAAAGGAGAAAGATAATGTTTTTCACTATGGTCGGGGATTACCAGTAAAATTAACTGCATGCAGTGCAGTCACATTGAGCCGATTTGAACATTGCGTTCCATTCTAGTGTTGCCAACATAACGATTTTTTCGCTAAATTTAGGGAATTTACGATGAAGTAGTCCTCGCTCAATGGGCAAGGGGATATAAAGGGGCACCTGCGCCCTGGGCGTCGACCAACCGCGCCCTACCTTAACGTCGCTACTGTTTTTAAGTCCCCCCATTAACAGGGGACATAGAAAGGATAATGTAGTAGCTTCTCCTTGTTTTCTCATGGGTAATGAAAAAATATCGTTTACGACCCTGCCCTTAGTAGCCTTTAACGACCGGCTTGGGTGCCTTATCAGCCTTAGACGTATACTTTTTAAGTCCCCCTATATTTTTAAATTATGGTACAATTTTATAACAAATTTAAACTTTCTCGTTTAAACCAGTACTTCTCAATTTTGAATTATTGGTGGTTCCTACCCGTATGACGGACTCGACTCCTGTCGAGAAAAATCCATGCAATACCCAAGGAGAATTTTTTGTACTGCAGAACTCCTTTCTTTCGAACTTCAGGTTGCAAGCTTATCTCAAAATGAACTACTGAATTTTTGATAGTATAACCCTACCCTAGTGTGAAAACAGGTCCTTTTTATTCAGAAAATCAATATTTTACTCAAGGATATTATTTTTGTACTGGAACAACTTTAATTCGCATTTCGGCTTTCAAGCTTATCCCGAAGTGTACTTCTTAATTTTGGATTTTTAGTCGTACCTACTAAAAGGTAAAAACGGCTCCTATTTACTCAGAAAATCAATTATTTACTAAATGATGTTGTTTCTGTTCTGCGGAACATCTTTGCTTCAAATTTCAGCTTTCTAGCTTATGTAGAAGTGTACTTCACAATTTTTGATTTTTGGACAGGCTGGACACGGTCCCATTCTTTTCCCTCTGCTATTAATTTACCTTTTTTAATTATTGCATGCTTATTTTTTGTCCTAAACTTTGCATTATTGGAATTATTTTTTCCCCGTTTTTCCTGGTTAATCTTCTGACAAAAAAAAAAAAAAAAAAAAAAATCAATTTAGATTCAGCACTTGTTTCAAGAGCCGCTACAAGCAAATTTTTGAGCAGGGCTTCCTTATGATCTCAAACTTAAAAAAAATATATCATTTTAAATAAAAACAATATAATTTTTAACTAATTAATTATTTTCACTAAAATAGCATTAGGCTAAGTTCAGATGATCGCGCGGTACCGCGCGGCACAAGATTTATCTAAATAGTGCATATTGTCTACATGGCAGCGCGGTACTAGTTCCACAAATTTGTATCTATTTGTTCATTTGATCCGCGATGTACTAGTTCTACAAACTTGTATCGATTTGTTCAGTTGATCCGCGTAGCACCGCGCGATACTATTTCTAAAAACTTGTATCGACTTGTTTGAAGCGAAATAAAGTAGCCAAGAAGATATTTTGATGCCAGACTGCCGCGCGTACATACGTTGTCGCGCAATCATCTGAACTTAGCGTTATGTTCACCACAATTTTACCTTTCTTTTAAAAATTTCTAAAAATTTTTGGGGTTTATTAAACTAGATATTTTAATAAATTTTACGCAGATCAAAAACAAAGTTGTGTCTCTATCAAATTGCATCAGCTGATCAATATATAAGTCTGCCTGAACACTGTAGTGGCGGATTAACCGTATAAGCAACATAGGCCATGACCTAGGCGGCAAAATTTAGGGATTGTGACGAAATTTTTCGCGATTTTGCAGCTGAAAAGTCAAGACGCAAAGACTTGTAAATGTGTTGAAAATGTTGAAAGGAGATGTTTTTTAACGAGTACCTAGGCTGTAATAATTGAATGAAATTATCAAAATCGCACATCTTGTCAAAATAGAGGCGGTAAGTTCTAAATTACCCAGGGGCGACGCAAGTTTAAATACGCCACTGACTAACAGGTGTTTTTATAAATTCTAAAACTATTTTTGAAAAAAAAAAAATGATTTGACATGAAAAATTGCTCGTTAAGCGTGGAGTCGCACTGACGTGTGTTATTACATTTATTACAATCACCGTGAGAGCATTTTCACTGACACTTTCACTGTGTAGTGTGGATGCTCCTCTAATAGTTAAATCTATTGTGACCAGCGGCGGGGATGGAGTCAGATTCGAGAAAACAGGCTTCCGGTTACGAATCCATTATCTCAACCTACTGAGGCTGTTCATCTATTTTGCATTGACATTCATTGACATTTGATAAACAATCCTGTCCGGTATAAGTTACTCGAAAATCAGGTTTATTTTGTAATTTTATCTTTGTACTAGCTGTTTTGCCCGAGCTTCGCTACGATTCTTATATTATTGCTATTTTTGTTTTTTAAGAACAATGGAAATTGGTGGTGGTGGTGGTGGTGGGGGGGGTATTGGTTTTTGTCCATCTTGTATAGTGCAACTAATTTGACCTACATATTTTAGTTCTGATAATTTTCCTGGGATCGTACACCATGATTTTTTGGGGGGAGGGGGGTCCGTTCCGATAAATTTTTTGCTATCTGCTACCGTTTGGGCTGTGGTGGTATTGTAACAGACAACCCCTCATACATAGGTACATGATACATAGGTACAAACATACAAATTTCTGATTTATATATTAAAATATTGGTTTTTAATAATGAACCTTTGGAATTATCACAAAAAAAAANTTTTTTTGTATAAATTATCGGTATCTACAATTAACTGTTTTAAAAAATATTTTTTTTTATTTATTGATACCCCATAATACGCCAGGTCAAATTTCTCTATCATACCTATTTGATTTTTTGTTAATTTTGGAAATTATTAAAATTATTCAATATTCCGTGAATGTGCCATTGATATAAAAACACACAAAATGACATTCGCATTTAAACGCATAGATAAGATATTTAGGTGACACGCCGTGCCCAGCAAAATTTGGCTGTATCCTATTTATGTGTGTGATATTGAAAATTTTTCCAAAAAAAAAGAGGTTATAGAATATTGTATTATTATTTTTATTAATTTGGTAATAGATTTTCATGTTTTGATTGAATAAATTGATAGAAAACCTATATAGCTGAATTTATTCAAAAATCAGAGAATCGGCCTGATCCCGAAAACGACCCGGTATTTTTTAGTTCTGGTGATTTTCCCATACATAAATTTTTCGATGTTTGTTAAACAATTAGTGATACATATAGGTACCTACCCACATACATCTATCTTTACATTTTATTACTACCCATACAGGGGTTCTCAAAAAAAAAAAAGGAAAATCTTGAGAACGGTTACGAATTGGAAAAACACTAAACATAGTCGTATGTTATCTACTAATTCCAAAGGGTAAACTTTTTCTAGTGGTTTTCAAATTTGGGGCATTTTCAGGGGGTCAACTATGAACTCTTATTTATGACTACCATTTTTTTATTACTTTTTTGAAATGTAAAACAAAATGAAAAACTTTCAGATGTATTTGAGATTTCTACTTAAAACAAGGCCGGAGTTATTAGAAAATGAAGTTGAGCTTTTGAATAAATGAAAGTGTGAAAGGATCGATAAAATCTTTTTTCTTCGAAATATATCTAAATGGTTTCAGTTTTTTTCGAACTTTAAAACCGTAATTCAAATAGGTAAACATCATTGGTAAGATTAATATTGGAGTCGGGAACGATCATACCACGTTGATGTATTCCAGTTCCCGTCAGATCACTGAAATTAAGCAACGTCGGGTGTGTTCAGTACTTTGGATGGGTGACCGCTTGGGAACACCACGTATCGTTGACTCTTTTTTCTGGCCTAACGCAAGCTGGGTGAGGTCAATGTGGGTAGCTGGTTTGCAAGTTTCCAGCGAATGGAGTGTAAAACTCCGTCTTGAATGACAAATAGATGTTAAAGAGACGTTAAGCCAAATTAAAAAAAATATATTGGAGTCATTTCTAGTCGAAACTTGAAAGTTTAATCTCAAACAGGCGCAGTGTTCGGATTAAAAAAAGCTCAACTTCAACATAAAATAACTCCTGCCCTCATTTGAGTACCGATCTCAAATGAGCCTCTATTTTTTTTTTTTTTTTTATACTTTTCAAAATAATGAAATAATAAAGGGTTGGTTTCATTTATTGATTCCCCTGAAAGTTTCGAAAATTTGAAAACCACTAGAATAAATTTCTCATTTAGAATAAAGAAATAAGTGCTTCAGCATTTTTCGAAATTCGTATCCGTCCTCAACATATTGAGCTTCGCTCCATCAACGCTTTTAATGCTCATTATAGGTTTGGCTGACTCTTTGTACAGCTACGGCTGCGATGTCAAGAAAAAAAAAACTATGACATCCTTCAAAATAATTTTGCTGATGTCAAATATGGCGCAGAAATATCCGCCTTAAAATTTGATGAGCTATCTGATGCTGTCAAACTTATCTCGCGTATCCAAGTAATCCAAGACAAAGTTATAAGTAAATATCCATACAACGATGTCAATGAGTTCCTTAGGTAAGATCCAAGTAATCCAACACAAAGTTATAAGTAAATATACATACAACGATGTCAATGAGTTCCTTAGGTAAGATCCAAGTAATCCAACACAAAGCTATAAGTAAATATACAAATATACACACAATGATGTCAATGAGTTCCTTAGGTAAGATTGCGATTTTTTTAATAAAAACAGTTTGTTGCCCCGGAAATGCTTTTACAATACTTCAGGGCACTCCCTTTTACAACCCTGCTATTCCGGAATCGAGAACATTCGATTCGAAGATTTCCCCTCCAAGTGGGATTCAAACCCACAATCTCTAGACGAAGGGTCACAATCTCCAGATCACGGAGTTCGGCTAAGAGGTAAGGTTGCGATGATATGTGTTACTGTTTATTCCTAAGAAGTTAGCTTTAACTTAGGGAAAGGACCTTTGTATGTATTTTAATGCAAAATTTAAATATTTAAACATTAAACGAGTGACTTCACACTACTCTTATAGATCATAATGCGATGTTGCGTGCCTCATAAGTAAGATTGCAATGTTGCATGTTCCTGGCTATAGGGATCTGACACCAGGGAGATGTGTTGAGGCAATCCAAAAAAATTGTTTTCAACCCGATTGGAGAGGTTAGGAAATGTTTTTACGGCCATGACTCTATTGTGCATGTTCAACCGTCCAATATGGACCTATGGAACCCAATAAAAGAGCGAGTTTTTTTAAGTCGNAGAAAAAGATTTCATTTTGGTAAGGATTCCGTAAATATCTTCTTTTTTTTTAAAAAAAAAAAAAATTAATAATACCTACCTATCTTTGAATGTTAAATTTGTGAAGAAAATTACTCTATTCAAACTTGATTAGAATATTACGTGGAATAATATCTTTGACTGTTAAATTTGGTCCAGGGTTTTGGCCAAAATGGGAAATGGGCTATTTTTTACACTTCTTCAGAAAAGTGTATTATACTCCATTTTGAACGCCTGTAACTCAAAAAGGTTATTGGGATCCAAATAAAAAATAATATTTCATAAGATTTGTGGGAAATCAAGTTTTGCGTTCGAAACATACCCACTTTAAAAATTTGCATAAGCCAGCGTCTATGGCACGTTGAATACACCAGTTCCCGTTCGATCACTGAAGTTAAGCAACGTCCAGCGAGGTTGTACCATGTGGGTGTCCACGTAGGTTCGTACCCTCTCGTGATGCTGTTTTTTTTCCAATGGGAGAGGTTAGAATTTTTTTTTACGGCCATGCCTCTATTGTGAATGTACAACCGTCCAATATGGACCTATGGAACCCAATAAAAGAGCGAGTTTTTTTTTATTTTTTTGGAAAAGTTGCCGCAACTTATCTCCTCGGGTTTGCGATGTTGCGTGCTCTATATTTGAAATTGCTATGTTAGATGCTTCATAGGTTAAATTCGTTGTTACGTGTTTTATAGATACGGCATGATGTTGTCTAGTTTAACCAAGCGCATGTCTTTATCATTTTAGGTTCTATAATCAGTATACAGATCAGATAATGCAATCGAAAATGCTGAATTTGCTGAATTTTATCACAACTACAATCCACATTATAATAAAAATAGCGTTGATTACACTCTTGTCATGAAATTTTTTAGAAAGTTAGGTTCCCAATATGGCCCTCATGTTTATTTGTGCACTGTGTATGAAAATATTCCAGCAGATATTCTGGGATTGATTAAGAACAACTTTCCAGACAGTATGACAACGTTCTTCAAACATATACGTGTAGCGGGTAAATAATAATAAAAATATAAAAAAAAAATCAAGAGATGTCCCCTGAGGATAGGAACACTTAAAAAAAAGTTCGACCATTCGATAACACTGCTTATCGATATTAAGCTTTCGATAATATCATCAGCACGGCAAGTCTAGGAGGCTAACTAACATTGTACCCCACAAATTTCAATATAACTAACTAATAACTAGAAGTATGCATGGGGGGACTTAAAAAAAATACTTCTAAGGCAATCAAGTCCATGATATTCCTAAAAGGCGACTAAAGGAAGGATCGGAAATAATATCTTTTCCATTACCCATGCAGAAAGAGAAGAGAAGCTACTGCATTATCCGTAAGGATTCTCAACTATCAGCTACTCATGGCGAGCCACATGGTTGTTAACCTATGATGATAATAAAATATGAATTGTTAAATTGAATAAAACTCAAATTTTTTTCCAGATCAATCAATAATATCTAGGTATTTAACGATTCAGTATAATCACACTGAATAATTAACCAATTTTAATTTCATAAATGAAAGAAGAAAAACTTACGTCGTTGCAACATATTATCAGGACAATTCTGAAAGACAAAAAGATTTATATTTTATTAGCAAACCGTTTTGTTCTATTCTCCGAACGACTACAAAAGTAAGTGAAAGAATACGTCTGTCAAGTATGTCAATATAATGGAGCATTCACACTAAGCAGGGACAGTGACGTGACAGTAATTCCGACTGATCGTGAGCTCACAAAGATGCACTGTCACTGTCACGTGCCTGTGTATGCACATGTACCTTTAACTGGTGGTCACGGCACTGTCACTTTCAAAGCTTAGTGTGAATGCTCTTTAAAGAATTTACTTTCTATTCTTTTCTCCTATACTATCTTTTTCCTCTTCCGGCCAGTCCTAATCCTTCTCCCTTGGAGTATGTGGTGGCAGTCGGTGAAGGATTGTTAACTCCTATTCACTAACCATTTCTTCTCTTCTCCTATACTATCCTTTTCCTCTTCCGGCCAGTCCTAATCCTTCTCCCTTGGAGTATGTGGTGGCAGTCAGTGAAGATGTGTTAACTCCTATTTACTAACATTTTCTTCTCTTTACCTATACTATCCTTTTCCTCTTCCGGCCAGTCCTAATCCTTCACGCTTGGAGTATGTGGTGGCAGTCGGTGAAGATTTGTTAACTCCTATTCACTAACCATTTCTTCTCTTCTCCTATACTATCCTTTTCCTATTCCGGCCAGTCCTAATCCTTCTCCCTTGGAGTATGTGGTGGCAGTCGGTTAAGATTTGTTAACTCCTATTCACTAACCATTTCTTCTCTTCTCCTATACTATCTTTTTCCTCTTCCGGCCAGTCCTAATCCTTCTCCCTTGCAGTATGTGATGGCAGTCGGTGAAGGATTGTTAACTCCTATTCACTAACATTTTCTTCTCTATTTCTTTATGATGACCTTAAAATTTCTTTCAAAATTCGCTTTCTAGGTTACTATAAGATGCCTGTGTTTCTATTGGTGGAATTTTGTATTAAAAAAGAAATCTTTATTGTTTTTAAGAAAATCTGTTTGACTCACAGTTTTCAAGATAATTTTGCTCTTAGTAAGAAATATCTGAAATGTAAAGCTTTATGAGCACGCCCATTTTGAAATCTTTGGTCATAAACGTGGTTCATGCACATGTTATATATCTCTTACTAATATCACGTCAAGGATAAAATCATCTGGAAAACTCTGGCTGAAATCGTTTTTTTAAAAAAATAATAATAATATAAAAGTCAATGCCACAATCAAAAATATAGATTTCCATTTGAAAAAACCAAATTGACCTTGAAATAAGCTTCGATAGAAATGTAAGGTCAGTATAATATTTCCCCTAAAATCAATCAATTTTTTGTTTAGAACGTTTTTTCTGTAGAATGAACCATTTTCGAGAAAATCTACCTTATTAGTTAAAATTATTCACCCTGTATAAATATTTTTTCAGGATCCCGTTTTCAAAGGCCTTGCCAAGAGATTTTGTATGAAAACCAAGGATTTGCAAGATATGTTAAAGTTGATAGCTGACACTTCCATTGATGATGATTTTCGGAGACACCTAGACGTTTATATGACTGATTATAATAACTTTATGTATCGCAACTTTTATGCAGCAGGAATAGTGAATGAAGAAATTGCAGTGATTCAAAATCCTGATGGAACCATCGGTGATATAGCTTCCTTAAGTCTCGATCCTCATGTCCAGATCTAGGATACGCTTTCCATAGGAAAGTTTCCTCAAAGTCTATGTCCTGTGAGTAGACTCACCATGGAATTCAAAGTTTCCTCAAAGGTCCCATGTCCTGCGAGTACCTTCTTATTTAAGATTTAGAAGTCAGTCGGTGCCTAGCCTAAACGGCTGGCCGAGGCCAAAATTTTCTTAGTCTAAAATTAATCCTTCCAAAATGTAAGGGATACGTGTTTTTGTGTTTCCTTATATGTTCAGCCATTCTCGAGATATGGTGGTGGGGTGAGACTTTATGGACACCCTGTATACACACATACCATTTCGGGATGTATACCGGGGTCAAAATTGGAGTTCACTAACCTTCACAATTAGAAATGTCAAACTAAAAATGAAATTAATTGTCAACTGAAAAATGAAAGAGAACACAAAATAGGGCCATTACTTTTGGCATACCCTTTATTATTGATAATTCCTTTTCTAAGATCTCATGTCACAAATTCACAAATAATTAACCCCTTTCTTTTCAGTTTCTTCCCCCACTCTCCTGTAGTTCCTAACTTCACATTCAATTCCTTCTGCTTTAAAATGCCTTTTGTTTAACAAACCTTACCTTCTTAAACTTCCAAAGTCAGTCTTCTTGTTCACAATTATTATTGACATCGCTCCTCACATTCTAATTTCCCAGGACCGTATTAACTGCATAGGGCCCCGCGCCTTTCAAACTTACCTACAGTAGATAAAATTGGATTTCGCGAGGTCTTTATTTTTCATGATGATACATAAATCAAATATGTGATAAGTTATAACCACATGGAGACAGAACCTACAAATTTTACATTCCATTTAGGTACCTACAAATTTTGTATTATTTTGAACCAGCTATTAACATAGTGCTTAGACTGATTAGACGGTAGGGCAAGCCATGCCTTTAATTGATGTACGCTTTCTGCCCAACACGAAATCAGATTTCTGGGCACTGCGTTGGACTTCTGTCTTGATTTATGGAACAAGAAAGGAACGGGTGTACTGGAGAAATTATTCAATTAGGTAGTTTTTAAGCATCCACGAACTGAAATGAAAGCAACTTTCATTTTAGTTCGTGAAAGCAACTTTCATTTTAGTTCGTGAAAGAAACTTTCATTTTAGTTCATGAAAGAATCTTTAATTTCAGTTCGTGTTCGTGGAAGAACCTTTCATTTTAATTCGACGACGCTTGTATTTTTTGCCTAGAAATATAAATAAAAGATTTGGTGCAGTTTCTCTAGCGCCAATTATGTAGGGTCTTGTGGCAATTTGAATCGTACTTAGGAGGAATGTTATTAATCATTACCAATTTGAATAACTTTTAAGGGCCTCACGCTGTAAATATGCAATGGGCCTCGCGAGAAGTTAATCCTGCCCTGAG
Source organism: Pachypsylla venusta (assembly GCA_012654025.1). Lineage (NCBI taxonomy): Eukaryota > Metazoa > Arthropoda > Insecta > Hemiptera > Aphalaridae > Pachypsylla > Pachypsylla venusta. The sequence continues at coordinate 15,923,696 of CM022879.1, read as the reverse complement.
CGTTTCCCATTGTTCATTAACAATACTCGTGTATCTATATTAACCCATTCAATTGAAATTATTATATTAACCCCTTTCTATTATTCACATTTAATTAAAATACAATTTATTTTCAAGAAATGTTCCTTGCTATATTATACCTTTGTTTCTTATTTCATTGTTTCCCTTGAGACCTCTGGAAAGTAATAAACTATATAAACAATAAGAAGCTATCAATTTCAATTTTCAAAATGATTCGAATGTTTGTTGCAAGTGTAAAGTATCCTTTGTAGTAACAAAAATAAAACAATTTTCGTTGTTGGAAGTGTATGCCAAGTATTCATTTTCTTGCGGTTAAAATATAATTGAAACAGTTTATCAGCCGGAATTAAAGATAGATGGCAATATTGGGGCTGTCTAAACTCTCAATTTATTAAACCTACTCAGAAAATTGCTTCCAGCCGCCACCATTGTATAATTAACCTCTAGTATCGACCTCGCAAAATGTATTCCCCACAATCTGAATATTTGACTCGACCTCATTTAAAATCAACCACAAAATATAAAAAGAAATAACATTTTCTTTATGGTAAACTCTTGTGAGTGTTTTACATTGTTTAAGTGTTCATCACAGCGGTACAAGGATTTTTTTAACTCCCCTGCTGATTCTACCATATAGCGTTGCCACTTATTGTCGTCTCCATCTTGGCTACTCAATTGTATCTGAGTGCATCCCGTGTAATGCACCCAAACGCAAAATCGAAATATTCGAAAATTTTGTAAACCTTGAAAATTTTCATCCGAACCTCCCCGGGGATCGAACCCGGATCTCCTGGGTGCAATTTCAGTGTGATGATCACAAAAAATATAAAATACCCCCACTCTTCAAGTTAATTGGGAGTTTCAAAGAATAATCATGGTTTAAAGCTAGACTTTGCTTTAAAAGCATGATTTTTCTTTCGTTCGTCTTTTTGTAACACGATAACTCTCGTTCGTCTTGTCCGAATTTGGTATTCGCTTCACTGTATTTATAGTTTTTACCCAAATGTTGTCAATTTCAAGAAAGTGTGGTCTACTCTTCACAGAACTAGTAGGCACTACCCGCATTTCAAGATACATCCAATAAAAGAATCAGTTTGTCCACGTTAGGTTAGGATTGACTGATTTGTATACAATTTTATATGAGATCCCAATTTAGTTTTAAAATGGACACTATAGGACAGTGACTAACACAAGGGGATCTTTTTCTTGGGTTCTCCCTTTTTTAAGGAAAACAAGATTTTGGTACCCCTAACTCCGGCATTTATTGGCTTTGACAGTATGACAGTTAACACATTTCACTATTATCTACTCAAGATAAGAATTCGAGCTGACCCCCTTCGAATGAAAACCGCTCTAGGGTCTTATAAATGTCCATACCAAGTTTGATCAATATCGGACAAGGGACAAGGCATTCGAAAATTATCGTGGTGCAAATATACAAATAGTCAAACAAACAAAATCGTGAAGCTAAAGCTAGACATCACTTCGGTCGGTCAATAATCACATGGCCATAGCTACATGATACATTTTGCCCAGTTTTGTTTACTCGTATCATTTTCAATAATGAACCTTTGTTTTACTTGTCGGTATGGCTCACTGCCAAACACCTTCAATTTCTAATTATATTTTTTGCTTGTTGCATTGTCAGTGTTTGGGTAATTAATTTTGACATGACTGTATCTTCAATATCAGATAGGTACTAATCTAAAATGATATTATATTTTACACATACACTCATGTTCAATTACTTTCGTATGAAGAGATATGATTTCCGGTGAGAAAATGGTGGGTAAGGAAAGAAAGCAAAAATGGGCTTGTAATAATGTTTCACAATATTTTCAGGACGCCTAATATGTATTAGAGTAAAAAAATCGAATATTAAAAAATCCGTACGTCTGCCGTACGCCAGGCCGTTATAAGCAGTTTGGCCATTTAGTATTGACCCATGTTGATCAATTTTGACACATTTATAGGGTTCCATACTAAAATAAAACCTGCGTACCAAGTTTCATCAAAATTCACAGCGTACACGGTACGGGGGGGGGGCGGCGCCGTGGAATAATCTTGACGTCACTGTACATTTTAGAAGCTTTAGTAGGAGGCCATGTCCTACTTGTAAATTCTAGAGACTTCAGTAGGAAGCCATGTCCCACATGTAAATTCTAGAGACTTCAGTAGGAAGCCATGTCCCACATGTAAATTGTAGAGGTTTCATTAGGAAGCCATCTCCCTCCTGTAATCTGTAGAGGCTTCAGTAGGAAGCCATAACCCACATGTAATTTGTAGAGGCTTCAGTAGGAAGCTATATCTGACCTGTAAATTGTAGAGGCTTCAGTTAGGAAGCCATGTTCCACCTGTAAATTGTAGCGGCTTCAGTAGGAAGTCATGTTCCTCCTTTATAAACTCATACTTGCATACTTCATTTATGCAAAGCCTAATATTTTGAATAAATCGGTCAGGTACAAATTTTGAACAAGGGTAACATACTTTCTGAATCCCTTCCCAAAATCATTAGAAGATAATAATATAATTGGCGTACCAAATTGAATGTATAAAATGCCTTTTTATAAAACCATGGATAGGAACAGAAATGTATTGAAAAGTACTCCGGGTAATGTGGGACGTTGGGCGGGGTGGGGGGTCATGAAAGTTTTATGTAATTTGGAGTAGGTAGGTATTATAACATATTATGGTGCCTCTGACAGAAAATGTTTAAGAGGCCATACTTCAGATCGTGTACATTAATATTTATTTTTTTACAAAAATCCCTTATTTTTAATACCTAACATAATACAGCAGAAAATAATATACTGTGTGAACCAAAAAATGTGCAGTTCAATATTGCTTTATATACCTACTTGTAAAATGTAAATCTTAGATGATAATGTTGACTGATTACCTAATTAATAACAATCAATAACATAATTCCTTTTCCAATGGAGATTAAAAATCTTAACTCTTTCTATTATTTAAAAACTAAGAATGTTTTTCTTGTTCACAAAAACTGAAAAAATTACTTGTCAATCGGCACCAAAACTTTTTCCATGATTATAATGAAATAATGAAAAAGAACATAAAAGATAGTTTTTATGTTGATTAATTGACTGATTAGTCCATTAAGTGAAAAAAATGATTTATTAATCATCATTATTAGGGAGATATCATACTAATTTAAAATTATTGGAGAATAACTTGATGGGCTGAACTGGCAACTTATATTAGATTCACATGACTTTATTATGAGGGCTAGGGTGCTCTCAGACAGCCGATTACGTATCTTATAGCATATCATACATTTTCTTATGAGCCCGCAGATCGAGCATTTAGCATACTCCCATAAGAACAAATGTATTTGTTTTTGCTTGCTTATAAAAATGTGTGAAATGCTATAAGTTAAGTTAGTATGTGGCTGATTGATTGGTCCATTAACTAAATTCGGAACATATGTGCTAAGCGATAAGATAAGTATGCAGCTGTCTACGGGCACCCTAAAGCGGGAAGAGTTGCGAAATTCATAGCGGTGCAATGAGATAGTTAATGAGCGAGCTCGTATCAAATCGCAAGGCTTCTTTACCTTGCGATTGCACCATACTACTTGATCTGAGTTGGCCTCGCATTCAAAATGCATTATAATGCAAATATCTCACGCCATCGATTCGCGTGCTGTTTCACTAACGCTTATCTCAGCTGTGTCAGTGTGATACACCCTGTACATTGTACATATGCCCGTAATAATTCCTAACACAAACTCCCTTCTATTTTGATTTTTAGGTAAAAATATTTTACAATGCCCATAGCTCTTCAGAAATATTTTATAAAGGGGTTTACAATGTCATTTACAAAATAATTTACAAATAAAATAAAAATTATTTTCGAAAAAATGTAAACTTTACCAAAGTTTTTAGCAAATTTTTTAGTTCTCTAAAAAACAAGAGTTCCCAAACTTTTTCTTTGTCCACCGGGGACTTAGAAGAAGAAGAGTCAGCGGTGTTAGCAATCATAACATTATTTGTTGGTTATGGACCAATAAATATTATGATTGTCAAGTGACACCATAAATATTTCGGCCATTTTATCACCGTTGTTTTGACACTGATTTGGAATTCAACCGGAAACAATAAAATTGATGCAATAAAAATCCAAACTTGACCATAATAAATATAATGTAATTGGATCGCTTTATACTCAATTTCTTTACTCAAGTTTTTTGACAACAAATCGTGTAATTATTCAAATATTGACGGAGCTTTGACCGGATAACTGCCAAAAATTTGACGGCAAATCGTGTGATTATTCAAATTATTGGCGGAACTTTGACCGGATAGCTTCCAAAAACTTGACACCTAATCGTGTGATTATTCAAAATATTGACGGAGCTTTGACTATGGATAGCTACCAAAAATTTGACACCAAATCGTGGGATTATTCAAATTATTTGCGGAGCTTTGACCGGATAGCTAGCAAAAATTTGACACCCTATCGTTTGATTATTCAAAATATTGGCGGAACTTTGACCAGATAGCTACCAAATATTTGACACCAAATCGTGTGATTATTCAGAATACTGATGGAGATTTGACCGGATAACTGCCAAAAATTTGACACCAAATCGTGTGATTATTCAAAATATTGGCGGATATTTGACCGGATAACTGCCAAATATTTGACACCAAATCGTGTGATTATTCAAAATATTGACGGAGCTTTGACCAGATAAGTGCCAAAAATTTGACACCAAATCGTGTGATTATTCAAAATATTGGCGGGGCTTTGACGGGATGGCTACCAAAAACTTGGATGAGTTCGTCACACGTTATCTATAATCAATTCAAAATGAAGTTTGATGTTTTTTTGTTCCTAATGTAATCCTTTTGTAGGGGTTCCACGTTTCTTGGGAGCTATTAGGTCATAGCTTCAGAAAAAATGAAATGAGAAAATGTGGTTATCATTTAGCAGCGTAGAGTACGAATATTTTTTCTGGATAAATTGCAGTTCAAAATCCCGAAAAAATTAAAGTATAAGTTTTTGGGACGAAGATCCAAAACTCCAAAAACGACGTCAGACCGAAAGATTCATGTGGTATTATTTAGGGACATGTCACAGGTTGAGATACCCCGATTCAAAATATGCCCAAATAAAAATGTGATAAAATTGAAATTTTTAAGTAAAATATTGCGTTCACTCTTTCTCTTTTTTTTCTCATGCCTGAAGATATTTTCATTTATTTCCCATTTAGAAGACTCAGAATTTTTTTCCTCGTCAATTAAAACTACCGAAAAATGAAGTAAAGATTTTAGATTGAGAGCAATTCGTTTTTCTAAGGGCTGAAAAATGCGCAGAAATTTGTGGAATGGGTGAATGTATTAAATGGAAATAAAAAGTTTTTGAGAAAAATCTGATGGTTAGATAGGTATAAAAAGGTAACTCATTTTTTATCGATAGTGTATGACGATGATTAGACAAGAAACAGAAAGAAAAGTGTATATAAGGATTTGACTGTCAGATGATTTTAGATTTGATTTAGAGCAGCAGTGGTAAGAAAAATATAGACTATTGGGTGAAAGAATACCATTATGCGAGTTTATTGCACAAAGGAATTATTTAACACATAACCCATTGAAGTCTCATTCAGTCATCATATAATAAAATTAATGAGGAAATCCCGTCTGGGCTGGGGATTGAGCGGACGCCCAGCAGTACCAGATGGGCGCTTAACATCTGTGCTATTTACTATGAAGTTAACTAGTAGATCTGTGACTTTCGAACTAACTCAATTAAAAATGGTCCTCCATGATGTGTACGAAAAAAGTTAAAGCCTATCCACATGGTTTACACGCTGTATTCGTTTTAAATGTCCCTATTGAGTGAGGACAAGCGGTTGATTGGCAACGATCAATTACGATGTCTTTTGTGTGAGTACCCCTTCGAAGATATATATTACAATCTACTCGAAAGCCCGTTCAAAGCTCTCAACAGATGCCCTATTAAACCTAATGTTTGTCATCCCATCAAAGTTGTACTGAGATCTCCAACAGAACATTAAAATTTCTAGAAGGGATATTAAAAAAGCGAAGAACAGATTTTTATTTTTCAAAATATAATAATTCGCCATTATTACTCCTTTGACAATATTGCTCGCCATTAGCAGAAGCAATAAACATTTTAGTGAGGAAATTAAAAATCATAAAAAAAAGAAGACAAGAAAAATATTTCAATATGAACAGCACATGGCTTTCCCAAAGATAATGGTTTTGTGGAATGGGCAAAAGGACCTGTAATTGTATTATTCACGGATAATCAGTGGCGGATTTGAGCTTTCGCCGCCTATATGAAATTTAGAACTTGTCATCTCCATTTTGACAAGAAATGCGATTTTTGCTGCAGTATGACTTGAAAATTTTTATTTTGCCACCCCAGGTAATGACCTATGTAGCTTTTACGGTAAATCCGCCATTGCGGATAATATAATGGGGTTTTACATCCATTAAAAAGAGATGCATAGTTTTTTTCCTCGGACATGGTCGTCGAAACTAATTCAAGCTCACGCCGCTACAAGACAAGAAACTAATCCAAGTGCATTTAGGTTAATGGAGCACAGTCTTCTGTAAGCGATATAAATATGTTATAGCAGGTTCCATTATGATTTTGGGTTCATTTAGTCTGTTTTATCGAATTAATCATAAATTCAATTTAACCCCCTTTTTGTAATTTGAAAAACCGCAACATTTAATTCATTAGTCCAACTGCCTAAAAATCACACCAATGAAAACTAAATAATTGAAAATTGAAAACAACAATAATGGGATTTAAACTCATAACTTTTTATCTGTTTGTTTCGCGGTACCTCTCGAACAAATTGTATTGTAATTTTAATTAATCCTTGCATTAATAATCCATTTGATTATTTGGGCTTTAGACCCACCCGGAGCTAAAATGCGGCCCAATATAGAGCATGTATATATGATATTATTCAAACCAACCGATCGTCAGTCACTGCTCAAAAATGTTTGCCCAGATGAAACATCGCTATTTTTAGTTAATTCGTCTGTGTGATGGTCCCACAATAACTCAGGAACACCTTGGCCGAGTTTGGTGAAACTTGGTATGGGCATTTATTTATGAATTGGATGGAAAAGAGTAGAGGCATAGAACAAAAGGTTGTGACAATGTGGCATGGTAAAATTAAGGAAGAGAACTACGACCCCAAATTGAATTGGGGAAAGGTGCAGTAAAAGAAGAAAATAATTGGAATTGAGCCCCATTGGAACACCAGGACCCTCAAGTTGCGACCGAGGGGAGCAAGCCAGCTTCATTAGTTGACGATCCTAAGCCCGTGTAAATACGGAAGGTTTGATATGCTCCAAACTAATGAAAAACTATGCCCCAAACCAATAATGAGAAATTATAAGCAAAACACGAGTTTCTACGTAGTTTCTATGGATACTGCGAGAAGCAAGCAACGGTTACAGTGCCAGGAAAAGGTTACAGCTATAGAAAGGTTGTGGCTTGGTAGAATTAAGGAAAGCAGCACCGACGAGAAATAGAATAGTGGAAGGGTGAAGTTAAAGAAGGACCACGAGGTGCCTCGTCGCTACCAAAATCACTTCACCAAACACCAAAATACTGATTATTATTTTTTTTTCACATCAAACATCTATGCTTCCATTAAATTCACATCAGCATATGCTTGAAGCAAAATAAAAGAAAATAAAGTGAAATTTGTGCCAACAAAAAGGAAAAATATAAAACGTTGATAGCATATTTTCTTTTAAAAACAGAAAGCCTTTGACTTTTAACATTTGAATGTTCAAAACTGAATGCCCCATTTCGAATGATGTAGTGTCTGCTATTGTTTGGGCAATAAATGGAATGTTAGGACACAGTCAAAAGACTATCTCTTATTACTACGAGTATAATAAAGTGGGTCTATTTTTTAGCAACCCAGGCAGGACCGATTTTTTTAAATTATTTCAGGAATTGATAGGAAAACATGTCAAATGACTTTCTCATTTGAATTTTTGGACCTCGTATAGGTTACACAAAATAAAGGTATTTATGTGACAGGACGTGCAATGGAGCAATTTTCAGTATTTTTTTTTAATTTTTTTTTTTTTTTGTGTGTGTGTTGCCACACAAAAAAGGCGTGAATTAAAAATTTATCAAAAACTACCTGTTTTAACCGTGCTTCGCTACGGCCTATAGCTTGGCGCCTTAGATGCATGCTATAGTATTCTATGTTTTCCCTTTCAAAAATCGGAAAAATGGTCAGTATTAATATTCTATGATTTCCCTTTCAAAAACCGTAAAAATGGCCATAACTCGAAAACGGTTGGACCGGTTTTTCCAATCTATGTTCCAAATTAAGGTTTAAAACTCCACCTAAAACTTTCTCTCTTTGAATTGATATGATGTCTCGACAAAATTCAAGATATTGGACCATGACTGATGACCGGCTAAATTCGGTAAAAAATCGAAAAATTAAAAAGGACAATACAATTAATATAATAATAGAGATAGCCCTTTTCAGAGACTGCCGCCAAATTATTAGTATTCATTGCATGACCCTGTACGAAGAAGGAAAAGTATTCTTATAGTTTCTTTCCAAACGCTGAAAGCCACTTTGAACCCTTATTGTAATATCATTAGCACGGCACTAATGTTCAAGCTATCTGAAATGCAGAATCCACCACCGCCCTACCTGGTGACGATGAAGCTTTCCCCTTCTGAAGAAACATTACAATAAATAATTATATTATCTAAGTTGAATCTTTCACCAACTTTTGTATACTTTTGCAGACATTTTATGATGTCATTCTGGAGATGGAGAAAATGGTATAAAGTTTAAGAAAAATATTTTTATTCCTAATTATCAGCTTTAGGTTTCTGGTTTGAAGAATTCAATAAAACCTAAGAAAGGAAGTAATTTCACCCCGGTCGACATTTAGAACCGGAGTCCACATGACTACAAACGCAAGCTACTGCGAGTAATTACACACTTCTTAGAACACAAGGGCACACTATTACGAGTGACTGACACAATTGAATGTAGTTCAATTAAATCTCATTCACGTGCTGTAGTCATTTGTAGAAGCGTGAGCTTGTAGTCGCGCGTAGTCCCTTTAAAGGTCAATTGACCTTCGGATCAATAAACATGTACAACTCTGTTAGAAAAGTTTTTGACATTTTCCATTTCTAAACCTTGATGGATTTGAATCAAGCGCGCTTGCATGATCCAACATTGAACCTTCATTCGTCCGAGAATTTATTCAGACCTCTCTATAACGTCAGTTGCTGACGGGCAATGTTTGAATGACGTGGCGGTGTTCTTGGCACGTCTCGCCGGTTTTCCAGAGTAAATAAAAGTTGAAAGTCGGACAAATCAAGAGAAGTAGTTCTTGACCACTATGCTGCCAAGGCAGGTTGCACAATTCCAGAAAATTTCATCGAATTCGTATAAAGGGCATAAGGGATGAGGCATTACAGGCCCATTTAGAAGGCTATTTCGATTTCGTTTGTTCAAATATCTCGATTTTTTTTTAACCTAATATCATAATGTCAACACAAAGTTTTGCAGACATATTCTTGCTTACTCGTTCATAAAAACAAACAACTTTTCCATTTAATCTGCCATTAAGATTGTATACCTTCCACGATAGAAGAAACTTTATAAAGCTCTTAATAGGGACATTACAGCTAACAACTTTCCTTTACTGATGCGAGAGCTACAATGATAAACTTTTCATACACACAATTTAATGACAAGAATAATACATACAGGGTTTTGTAGATACATTTTTATCTATGCCGATATCTCGAGTTTCAGATGTTGTGGATTCAAATCCCGCCAGGGGCAAACATTTTCTGATTGAATTTTGCCTATCTGGAATGCTATTGCTGTTAAAGGAGCTTCCTAAGATTATGCGCTAGCAGTTCCGTGGTATAACATTTTTTTTTTTAAAAAAAAACTTATGCTTAAAATTTTGTGGTCCACAACTTTTGATGGAAAGTTTGATTATCATAAAACTTTCGAAAAATAAACACTGTGTCTCTAAGTTATGCACAATTTAAAAGACTGTGGTCTTTTTTGAGCTATCGATAAAGAGAGAAAAAAAAAACATTTAATTGATACAGGGTGTTCCTAGGTCCATTAATAAGACAATTTGTATTTTTAAACTAAAAAAAAGCCTATGCTTTGTTTACATATCTTTTTTTTTTTTTTTTAATTTAGCTTAACGTCTCTTTAACATCTATTGGTCATTCAAGACGGGGGTTTTACCCTCCATTCGCTGGAAACTTGCAAACCAGCTACCCACATTGACCTCACCCAGCCTGGGTTGGGCCGGAAAAAGCCAACGATACGTGGTGTTCCCAAGCGGTCACCCATCCAAGTACTGAACACGCCCGGACGTTGCTTGGGATGGGAAGTAAATGGGAAACGTACACATATTAAATTTTGACAACTCAAATGTTTTTTTTTCCTTTTTCCGGCCTAACCAAATGTAAATAGGTATGTATTATTTTACATTTTCCTTATTTTTGTTGAACTTCAAAAATATTTGCCGAACAGAAAGACTATACCTTCAAGATGCCAGGCGACGCCTGCTAGAAAATATAGAAGTTAGCACCCATAGAAATACCAGATTCCAGTAGTAACTCGTACATGATGGTACTATGAAAATCCTTATACCAAAGGGGAAGAATAGATTATAATCGAAAATGATTCAATTTTCAGAACATAAAAAAATACGATGGGGGGGAAAAATTGAGAAAAACACTTTTCCGATGAAACACATTTCCTTTTTTTAAAAAAAAATAATAATATTGTGATAATAGAAAAAATAATAAACATAAAAAATAATTAGAGAATAAAATTTTATTATAATGGAATTTAATACAAATAATTTGATTTAGATTAAATAAGCGACATTGTTCCAATGTTCAAGCTTGTTATTTTTTTTATTAGAGACGTGTTTGAAAATATTGAGAGCTTCGTTCCTGTGTAAGGGATCTTGGGGGCCGTAGAAAGAAAATTTGGCCGGGGGGGGGGGAATTTACGGGCCCCTNAAAATTTACGGGCCCCTATATTATTCTTTCATCTAAAATCATCGTATGGGCAGTAATCAAAGTAAAAGTAGGCAATTCACTTCGTTGATGTGAAAAGGCGTGTATGCTTCTTCTTGGGAACAAATAATTCGATTATCAGATGTTATATTGTTTACGAAATATACCAATATTTATGATTGCTGTACAAGCTGAAAGGTCGCACTATATTTTAAAATCAGTGTCCTGCAATAGCCATTGTCCCTTATTAGCCCACTATCGCTAAACTTCTGATTTTGTGTGTTTGAAATTTAAAACTTTTAAGTTGATTTATTTATTATTCAGAAAAAAACATGAAAAAATTCATTATGATAATTTTCTCACCGGGCCTCTTAGGAAATCCCGGGCCTGGGGGGATTCCCCACAATTCCCTCTACCTCTCGTCGGGCCTGGTCGCTATGCACATTTAACTCTATAGTTACTCATTGTCCTCATGAATCTAAGTGAGCACTAAAACATCCATATCACATTGACAAATGATTGCCTCGTTCAGGATTCGAAACCGCGTCTCCCGAATTCAAGACTTGTGCAGTGACCACTAAGCTATGAAAGCTGGTACTGCTCCTCTATAATTTTTTTTGTAACGGTGTTCCTTTATAATTTTTCTTTGTAACGGAGTTTAATCCATTTTCCAGATTCAGGTTAGGAAAAAATGCCGTGTTGGTATGAAGTAAATGAAGTTGCAGAAATGTTATTTATGGTACTTTTTTTCACATTGACTATAATTTTTTCACATTGACTATAATTATAGTCAATGTGAAAAATTAGAAAAAATGGGATGATGATCAAAAGGAAAATAATTAAAAATGAAAATTCAATTATTTTGTATATTCATTTTTAAGAGAAAGGGATTTTACCTCCATTTGCTGGAAAATTACAAACCAGCCAGGTTTGAGCCGTAAAAATATCACGATGCGGCGAAACTACGTGAACAGACACTTGGTAAGATCTCGCTGGACGTTGCTTAACCTCAGTGATCTAAGGGGAACTGGTGTGTATTCAATGTGCCATAGACGCTAAGAGATATCACAAATTACCAACAACCCCCCCCCTTCAAAAAAAAAATCTGGAGCCCTAAATTTGACATACATACCAAATTTCAAATCAAATGAAAACTGCCAACGGTATTATTGATTGCACCCAAGTGTATCAAAGGTTACTGAGACCCTACATATGATTACATACCAAATTTCAAATCTCTAGCTCTCTTTTTAGAGTGCAATACTAAAAACCGCTAAAAAGCGACGGAAACCACCAAGGGTGTATTCGATTGCAACCAAAAGTTTTGGGGCACAATTAGAGCCCAGATGGGACCTATCAACTTTCTAAGTGGCAAAAGTGGCCATCACAGCAGACGGTGGACAAACGGTTTTCTTTAATTCGATTTTTGGATTCTACGTACATTGAATCGTAAAATATCAAATTTTGAGGATGAGGGGGGTGATTTTTTTTCGTGACGATTCCAAAGGTGCATTATTGAAAATGATAAACCAAAAAAAACAGATTGAATTATTTTGGTCAAAAGGAATTCAAAAGCCACGGGAAAAGGCGGATAACAATTTTTGGGCGTCATCACATTAATATTTATCTACTGAGAAAATCCAATATTAATGTTCGGATTACAAAGTAGGTCTCACAATAAAGTATCTGATCCTGAGAGATTCGTTGGGTGGGCAGAAGGCATGTTCCTTTCAACAGTAAAGTTAACAATTTAATTAACAGTAATTACCTGAGCAATTAAATTTGTTAATTTACTGTGAACATAATAATTACTGAACGGTTTCATTACCGCCTCAATAATGAGAAGTACGGGGTGCCCTAGGAAGAAGAGTAATCATATTGGTTTATTATTTTCAATAATGAACCTTTAGAATCGTCACGGGAAAAAATATCCTCCCTCAATATTTGATATTTTACGTTTCTAGTTACGCAGAACAAAAAATCGAATAAAAATCCGTTTGTTCGTCGTCATCCTACGACGTCCGCGGTGACAGCCACTTGGCGTTGACCGATTTTTGTAATTTGATGCCTTTAGCCTCGAAAAAGAAATATTTTTTATGTATTTAAATGTTCAATCAATCAATAGTGTCATCAGCGTTACTAAGTAGTTGTAGTGTTCTACTAATGTTTTTAATCGTCATCAATCTAATCTTGAAGGCTAATTATTAGCATGGACATTCAGAATCATGTCAATTAGTGCAATATACATAATAGCGTCAGTAACATAATAATATTTCAGAGTTGCTTTCCGTATTATTTTACATCATCAGCTCAGGTGGATTGGGGCCGAGAGGATGTCACCCTCAAGTAACTTTTCGTTAGATTACTATGTATGGAAGAAATTACGTCTTCAGGATAGAGAGTTTCTTTCTGTTAAAGCCAAACGGCCCCTTCACATATTTTGGTTCCATCACAGCATTGCTAAGAGTCTCATGTAATAATAATCCCTTATATATTATACCAAACCAAATCTATTTACTCTGGTAAAAATATTGGTTTTCAATTACATTTTTTATTTTCGTTTTAAAGATCATTCAGGACAGGTGTACCCAACATTCGCTGAAAAATTACAAACCAGCTACCCATATTGACCTCATCCCGAATGGCCCTGGTAGTGAGTACGACGAAGTAAATTTCCCAAGAAAAGATTCAACTCTGAGACTACACTTGTAAAAAATAACTGTTAATTTAATTATTTCCAATGAGTAATACATTTTCTCAATTCTTGGTAAATTTCAATATTAACATCCGTTTAATTTCATTTCTTACTTATTTTTCCCCATTAATTTTTGAGTTACAAAGAAATGAAGTAGATATTGAATTTTCAACAGGACATGGAGTTCATTATGCTTAAAAAACATCAAGTTAGAAGTAAGAAGCAAGCCTCTCAAAATCAATGTGTGGCCCTTAATAGATGTGAAACCTGAAACCTGCATACCATAAAACGAGAAAGGAAAAGTCCTCCCGGTCTAGTGGTATCTTTTTGGCATTACACCGGGCGTATCCGGGTTCAATTCCTGGCGGTGTCGGAAAAAATTCCAGTTAGTGCTTGTGATTTCGGGGTGCAATCAACCCTGTCAGTAACGTGGTGCAAAACAGGGTTAAAAGATTTGATTTGGTAGAAGATTGAAGGGATTCTTAGTTTATTATTTACATTACAAACAATGCCAGATTAATCTTCCGCGGGGTCCGTAGCACTTTCACAGAGCGGGCCCCTCCAGCCTCCATCCCCCCCGCCGTCGTAGTCTAAATAGTCTACCTTTTGGAGCCAGTACAAAAATTGATTATCTTTTGGCCTTTTGGTTTAGTACCTACAGCTAGTAGAGAAAACTGAAATTAAATTTTGAGTATTACCAACATTGATAAAACATGAATTAAACGTGCTACAAGTGCTACTATTGTTAATCCGGCCCTGATTACAAACGCGTAAGGAAGAAAATGAAATCATTTGAACTTTGTACTCCTCGTAGAGAAGGATGATGAATATTAGCTGATAAATGAGAAAGTGCTAAGAAGAATAAGGGGGTCCAAGAACATCATTCAGAAAAGAAGAGACAAACAATTATATTGAAGCGGAAATCGGAAAGTCATTTAGAAGAAGATCAAGCCTGAAATATTGCATGATTTTGTTTCAACATATCTTGACAAATGAAGACTCAAACCCGGGACTGGAAAGCTGAGATTATCTAAACTGATAACCTGATGATGATTGCATTTGATACAACTTTTAACACTAAAACAGTATTATAGTATATAATATATAATACTGTTTTAGTGAGTATTAATTTTAGTTGTGGTCGCAGTTGCATTCTTTAATTTTTTTTCTTGGCGAAGATAAAAGACCTCATTAAAGAAGATGGAGTTCTTTTCCAAAACAACGCATTTCGGACCGCAGAGAAAAGAGCACCAAACCCGCTCGATTTATGAAACATTCTATAGTACACCTCGCAGCAAGTAAAATATCTCATGCGTGACATTGTATACATCACTTCTCCGGAATTTATTTTTTGGATGCAAATGTAAATGCGTTCTTTCAGAAGTTCAGAACCTAAGCACACCGCTCTCCTCTCTCCTTCAGATAAACGGGCTTCCAAAAGTCGACGGCACACAATGATAATCACCGCATATGACACAATATTAAATTGGTTTATTATTTTCAATAATGAACCTTTGGATCGTCACAAAAAAAAAAAAAAACCCCCNTTCACGGTACCTACGTAGAGTTCAAAAATCGAATGAAAAAAAAATGCGTTTGTCCGCCGGGCCGCCCGACGTGATGGGCACTTTAGCCATTTATTTTCTCGATAATAGCGGCCATTCCAACTTTCCGGACAATGGATTGAAGATTGCAGATAAGAAGTAGCCCCCTTTCAGTTGGTATACCTACAGTTTAGGCTTGACCAACCAACCCTGTATCTAAGTGTGCTTATTTTGTTTATTTTATATTTCTTAGAAGTCTTAATTTAATTATGTAAACGTTTCCGATTGGTATGTTTACAAGACCATCTGGTAGATCTTCTCACTCTCTTGTTTTCAAGAATCAGTGATTTCATTTTTGGTGTGTTGAATGAACAATGGGCTGACAATTTCACATCTTTTTATGATGATTTTAGGTATTCATACTTATGACTCATACCCAGAAGATACACGCACTTCAATAAATACATATGGATGCATCAGAGAGGAGCTAGAGCCAAATGGAACAGCTAGAGCGAAATGGAACAAATGTTTTTAAGATAAGTATTAATCGGTCCAGAAAAAATACATTTGCATACAAAAGTTAAAGAACAAAATCGATGAAATGGATTCATTGATCTCTTCCATAAGATCTTTATGCCCGCAAACGACAGAATCCTTGGAATTTTCATCAATAACTTAATTGAAGTAACAGTTTTTCTTTTTTACATACGAGAAATTAAAGAACAAAATCGATGAAATGTATTCATGGATCTGTTCTAAGAACTTCATCCCCGGAAAAGACTTTCATCAATCCTTGAAAATTTCATCAATAACTTAATTGAAGTAACAGTTTTTATTTTTTACCTACAAGAAATTTACAATCGTCATTTGATTTCTAAAATGCAAAAAGAGAAAGGATTATTGCTATTTTGTGACTGAACAGGTAATTTTTCAACATCAGCTTTCAAAAGTCAGAATCCACACCTGGGTAGGATCTACATATTTATTTTATGATATAATACATTTATTACAAGAACTCTGTAACTGCATACTTAGATACTTAGAAGTTACCGTCTAGTTTAGGTTGGGCTACCGTTTATACAAAATTTCAAAAATAAATAAATTGAAATCTTAAAAAAAAGAAAAAATAGAATTCAGTTTCATAATGTGTGTAATGATATTTGCATATAACAATAATTGTGAACGATTACATCAGATTGCCTTTAATTCTACAAGCTTTACAGAATGAGCAAGCCATTCTTTCTAACTTTCTAATTACGAACAAAATTATAAAACTTACCTTTGAAATGAGTAATCTCTATGATCTTCTTCTAAAAAGTCTTTAAAAAATCTAAAAATTTATATTTGCTAACAACAAACTTTATGTTTGTAAAACTACACCCATTAAAAAGTTTTTGAAAAACAGTAACCAAATCTTATCAAGAAATCAAAAAACTCTCATATAGCATGTGAGTATGTGAGATGAGAGCTTTCGAAATTAACAAAGGCTTAAGAATATTATTTCTTTTGATCCTTCTAATAGTAAACTTAAGGTTTGCAAATTAATCCTGAAAACGTTAAGAACAAAGGTGTTTCTCTGTCAGGAGCTATATTTATTTTGCTAATAATAGTGTTCTAAAGGAAGAGTTTCTCTCATTGGCAAAATTCGCGGATTGTATTAGGTTCAGAGAAATCCACCAATTTAGCGCTTATTTTGTGGTTATTTAAACTTATGAGATATGAATAATCACTGGTTTATCTGGCCAGTTGTCCGAGGAAAAAAATAACAACCAGATACTTGTCGAAGGAAGTGCATGTCTAGTTTTATCAATACAATGTTTCTTTAGTTTGTCTGTTTTTGTATCACTATGCCTTATCTGAAGGAAGTGCATGTCTAGTTTTATCAACACAATGTTTCTTTAGTTTGTCTGTTTTTGTATCACTATGCCTTATCCGATTTTGATGGAAATTTGGGGCATTTGGGACCAAACAGTGAACATTGATCATCTACGGTGTTTATAGCAAAAGTGAAAATCACCATGGTCTGAGAATCTCTTAGAATGATTCCGAAGGTTTCTCAAGGTATATACAGGTATTTTTTTTATAAGGTATATACAGGTACATGACCAAAAGGGCCCAGTAAAAGTCGTCACTTTGTGTCCATCGGTGTTCGAATCATTGCTATACATACATATCTCCAAGTCCCTCAGGGCGCCAACTTTATTTGACAAAGGTGCCTCGGATTTTTTTTATCGATTTACTAGGCCCCATTGGTCCCTACATTTTTGGCTCCTGAGGAGGCGAAATTGCCGCTACTGGCAGTATTGCCGTCGTTCATCAAATATACCCCTTACATTTTTAATCATGTTTATCAGTTGAATCAATGACTCTTATTTAGATATTATCTTCTTTCAACTGCTGGATTGCTCTGCTTTTGCAAACATAATTTTAGGACTTTCCAAAAATATAACAATCATAAAGCACTGCTTGTTCATAGTCACCCATACCAACTTCATAAGTAAAATCCTTCCGTTCAGGATACAAGAATCCTTCATTGATTCTCTTATGTCGTGTATGCTCGTTTTCATTCGTATTCTTTGAATTGATTATAATTAAACGGTCACTTTTTCGGTTTTGTAAAATTAATTGTGGATATTTTGATCTTAACATTTCATTTAATTTGATTATATAATTCTTTGAGCTTGGTTTTGATATAATTTTCCCGGTTGATTGATTAACGTAAACCAAATCTGTACTTTGTGGTAGTAATTTCTTTTTGCCATTAAATATTTCTGTCCAGTCTTTATATCTATCTAGAATGTCAATGAATGCTGAGATAAACTGGTTTCTTTTGTTTTTTATAATTAAAAAAACAATTGGTTGGCTAAGGAAATTGATCATATCTGTTTGGCTCAGAGCTAAATGTTTTACTAATGGATTAAGATTGTTGGTGATATCTTTTGATAATTTAACTTCTTTCAAACAACAATATCTGGGAACATCAAAATAATTTAATCTATTACACTTACAAGAGAAAGAGAAAGGTGAAGAGAAAGCATGAGCAAAAGGTAGCCCCCTGCTCATGCTTTACTGGTTTGGCGCGTCTTTTATTAAAATTAATTCTAGTGTTATTTTTACCTTTGGATAAATACAACACTTCTTTTTATCCCCGATTAGGAAGCACTAGAAAGGGAATATACTGAGAAGCATACTGGTTTGGTGCCGTTTGAGGACATACAAGTGAAATCTAGTGTTGTTTTTATCCTAGAATGGAAGTTTTATTAATTATCATCAATAGGTTCATAGGTTGTTCTACAATATTCATTCTGTGTTCATAACCCAATGCTAAAAGCATAAGGGAGTTAATAATACAGGCATATCATAAGAAAAGACATGATTCGATCACCTCTCTAGCTCTTTTTGGTATACACTGAAGCGATTTCTATGTTTAATATTTTCTTCAAAATCGTCCTTTACCGCCAAACCGAATCCGCAGCGCTCCCATACATCGCACAGAGAAAATGTGTGACGTGAAATTGTAGGAAATTCTATTTACCATGTTTTTAGTTACGTTGTTTTTCTTCAGATAAACCATTCTCTATTTATTTACAAAATACAGTTTTGGCGGCACTAATATCCCCACCATACTTAACAACCCTATAAAAAAATCATATATCGGCTTTAATGCAAGCTGAATTCACTTCCTTTATGGCCGATATGTTACATGTTAAATAAGTAAAATCACATTTCGACCAGTTTTTTCTCATGATTGATATAATATGAATTCGGTGTAAAATTAAAATGCCTACAACTTTTATCGTGGTGTTTATACGGCTTTGTTAAGACACACCAATATTTTCTAGAACTTGGTCTGGAGCACTGCGATGCATTCAGATATTGTAGAACAAACTCACCTTTGATAGTTTAATACAGAAAATTTTCTTTTCGTAAATTCTTCTTTACTTAAAATTTGATCATAACTTTGTTGCATGATTTCTGTGGCAAGCGGTACTCCGGCAACGTTGACAAGAGGTTCACAAATCTCAAACGTCCAATGACGCAGATAGGCTTCATAGTCTGTAAAACTTTGCAAATCTTCATCATGATGAAATTGGCGTTCAAAAAAATTAGCCATTTGTGAAGAAAAATAAGTTGATACACCAATTTGTATTCTTCATTATAAATTATTAATTTAGCCAGCGTCAATAGCACGTTGTCCAGCGAGGTTTTACTTTTGGGTATCCGCTTGGGTTGGAGCGTTCAGCACTCGTGATAATAGCTCTTCGCGAGCAAAGCCAGGTTGTTTCAGGTCTTTGTGGATAACTGATTTCTAAGTTTCTAGTGTGTGGAAGGTAAAATCCTCAGCTCAGAAAAGTTCCCGTAAATCGCTGCAGTTAGAGATATTGGGTGCGGTGCGCACTCGATTGGTAACTCTTCAGTTTCGTGAAAACAATATCAGAATCTGTTGTTGACAGCGAAAGCGCAGGGGAGTATATCAAATCCTAGTTCTAATAAGAGATGTGTTCATAGATGCCAAAAATAATCAAACCATTATTAATCAATGATTTTCAATATTGAGCCCTTGGAATCGGTCACCCCTTTTTTTTTCTTTCCGAGCCAAGCAACCATGGCCTATTTCTCAATTTTATAGCAACCTATTTTTTTTTTTTTTAAATTTGGCTTACCNCTTAACGTTCTTTAAGATCAATTGGTCATTCAAGACGGGGGTTTTACCCTCCATTCGCTGGAAACTTGCAAACCAGCTACCCACATTGACCTCACCCAGCCTGGGTTGGGCCGGAAAAAAGGGCCAACTGTACGTGGTGTTCCCAAGCGGTCACCCATCCAAGTACTGACCATGCCCGACGTTGCTTAACTTCAGTGATCTGACGGGAACTGGTGTATTTAACGTGGTATGATCGTTGGCTGGATATAGCAACCTTAGAAGATTTAAAGATCTTCGTATTCAAACATTGTAATTTTGAAAATACCTGCCTCGGTAGCTCAGTGGTTAAGCGCTCGCCTGGTAAACAGGGGAGATTTTTTTTAAAAGATTTAGGTTATAAAAAATGCCTCAGGCCTTAACCGTGTCTCGCGCTTTTTTTTAGGTTAAAAATAAGGATTTTATTTTCTGAGAACCATTTTTCAAGAATTTGGCTAACATGTTAAAGATGTTGCGAGACTCGATATCTACCTTCCGATAGTATCGATACAGTCTCTCCCTATAATAAAAATATTCATAGCTGTCTTAAAATTGAAAAAAAAGAAGCTACGAAGCCTTTTTTTTCTCAATTCCCCAACTGGAATCCGACACAGATCTACTTTCCAGGGTTAAAAACAGCAGCGGAACTATTTAAATAAATTGGCGTCTAACAGAAGATAGTTTACAAATCTGTTTTAATCATATATGTCCTTATGACCTCCCAAGAGAGCTTTAAAAATCTTGTCATAATATTCGTTCACCAAAATATTTAACTACCATCACCAAATGAGATGACTATGGAAGAGTGCGTGCAACACAAATTTTTATGATCTTTTTTTGATGGTGGAATAAAATTTTATGGAATAGTTTTGGAGTTTCTAATGAGGAAGTGTCTGCTTTGAAGTTTAATGCTTTGATCGTTAATGTTTTTGAGACAAACGAGGATGTCTTCATGGCGGGATGTTATTGTCAGAGGAGTTGGGGCGACCGACATTTGGAAGCGACTGCGTGCGACTATATACTCACGCTGTTACGAACGATTACACGTCACATGTCGGGATAGTTCGGCACTCCTTACGAGGTGTTCTCATCTCAAAACTGTTCTGATTTCTGATCCCTTCTTGACAATTATCATAGATCTTAATACATCTGCCACCACTCATTCATTTGTTTATATCAATATCCGTGTTCTAGCTCTCGATGTCTTCTTTACTGATCCTTGGGATTATTAAGTTTAGATTAGATTAATTATGTTTCGCATTGGGGGCTAAGCTTAACTATAACAATATGTACCATTCGTTTAACTAAAACAATGAAAATAATTAGATGTCAAAAGTGAAAATAAGAAATTAGTAACTATTAGAATTTACAGCTACCCAACGTCAATGACAGGTTGAATACATCAGTTCCCGTAAGATCATTGAAAATAAATAACGATCAGCGAGGTTTAACTTTGTTAATGATCACGTAGGTTCGAACCTTCGTAAAACAGGTTATTTCCAGCCCAATGAGTGTGGGTTCCCGGTTTGTAGCTTTCCAGCACAATGAGTGTAAAATCCCCGTCTTGACTGACATTAAATGTTAAAAAGACAATAGACTATACAAAGAAATTAACGAAATCTTAATTCTTTTTGAAATAGTTTCAGCAGCTTCACCAATCCTAATATATATAGAACTTTGCAATTATGTATGAGGAAAAAGTGCAATATGCCACTCCTTGATTCTATTGGTATCCATATTTAGTTGTTCANGATGACTATGGAAGAGTGCGTGCAACACAAATTTTTATGATCTTTTTTTGATGGTGGAATAAAATTTTATGGAATAGTTTTGGAGTTTCTAATGAGGAAGTGTCTGCTTTGAAGTTTAATGCTTTGATCGTTAATGTTTTTGAGACAAACGAGGATGTCTTCATGGTGGATAAACCGGGATGTTATTGTCAGAGGAGTTGGGGCGACCGACATTTGGAAGCGACTGCGTGCGACTATATACTCACGCTGTTACGAACGATTACACGTCACATGTCGGGATAGTTCGGCACTCCTTACGAGGTGTTCTCATCTCAAAACTGTTCTGATTTCTGATCCCTTCTTGACAATTATCATAGATCTTAATACATCTGCCACCACTCATTCATTTGTTTATATCAATATCCGTGTTCTAGCTCTCGATGTCTTCTTTACTGATCCTTGGTATTATTAAGTTTAGATTAGTTTAATTATGTTTCGCATTGGGGGCTAAGCTTACCTATAACAATATGTACCATTCCGGCATTTTTGGTAAGAAAGACTAAAAAAGGGTTTTTCCATCCAACCGGTAGGGAGGTAAAACTATTTATTTTGTAGTTCAGGAACAAAAATAGAGAAATTAACTAAAACAATGAGAATAATTAGATGACAAAAGTGAAAATAAGAAATTAGTAACTATTAGAATTTACAGCTACCCAACGTCAATGACAGGTTGAATACATCAGTTCCCGTAAGATCATTGAAAATAAGTAACGATCAGCGAGGTTTAACTTTGTTAATGATCACGTAGGTTCGAACCTTCGTAAAGCAGGTTATTTCCAGCCCAACCCAGGCAGGGTGAATTCAATGTGGGTTCCCGGTTTGTAGCTTTCCAGCACAATGAGTGTAAAATCCCCGTCTTGACTGACATTAAATGTTAAAAAGACAATAAACTATACAAAGAAATTAACGAAATCTTAATTCTATTTGAAATAGTTTCAGCAGCTTCACCAATCGTAATATATATAGAACTTTGCAATTATGTATGAGGAAAAAGGCCATATGCCACTCCTTGATTCTATTGGTATCCATATTTAGTTGTTCAAAATATGTTATTATTCTCATTAATGATACTAGTTTATAATATTTGAAACAAAATATTTCATTTAATGATTTAGTTAAAATATTTATTTATTTTTATTCTAATATACAAGAACATAATTAAAATTCATTGTCAAGGAAGGTGTGGAATATCTTTTCCCCCTTTCCGACTATTAAGATGAGTCTAAATTCTGGATTTAGGTGGATAAATTTGAACGAGGATGGGGAATTGGGGATGTCACGTGATCATAAAATAAGAATATATAAAATAACAGTAAAATCATCATAATAAACCCTAAAGAATATTATATTTTATCTCAAAATTGAATGAGAACGCCGCAAAATCTATTTTTGTTAAACTAGACAATGAGGTATTGTCTAGATCAAGTTGAAATATTCATAAATTTAACAGTTTATGAATTCTTATGGAATGAAGGCGACCAAGTTATAAATAGTACTGAACATGAATTAAAATTTTAATGTTTTCAAATTTCGACAGCAAATTTATCAATGTCAGATTCTGCCACTTGACTGAACATAAGCAAGAGGATCATCAACCGTTTGCCTCCTTGAAACTTGATTTTGGACCGTCGCCTCATTTCTATATTTATTTTTCATCTTGCATGACCCTCTTGCTCCCACATTTGATCTTAGGCCTTTCTCTTGGCCTTTTCTTGTAGGGGTCATTTTGACTATATAGATATTGTTTTTTTTTCTCTTAGTAAAAATCTCATCTCAACCTCCAACTTATAATCTCTATAGAGATTGTTATGTAATTCTCGCAAATTCTAATGTCTCTACCACCTCCGTTCGATCTTAGGCCTTCCTCTTGACCTTTTCCTGTAGAGAGAATTTTGACAATGTAGATAGGTATTGGTTGTTTCCTCTTCCCTTAGTAATCTTCAATCTTCTCATCTCTCCGCGTCATTACAGAGATTGTTATTTATTCTGGCATCTTTTTGATCCTCCGTTTTTTCTTCGGCCTCTAGATTATGCAGCAATTTTCACAATTGTTCTCTCATTTGGTCGGTTAAGTTATCCACAACTATCGCCAATTGCACAATAATAAGTTTTTTTTTTTTTTTTTTTTNAAAAAAAACAAAAAAAAAAAAAAACATTTCACTAGTACGCTGCAACAATTCTGAAAACAAGAGAAAAAAATCATCTCTCGTTAAAAAATTCTAAACATTTCATTAGTACGCTGCACAATTCTGAAAACAAGGGAAAAAATCATCTCCTGTTAAAAAGGTCTAATCATTTCATTAGTACGCTGCCATAATTCTGAAAACAAGAGAAAAAAATCATCTCCCATTAAAAAGTTCTAAACATTTCATCGGCCCATTTTGTTGAGATATCCTTCAGATACAATCTAATTATGAAATTTGTGTTCCGTTTACGTGATTTTGGATACACTGACAGTACTCCGTGGATACCAAATCTACTCCATTTCGTTTGTTTGTCGTTCTAAATTTCATATCAAATTCACCAATCTATCTATTCTAAATTCCATATTAACGTCACCAATCTACCTGTNGGGGGGGCTGGGCAAAAGGTACCTATACCATAACAGCATTGTGGCGTTGAACCCATATAGTTTCACAGAGAGATACAGAATGTGAGAGCCAACGATCATACCACGTTGAATTTACCAGTTCCCGTCAGATCATGGAAGTTAAACAACGTCGGGCGTGGTCAGTACTTGGATGGGTGANCAGTACTCCGTGGATACCAAATCTACTCCATTTCGTTTGTTTGTCGTTCTAAATTTCATATCAAATTCACCAATCTATCTATTCTAAATTCCATATTAACGTCACCAATCTACCTGTTTCCGCTGACTAAATGTTGAGGACTGTCGATCCTAGATAGTTTGGATACAAATAAAACACTGAACTTATCTAGGGCTTCAGGAAGTGTATTTACAATTTACATTGTTCTTCATGTTTGATTATAAACAACAACTTTATATCTATGTGAGCATTGAAAGTGTTTAATTTGCTTTCATTGATTGACATTTCAGAGGTTGCGTGCTGGAAGAGCCTAAAAATATTCTCGTGTGATTAAGATTAGGTAATAGCTTAGGCTTGTGTGAACTATTCTGGTATTCTATTAAATTGTGTGTGATATTGTGATAATCTATTGTGTAAATAATAATGACGGCTTGGGCGGGATGCTTGGGGAGCTGTAGAGCTTGATCAGCTACCCCTAGAATGCAGGTCAAAGAATCATGTGAACTCTACGTAAATGTAGATAAATGGCGGGGAACTTATACCCACGTAGACGAATCCTCGATAGTTACATTTGAAGTGTTAGATATAAAATTATTATGTCAGAATTATTTTAAAATTAAATTACCTTGAACATGATGACGACCATTGAACCACAAAGTGGAGTTTCCTTAGCGACCAAACATTTTTAATATCATGAATTACTTGTTATACCAATGTATTATTAGAACAAGTAGTTGTATGCAATAATCTCAAAATGTAAGTTTTGTTACTTACGCTTCTGTGTATTTCAATGATCGATATGTTACCACATCCCTTCAATATCATGAAACTTTGATCTAAATATATATCCCAAACGGGTCCGAAATATTTGACTGTTCATCATGAAATGCTTCACCCTATATAACGGGGTTACGTATATTTTTATATATTTTTTATCAGGTATTTTACACATTTTGCAATCAAGAAACAAAATAAAAGAACTTAAATTTTGGAACACGAAAATTAGGAAATTTTAGGAGATATCATTAGGTACCAGGCTTGAGGAAAGGTTCATGTCGTGGAAAAAAGAGGAAGGACAAATAAAATCAGTTTTGAAGGTGTCAAATTTTATGTTTTCAACAGGAAACGTCAATTATTAAGCTCTCGGCGAGGCTCTTCCACATAAAAATCTTCTTGAATGAAATAAAATTAGTCAGGTAGGTGTAATATTATAGTTGAGTAACAAAGCTGTAGGTAATTGGTTCACACGCGCCTATCAAAAAACATAAACATCAAAAAAGGGTGCTATATTTTTTGGGAACTTTGACTGACATCTGACAAAACTATCCAAAACAGGAGAAGCATCATCATCGTCACAAAGATACAGGGTGGTCCATTTTAATTTACTCAGTATAAATATCTCCGGTGAGAAGCATCATCATCGTCACAAAGATATCTCTGGTAAATTGTTTGGAATACAAAAAAAAATATTCAGCCAGCGCCTATGGCATATGGAGTAGACCAGTTCCCGTTAGATCACTGAAGTTAAGCAATCGGTCCAACCCGGGCTGGGTGTGGTCAATGTGGGTAGCTTTGTAAGATTCCAAGTATTGGAGGGTAAATCTCCGCTCGAATGATCAGTAGAAGTTAAAGAGACGTTAAGTAATATAAATATGTCTGCCACGATATCAAAGGGGACATATTTTGATGAGCTTGATAGATCTGTGAAAGTCTTTCGTATTTTAAAAGAAAGACCTAATTTTTTCTGTGCTTAATATAGTTTTCTAAGGCCCGATCCTACCACGACGTGTTTTCAGGGAGTTTCATCTAACACTATGTCAACCTGTGTTAATACTATACCCAAACCCGAGTGTTTCAAAACTCGGGTTTTGGTAGGACCGGACCTAACAAATTCTAATACATTTAATTGAATTATTAATTTCGATATTTTTATCTTTCAATGTCGCCACTTTTTCTACTGCAAAGACGTTTCAATCCAAAGGTCTCGTCATTCCAAATCGAATAGGAACCATGAAAAATAAAATAAAAATGATTTTTTTTTTTTTTTTTTTTTTTTTTTTTTTTTTTTTTTTTTTTTTTNCTATTCGGATTATTCAATTGGGATTTTTTTTTTCTTTTAAAAATTGATCCAGGGCCACTATTTATCCCCTCCTCATCCAAATAGGAGCAAAAGTCCAAAATCAGCAAATTCTATGAATATAATGAATGTATAAAAAAGTAAAGACATGAATGTCATGATGTTAAAACTAGACTTTAGGCCTGATTTTTTATTGCACTGAGTAACTAACTGGATTAATTTATTTCGCGGAACTCTATAGAGAAATGAGAAATTAAGTAACTCTGTTCAATAAAAAAAAATTAGGTCTTTTCATTTCATTTGGTCAAAAATATTAAAAATCACTCGAATTATCATACATTTCCATTCTTCTGAAATGGAATCTTGTGATAAACAGACATCAAAAACTTAATAATAAGGTTTTCTTGTCACATTTTGTATATTTGGAAAACAATTGGAATCTCAATAATGACAAACTCTTCAACATAAACCACATGAAGGTGGAAATTAAAATGAAATGAAAAATTTCCATTTGAAATAATTTTCTTTCAGCCTTTGAATAAAACAAGTGACATCATTTAAAAGGATTAACTCGTCAGGAATTATAAGTCTTTTGAAAATATTTCTGAACATTGTTTTGTAGTTTACTTTCTTGGAAATGAAGAGAATATTTTCCAGTGATATTGTTTGCATTGTTCGTAATTAACAAATGATTGATTTGTTAAGAGAAAATATTTCACAACCTGAGTTGTAGTGTATTTAAACAAATTTTTACAAATATGAAACAAATTAAAAATAATACGAAAATATGCATCCAAATAAATTCCATAACCAAGGCAGCAGCTACGGGCAGAAATCCAGGGCCACCAGAAATGGTCACAATCTCTTCCTTAACAAATGATTTGGTGGAATGAAAAATATAGCAATTTTTTTTCGATTCCTAATACTCTTTTTGTTCAAATGAATTTTAGTCTTTTCGAAGCGAGTGCAAAAAACAACCAATTTTAATATACCGACTATGTTAAACTGAGCTACAAACTTTCATTTGAGTGGAAACAATTGCCTTGATTACATTCAGATTGAGTGCCTGGGCTAAACTAAAACCTTTGACTTGAGCTCAGGGAGGTTTTTAGTTGCTCGTATAATTTATTATTTTTTGATTTTTAAACTTCTAGAAAGCGATCGTCTAATAAACCAGATCACTGAAGATAAGCAACGCACAGAGAAGTTTTACTAAGTGAGTGATCACGTAGGTTAGGGTCCTCGTGATTCTGGCTTTTCCCGAGCTGAAGTAGGTTTGGTAAGGTCAGTGTGAGTAGTTGAATTGTATGCGAATGGAGACTAAAAAACCCGCCTTGAATGACCAATAGATGTTAAATAGAAGCTTTTATTAATGAACTGGTTGCAGGTCTCTATTGAGATCACAATTATGACTGCGACCTTTATTTAGATCTATTGTGACCTAGACAAGTACTCTTTTAACAAACAAAATTTTGTTGTTGTTTTCAGCGGTCCCGTGGCTTCCATTGCTGTTAACATGAACAACATCCATTTTCCATTGAAAGAGAAAATGATTTTGTCATTTCATGTTAGAAAGGGAGTACCTATTTACTAAATATGCACTCTATCAAAATTAAAATATAATATCAAACTATTTTAACTATTGCTACAATTCAGTATTCTAACTATTGCTCCAATTCTCTAGCACTAGTTAGAATTCACAGGGGAAGAAGCTTTTATACATAGTTGTATAAATAGATAGGTGCTTCTCAGTCTTCTCACAGCTGATAGGTGCCTTCACAAAACTGATGGGTGCCTTCTTACAGCTGATAGGTGCCTTCACAAAACTGATGGGTGTCTTCTCACAGCTGATGGGTGCCTTCTCACAGCTGATGGCTGCCTTCGCACAGCTGATGGGTGCCTTCTCACAGTTGATGGCTGCCTTCTCACACCATCGAATGCAGTGATGACATGTAATATATACCCACCATTTGAAGCTATGACCAAGGATAAAAACATCAAATTTAGATACACCGATATATTCTGGGTTTTATTATGTTTACAGATTGTATGATAATAACAAGACATGGATGAGGGGGACACAGGTCCTTACGCACAAAAAAAGAAGAAGAAATAAATTCCCTAGTATTCTTATCGGATAATATTATTGGATTGTATACAGTGTGTTCACTTTTAGTTTGAATGTGGTCCATAAGACCGCCGCACTATAAAATAATAAATTATAAAAAAAGTATTAATTTTCCTTAGTAACTTTTTTTTGGAGGGGGGAGGGCTTAACGTCTTTTTAACATTTATCGATCATTCGAGACTGGGTGTTTGCCCTCCATTTGCTGGAAAGTTTGCAAACCAGCTGACCTTACTCAGCCTGGGTGGGGTCAGAAAAATAGTAAGCATTACGAGGGGGCGGGGCCAAGTGGGCGCGCACATGGTACAACCTCACTGGACGGTGCTTAACTTCTGTGATCTAACGGGAACTGGTGTATTCATAGACACTGGCCATGTCTTAAAATTTTGTTCCATTCAGGAACCACATAAATCCAGGGATCCATGACGTTCATTTTTTTTTTATATATATATACATCATTCTACCACTTTTCAGTGTAATGGAATTAATAAATGCTAAAACAACCATGATTCCAGAACTTTGGTTGACATTTTCAATGTCAAATAAATGGGACATTTTTTTTCTTTCGATTTTCCGAAAGTTTATTCAAATTAATTGAAGANACATTTTTTTCTTTCGATTTTCCGAAAGTTTATTCAAATTAATTGAAGATGTATTTGCATGTATCGATTCAAATGTAGAACACGTTTTTATTGTTTAAAAGCCTCCATTAAGTAAAATAAGCAATCATATCTATATATTTTTATCTCAGACATCAAAAGTTGCTAGATTGAGGCTCACAGGACTTTCGGTTGAGAAACTAGTTCTTGTGGAACCGGAATCTTTTTGTTCGTTGAGCTAAAAATTACACCAATCGATTTTTTTGTGAGAAAATAACTTTATTTACAATATTTAATTTTAAAAAACTATTAAACAATTTAAAGCCCCAATAGCATAATGGGATTCAAGCTCATGATCTCTTACCTGTACGTGTTGTGAGAAAAAAACATTTTGAAAAGCATTATTCGATTTGTGACATAAAAATAATTAGTTTTAATAGAGTACTGTTCCACTCAAATACCTAATGGCCACTTTTGAGGCAACACAAACGTGTTTATAGTAAACACCGTTATAGTATTTTTCCTATAGTAAATAATAAAAATGAACACTCTGTATCTATATGTTTTTGAAATGATCTTATTCCGACAGTTCTCAAAGAACAACAAAAAGAATTTGGTCTTAATAGAAGTGAAGACGATTATCGGCGAGTACACAATATTCCTATCATACATGGGAAGAACGATGCCATGTTAATAGATATCCAAAAAATGATTGAAGAATGAGATAAAGACCACGCACATGCGATTCAAGTTGTTCCTGCTAGAAATGATTAGAGATGAATAAATGAGCTTCGTGTAAGATTGGGATGAATACATTTTTAGAGATGAATAAATGGTAACAGCTTCAGTAGCTCAATTGATTCGTAACTAAAGGCTACTGGTGCGAATCTCCATTCTCACCGCTGATAAAAAAAATCCAAATAAAGGTCGCAGTGATAATTGCAGTCTCTATAGAGACCCGCAACCAGTTCAATAAAACTAAAAAAAAAAAAAACAAGGTTGGGCTAATAGAAATATTGGTATCGAAAATCGATGTAATCGAATCCAAATACCGATATTTATCTCTATTTGCGCACTTCAATCGCATCTTGAGGATCTCTGAAGTTTTTTTTAAAAAAAATCACATTTGCAACTTTCCAGATCTAAATTAGAGAAATGGGCTTTATGCATTTCTACATTTACGAATGTTCATTTAAAACAAATGGAACTCCAACATGTCCCGGCTAGCGTTATGTTAACTGGACCAGGGAAAAAAAATTCAATATTTCTGGATCGGTTAGAGTACCATACTGTTTGAGTTCCCGATCACACTTGCGCTTTTAATTTTTGACAATCTTCAAGAACAAAAAAAATTCACAAATATGATCATGATTTAGAAATTCTCCAAATTTTCGAAAACATGTGATTTTTATGTACTATCGAATGTTCTGAATTACAAATTGCCCATTATAACATAATCTGTAAGATAACACGTTAAAGTTAAACATAAAGTTAAGATATAAAATGGTGTAATATGATTTATAACATTATTGGCAATAATAAATTTGATAAGCAATACGGGGTTGATCAAGAAATTAGTAATTCTGTGAAATGTAGAATCCACAGAACTTTCTTATTCCAGAAATTTTGAAAGGGTGATTTGCTGTACTTGATGGATTGGGTTGCAAATTGCATCAGTTTCATATTGAAAGTGTAATTAGTTTCTCACCTAAAATTTTCCATTTCACATTTTAAGCGCTTTCGTTGGTTTGAGAAAAAAAAATATTCAGACCTTTTTTGTGCAAAATAACATTGGTTTTAATCGGACGAAAAAGAATTTCAAATTTGTTCAACCATCAATAATTTAGGTCCTATTTTCTTTCAGATGACCCTCCTGTGGCCGACCCTGAAAGTGTAATGGACAAGATTTCCATAGCAGATGAACATCTTGTATTGGGGATGAAACAGGTAAGACGTAATTAAAAAATACGATTTACTTTTTCAAAATTCATGGCGTGGTTATCCGTTAGGAATCAGTTTTGCAATTTTTTGTTATAGAGTTGACCCCCCCCCTCCCCCCCAATTGATCCATAGAATATGTGCTAAACGTATGTACATACATTTCTGAATCACCCTGTAGAGTGGAAATGATGTAATTCAATGCTTTACCGCATTAGAGCTCCTGTAATTAAAAGAAGTAGCTGTGCTAGTTTATGTTATAAAGTTATAGTATTCGTCAAAAGCTGAAGTTGAGCCGTGAAAGCAAAAAAATATCTTATTCAAACTCTTTTTCTAAATTCTAGTATAGACCTCTAGCAATATTAGGAAAGCAGTTTCATCTTATAATTTTTGTAAATTTTATTTATAATGGAAATTAATTATTAATTATTATTGGGAATGTAATGGACATTTTCTAATTTAGTTATCTAACAGACTAATTTCCATGTGTTTTTCAAAAATAGATATGATTTCACAAAGAAGTGTTTTCCGCTGCAGCAATTCAAACTACACCGTCACCCTGTTGATAAATAAATAATAAAATAAAAATACTTGCTTGAATTGGGGGAGGGGGGGAGGACATTATAAACTTTATAAGAAAAAACACAGAACCCTCAGAAAAGCAGAATATTCATGTGGAACGGGCATCGGGAAAACATTGCCACATTCTATAATTGCTCAATCTATTATCGAATAATCGATCTTTTATAATTCTATTTCCATTATTTTTTACTAGCAGGCTCCGTCCATTTTGCTTAGCGTCTTTGAGACATGGCCGTTTCAGTGCTACTGTCATAAGTTTGTACCAATAGAAAAAAAGAGGAAAAAGTTTGGTATCGATAGAAAGATGAGATGAAAAGAATCAAATTAATATCCCAACTTCGGGTCTTGAGAGAGGACTTCGAGTATAATATATGTTGCTAGCCAAACGTCTCCAATTTCAGTAAAGAGGGAATCGTGTGCAATGTGTGCATGCCTATAATTTGACTGAGATCTAGGTGTTTTTGTTCCCTGAGATTTCAATTAATTGCTTTCATTATTGCTTATGAATATTACTTATTAATATTAAGACTAAAAGGGGATCGCCCCCCTCAACTGGTGTGGTAATCCTCATTTAGTCTTTATACTGGTGCCAAACTTTAATCTCCGGCAGTATGAATCCGTTTGTCCTTGTTCTTAATGACGTCTTACAGCAGATACCATACCAAAAAAAAAAGTCTGGGTGTCTAGTCTTTACTGATACTTGGGATCAAGTTATCATTATGTTTACTAGTTTTGGTAAACGGGGCCAACCCCCCCCCCCCTCCAACAATATTTTCTTTTTTGCCATAAGTTTGAGATATTTCTGCCCTCGTTCAGAATGAATAAACTGTATTTCAAACAGAATTCTGCTAAAGACATAAATTTTATCTGAGAAATAATTGAGATTACGAAGAAGAAGAAAAATGAAGATGCAGAATGGAAAGCGGCAAGAAAGTAAATGACGCAACTAACATTCACAGCATGTCGGGGCTGTCTGGATTTCAGCGAAGAAGAAGAAAAAAAATATATACGATCAAACTTTTTAATTCAAAAAGGAAATTTATAATGGTTTTCCTGACAAGTTTTATAATATTTTGAAATTAGATGAATAAATTTATAAAGTGTAAAAAAAGTTAGGGGCACTAACTAACTTTCGAATCAAAATAGAGACACAACTTGTGCTTCTAATTTAGATAGAACCACTAACTCGATGTGTATCCAAAGTGATGTTTCGAAATGGGCCATGAGATTTAGCAGGGCAGGTGAACAGCATAATAATAACACTCTTTATTTATATTGCCTGAATAGGACTAAATAGTCCTTCAACACCGGCAGTTTTTTTTTGTGTTATTATTATGTGGGAAATATCTCAAATTCATCAGGATAAAATGCGATGGGATATTTGTGTTTGAACCCACCCCCTACTGTTTACCAATCACAGCGTCTTATCACTACACCACCAACCCAAAATTGCTTCTTAACTGATTTGCTGTATTCATTTTGTCACTACCTATAAGACCTTTTTTATCGAGGGAAAGTGAAGCATCGTGCGAAATGTTCAATGTACGAGGTATATGGCATCTAACATGTCATGCCAAATCTCACGGCCTGAAGGGTTTTCTGAGTTTGGCTGGTATCCCAGCTAGATATGCGATTGCTGAACGGAGTGGACGGTAATAGTTTTGGATCTAAAAAATACTAAATAATATAAAATTAGATGATATCTTGAAATCCTGACACTAGACTAGAACGGGCACTTCTGCAAAACACTTTCGTCTAGGGAGGATGATTAAGGATAGGAATTTCGAATGACGAAAGTTGGAATTGAAATTGAAAATGAATCAGTTATTCAAGAAATCCCATAACTTAAAAATATCAACTTTTCAGGAGGCGAAGAAAACCATTTGTTTTCTCTGAAATCTGTATGGAATTTATAGGTTCGTATCCTATGAATTCCATGCAAATCATCTGAATAATGGTGTTTCTATATGAAACGATGCGTTTTCATTCCCTGTTGCTACTGGTATCAATATCTGAATAAAAAAAATATGGTTTTTAAAGAATGACTGAATCAAATGATTTAACCGGTCTTGTTCGTGATGATCTTCATATTACTGCTGATTGTTCCTGAAGAACCCATGTTTTAAAGATATTTAAGACCGAATGAAGATTCTATTAGTAGTCCATTAGTCTAGCGGGCTATCAATTTAGCAGCAGAAAATAATTAGTCAAGGCGGAGGATGGCCCGCAATCATTTGTTAGCGGTATCTTTATACCAAATTTCACTCGTCAACTCGTCATATTGAGCAACGTGTCCCAATCTATACTTTCCAAACAGCTTGTTCATTATTAAAAACAAAATACTATCCAACCCCTTCCATTGGGATGCTCACAAAATTTGTTTCTAACTCCAACTTTAAAAATACGAACCGCACCCAACTTTAAATTACAATAATTTTCAAAAATACAATTTCAAAAATGTACCTATAATAGTAAGATACTGATTATTGTTATTTATATTTTAACGATTTTCAACCCTTCCTCTGTGAATCATGATTTTTCTAATTTAGTTAATTATGATGTTATGATAGGCATTGATTTTTAGTTTTAAATTACAATTTAATACTGAAATCTGATTACCTAATTGAATTACTAGATATTAGTAATAGTATTATGAGTTATAGATCTTCTGTTCTATGATTTGTGTGAGGGTAACTGTATGATTTGTGTGAGGTGAACTTAGGTAATGAATGTACATGCTCCTATACCAAGTTTCATTAAAATCGGAAAACAGGCGTTTGAAGAAAAATCGTAGTGTACAAACTAATTCGTACATAACAATCACACAATAAACAAACAATATTTGAAATTGATAAATTTTGAAAAGAATTGAAAAAAAAAATGTTTTTATGAGCAGCATTGTAGTATTTTTCCAATAACAGTCATTATCCAATCACTTTAAATTATAAACTTTACTTCAATGCTAAGCGCATTTATCTCCATAGCTACTCATTGTCCTCACGAGTGTGACGACAACGAGTCCGAACCCCAGTGACAAATTACTTGCACATGCTAGGAATCGAAGCCAGGCCTCCGGAGTGCAAGACTAGTACAGTGACCACTGAGCCATGGTAGCTGGCAATAGGTAAATTGAAAGCATAGCTGTGGGAATGAACTTAGGGGAAACATCATGCCCTGATATGATACTCCCGTTAGATATGCAATGAACTGCCGTCTGGTATGCCTAATAGTATAAACACAAAGGCACGATTATATATGGATGAACTTGTGGCAATGCATTTTTAATTAGAGTTTTCTAATTTCATGTCCGTTTTTGATTTTTCAATTATGAATCTTTGGAATCGTCATGGAAAAAAATGAAAGTAATGACAACAGTCTAATTTACAACACATTGCCACCAAGCCATCTATTAAAAACGGATTGTCCGACATGTAGTTAGAATAGGCGCTTAAAGGTAAAACATCAGATTTGAGAATGGTATTTTATTTAGTGGTGGATTCCAAACTTTCAATATTGATTTAATAAACTAATATATTCTTGATTTATTATTTTCAATAATGAACATTTGAAATCATCACGAAAAAAAAATATCCCCCTCAATTTTTTTAAAAAAATCAATATATCTTTCGGCCCTCTGCACATAATTACAGTAAAGCAACACTTTGCGTTCTGCGCACCAGGAAGATCTGGAACGCACCTGATCATATCAGTTCTATCTAAGGGCCATGGTTACCTTATATCAACCTATGCCTACCATGATTCCAATCCTGGATGAAAAACGGGAGATATAGTTAATTATAAGATGAACACCGCTACAATAACACTTGGGCGATGGTTATTTAGTCGTATGATTATTCAGAACCATTTCAATACAATACTGTACAAAATAATCACTCGCGCTGGCTAGCGCGAGTGTTTCATAACCATTTCCTCAATCTCCCTTTGGCAAAAGGAAAAAAAAATAGTAAACTAACTTTCAAATAAATAATTAGACACCCTCACTAAAATAATGGACTCACAGATAACAACATTTTTGTCAAACTTTGGCCATTGTTAAATAAGGAAAAACCTCACACACTTAAACTTTCTAATAACAAGTGGTAGTCGGGGGGGAACAAAATCCTTTGGGACTTTTTGCTCATATCTGAGAAAATATTTCAAGAAGTTTTAGACACTCCACATGTGTGTTTCCCTCACAGGAACCAATCAGTGGAGGATACTGTAAAATTATTAACATTGGGTGTTTGTGTAATTTTAGAGTTTTTAAGAAAAAAAATCGGAATCTGCTCTTATGAGATACAATTTTGTCAATAATCTCAAATCTCAACCACACATAGAAATATTAGAAATATACTGAGACGTATTGTTCCTAGTGGGAGCGTTCATAAATGAATAAGAACACTTTATTTTCATAGTCTACTATTCCGGACCCATGACATTGTCCTCCTCTCCGCGCTAAGAAAGACCGACAGTTTCAGTAGCGAGGCAGTGAAAGAAATCGTAAGAGTGATCTTAGTAACGACTTGTGGTGTAGAAGATTGGTAATCTTTGTACAAATAAAGTAAGCTAATTCCAGGAAAACTCCAAACCATTCCTCTAAGGACTTGTGGGGGTTGAGCATTGTGTTCACAGCTCTCCTTGAAAAAATCCAACCAAACAATAATCATCAATTTCTAATTTAATTTCTTTCCATGGATAAATTGGAAAATAATTTGAAGAGATTATGGAGGGCGGACAGCATGAAAAGGAGACCTGGAGATAGACCAAAAACTTGGAAAACAAAGCGTCCAATGGAAAGTGGAAACGGTTGATTGATGTGGCTTTATACCGACTGGAGTATGAGCGACCAGTGTAGCAAGTAATATTCATGGTAAAACCTTGAACTTCGACACACTATCTGGTTGCATTATCACCTTGATAAGCGGGGGTGTTGACATACTCAGGTTTTACACCTGCAGACACAAGACTGGGGAAATAGAATATCCGGTCCTTGGATATCCAAATATTGTATCAGGAGAATTGAACACCGGAAAAGAGAAGACTCAATAATTTGGGAGAATTGAATGTTGTCGGAATTTTCTTCGGTCACCAAGAAATCTTTGTCAAATTCGCCACTGTCTCTCTTCTCGTTGAGAAAAACGACAAGAAAAACTTTTTCAAAAAACCCCAAAATAATATCAGACCGATATTACAAATTTCACAAATGTCCAAATTTTAAAAAGACGAAACTTTTTCTTATCTTTATTCGTAAATTTGAATTTCAAAATGGGGGTGCATGGAAATTATTGCTGTATTTTCACATGTTACTGACTCCAACTAAGACAGTATGGTTACCTCAGGAATAAATTAAAGAAAATAGATTCGTTCTGGACAGAAACTCCACGGGAATTCGGTAGAGGAATAATGTCTGGAAAAGGGAAGTCTGATTCTTCTTCATCAATAGCTTGGCATAATCATGTTCCCTGGTAGCCAAATGGGATGATACAGTAGGTAGAAAGTTATTAATTGTCTTCGCATATTAGTGCGATTCCTGGAGAGTAGTAAATTATTTAAAAAGATAATTTGGTGCCTTTTTGAAGTTTTATGCATAAAATGCACAACGACTTTTGATTGAAGTCGAATACCGTTGATGGGTTTTATACTTTTTAGAGGTTTTTGGTGATTTTCACGAATATTAAAGAAAAATAGTAAGTACTAGAGATTTGATAGTATGTCAATTGGGCGCGTCTCGAAACTTTTAGGTAAAATCAAATCTATCTTTGGCGGTTTTTGTCGCTTTATAGCGGGTTTTGCGAATGATAAATAATGAGAAAGAGATAACGGTTAGAGTTATAGGCTTTAAATTTGGTATAACTGTTAAATATAGACCCTACAAATACTATCGTTTATCAGATTCACAAAAATACTCACACGGACTAATAGCTAAAAATTTTGAAAATTTAGCATTGAATTTAGCATAATTTTCTCCTGATTTTAAAGATAAGGAAAGATTGTTCAACGTTCGGTCAAAGTGTTAGGCCTAGCAAAAGGGGTCCATTAATACAGTTTACATGTAGGAAACCCCTAAAAAATAAAATAAGAAAAACTAAACTAACATATTTTCAATCTGAAGTAGTTCTACCTCTATAAGCTGACCCTCGACTCATTCGTAAAAAACTAGATTTTTAAAAGTATCTCTTGACACAAAATGTTGAGCTTTTGGACGTGATAAATCACATTTTAAATTGCGTCAAGCACTTTCCCCCTTCTGTTTTACCATCAAAAATAAAAAAGTCTGTATTACTTTTTACTTTCCTTATCCTATAAAAAGGTAAGTATTGTAATGCGCTGGACTTGACAAATCTCGAGTTTCAATCACTGGTCCGTGGGTGTGTTTGTTGTTCTGTCTGGCGGTCTGTAAACAAGATATCTCAAGAACGGTAAGTGCTGGAAATTTGGTATGCATGTCAGTTTTATGCTATGTATGACACACGAAAGTTTTGGTTAAAATAGAATATACCCATGGCGGTTTTTGCAGATTTTTAACAGGTTTGTCAAAATCAAATCTATTCTTAGCACTTTTCACGAAATCTGCCTAAAACGGTAAAAACTAGAGCTTCGAATTTGGGTTCCAAACATATCAATTTGGTGTCCAAACATATCAATTTTATACATATAGAACACACTAAAAACATTTTATTTAAATCGTTAGCGTCTTTTTTGCGGTTTTCAATAAAAAATCTACAAAAGGTATTTTGACATTGAAAACTTGACATCAAATATTTCAGCCCATTACAATACTTTCTTCTTCTTTTATAGCTAAGGAAAGTCTTGTGATGTTCACTCCAGATTTCTTTTATTTCTCGTTCTAGTATTTTGTCAAACATATAAAAAACAACTGAAAAAGCTGTGATTTTTTTCCATCTGAAGAGTTGTGGAAAAAGATTCAATCAAAAGTTTAATTTAATATTGAAGCACCTCTTGAGCTTTTTATTCTTCTTTCATATCTGACTGATGAAATAGTGTCAGCAATTTTCTGTTTTGTATCATTCTTGATGTTGCGTGCTGATTTTTTTATATTTTTTATTGTTCAAGAATTATATTAATAAATAAAAGAATCTTTTGATCCGAGTAAATTGGATTTTATTGAAGATTCAAAAAATATCTGTCCACCTCCAGGCATGTGGTCAACAAACCGATTACAACGAATTTTGGAGCGACGTGTGAACGGATCCTATTATTTTCATGTAAAATATCAATGTTTGGGTTTTATTATTCCAAAGAATTATTACTGAAAGTAATACACCAAAATCGGCATTACCTACCTAACTTTTATTAGTTAATGGAAACTTGAAAACCTTTTTAATCATTCAATAGTGGCATCATCGTGTTTGATAGTAGCCAGATGTATGACATCATAGTCATCATACATCTTGTCTTGGAGGCTGATAATTGACATGGGCCCCATAACCATGACAATCACTGTAATATAATTATACATCAGCAACACAGGAGTTACAAACATTATGATATTACAGAGTTGCTCTTTTTGTTACTTTATACCACCAGCTCAGGTGGGCCCGTGAGGATGTCACCTTCTTACATTCTCAAGTATGATTTACTTTTCTTTATGGAAAGTTAGCAAGTCATAAATATGTAGATTGGAAGAAATTACGCCTTGGTAGAAAACCGTTTACCACACTTTTAATTTTTGATGCCGCCGCTAATAATAGCAATTCCCAAGTCTGTTCAGTTGTCCGGATAAGATCTATAATTATTATTATTTTTATTACATTTTACAATGAAATATGTCCGAAGCAAATTGTTTTCATTTTGTCATCAATAATTCAATTTGTTTTTTGGTTTACATTCAGAATGAGTAAATTCTGTGATTAAAAATTTAGTTCTTTTGAAGAAATTCAATTTCTTTTTACTTTGTTATACTAAAAAAGGAAAATATTGCAATGGCCTGAAATTTTCGAAGCCGATTTTACAATGGCAAAACACTTTTTGAGCTCTCCCCAGCTCGCAAAACTTGATAAGAAAGTCATTTATAAAACAGGGAAATCGTATATTGTTCCCTCCAAATTTTATATCCATGAATAGTTCTTATCTTGTATGTTCAACTTAGCTATTTTCAGTCTTCACCAACAAGTCACACACAATTTGACATGCAGGTCTCCTATTCCCACATATAC
This sequence comes from Pachypsylla venusta, assembly GCA_012654025.1. Classification (NCBI taxonomy): domain Eukaryota; kingdom Metazoa; phylum Arthropoda; class Insecta; order Hemiptera; family Aphalaridae; genus Pachypsylla; species Pachypsylla venusta. The sequence continues at coordinate 15,883,638 of CM022879.1, read as the reverse complement.
AATCATTGTAATGTACGTACGTATAAGTACTTATTAGGTATACATATCGTATTTATTTTCAAACCATGCGAAATTTTAATTTATTTTTACGATCATAAAATATGATTCTGCGAATTTTGTCTGAACTGAGATTTGATACAAAAAACAGTTTGTACAACATAACGTCAGGTTTTTTGTTTTCAGAAAATATATATATATTTTTTTTTTTTTTTTTTTTTTTTTTTTTTTTTTTNGCTTATATTTTAATTGCTTCCCTTCATAAACATGGCGAGAATATTTTATTTTAATGTTATTTTCTCTTTTTCCTCTTCAATATTTAACTTTATACTTGAATGCATTTTGTAATCAAAATATAAACATGTTCTTCTGCTGCACTATGTATGCACTTATTAATTAGAGTACTCAACGCATTCTAAATGGTATACCGGGGCTTTCATGAATTCACTCTCAGCCAACTCAAATATTCGTTCAGCCAATGGTGCGTTGAAAACACCAGTTTCCTTCAAATCACTAAAATCAATCAACATCCATCGATTTTTCACTTAGTGGAAGGTTTATTGATGTTTCACTCAATATGCCTATTCCTGGCTCCACACAGACTGGGTGAGGTCAATGTGTGAATGCCAATTGATGTTAAAGAGACTGATGTTAATCCATGAGTAATCCATAAGAAGAAGAATAATCTATTCTCTATACAATATATCCAAATAAAATCTGCGTTTTAAACGTAAACCTAATAATATCCTTCTGCCCAAATCCTTCGTCATGATGTGTTAAGTTTGTAAATTATTTTTTGGTTGAATCCAACAGTCTCGTTATTTAATAGCCACACCTCGTATACACATTATTGAAAATAATAAACCAAAATGATACACTTACCTACTACCCAAGTACGTACCTTAAAACCCAAAGTCCTTCCACCATCCTGCATTTACCCGCTACTGATGTCACTACTTTACCCCTGTTTTGTTTTTCTCAAAACATCATCAAACAAAAGCTTTGTAAGAAATCGTTTCAAAATTATTCAGAAAATGTCATCAGCGTATATTTATATGAAAGGTTTTTAAGAAAGTTGTGTGCATACAAAGTATTTTCAAAATGGCAAAACCTCCACCACCTTTTACCCTTGTCGTTTTGTCTCCACTATCAAACAACAAAACCTTTTGAACTCCCTTCTACATAATATTGAACTTTGAAAAATAACCTCTTCTTCCAACACCTTTAAATATTTGGGCTTCTATTATGACTTGAAAATAATGAAACTTTTGATAAAGGACTTTGTAGAAAGTGAGTGTTTCCCGTGTGGTATTTACTAAGAAATAGCTTCTTGTTTGGTGTTGAAAAACTCCATGCTTCACTGGAGAGCAATCAAAAGATTCTTCCTCTCATATGATAGAGATGGGGGGAAAGTTATTGACATTAGACATTTGAAATTTTGAATGATGAAATCATAAGCCAAGTAGAAATGGATGAGAAAAATATAGAAACTTTTAGAAGAAAAATTGGTTCTGGGCTCCTGCATTTTAATTTGGAATACGAGGACAGGATAGAAAACAAATTTAGGAGAGGGGGAGATCCGCAGGGGGATGACGAGTCAAAGGAGGGCAGTGAAGTATATGGATGACTGTGTCTGTATTGAAGAAATGCACAGGAATAACCACATAACTTTGGGGAAGTGAAGAAATGGGCAGAAGAAAGGACAGTGATAGACCCGGAAACTATGGATGACTGTAGCGAAGGAATGGACGAGAATGACAACATATAACTATGGGTAGGTGGAAAAATTGATGAATTCAGAGATAAATTCGCCGGGAATGACAAATATTTTAGGGAAGTGAAGAATTGGCAAAAAAAGGACGGAACAATTAAAGACACAGATAATATGGATATTATGAAGGAATAGACAAGAATGATAACATATTATGGGGAAGTTAAGAAATGGGCAGAAGGATGAAGGGACAATGGAAGAAAAGGACACTATGGATGTATGTTTCACTACATACAGCACAGGAATGACACTAAATCGGGAAATAGATCCAATTCTAATCTAAAATCGATTTCTCGTCCGTGAGATTGAAAAAGCGATTATGAGTTCTAGTGCTTATTTGCAGAGAACACGATTGTTGAAAGGTACCTACGTAAAATATTAAATTTGGTAACACGCAAAAACCCAATTCACAATTAATAGAGAACTTGCAAGCCAAAATAAGAAGCTCTAATGAATTGCAAAAATATTTTGCTTAGAACAATAGAATTGCAGTAAAACATCATACCAGGTGACGCATGTAATAAGTTTATAGTAACTTGTTTGATTTGGACTTTTTAAATATTAATAGGACGCAGATCACTTGATAGAAAACCGTCTCGTGGTATTTTTTCACAACTGGTCCAAAATCAGGTATACCAAATTTCACCGTGGCCTTAGTGGCTTAATTGATACAATTGATGGATAACGAATTCGTAAACAGAAGGCTGTTGGTTCCAGTCCAGGTGAAGATATAAAAAATATTAATAACGCGGGGAAGTGACAGAGCACAAGTAAATTCCTTTTACCAAATTTCATGGAAATCTTGTGCGTGTCATTTAACTTTCTAAAAAATGCGAAGCATGCGCATGCCCAACGTTGCGTCAGAAAGTAACTGCAGTGATTTGACCGAACAGTAAATCAATGTTGTTAAATTCTTGTAACTTTTTGTTTTAATTCTTATTTAGCTTAACGTGTCTTTAATATCTAAGGTCATTCAAGACGAGAGTACCCTCCATTTGCTGGAAACTTACAAACCCATTGAAGTAACTCCCCTGAATTTAACTAGGAATCGCCAACATCACGAGGGCCCGAATCTACGGTCAACTGGGGTTACTTCAGAATGAGAAAAATTTATCTTTCCTCATTCAATTAAATCTAAGGTCTTGCACTGTTGAGTCGCATCGCCCTAAGCAGGGACAGAGATTCCCGCTGACCGTGAGCTCACTGATGCAAAGTCACTATTCCGTGCCGGTCTAGTCTGAACATGTTCCTTTAAATGCCTGGAACTATATTTGTAGTTTTGCCGGACGAATCACTTACCAGTCAGAGCACAGTCACTCACTGACACATACGTCTGGAGTGTTAAGTTAGATTCGCTAGACCATCCTGTATGGATTTGTTCCCAAATATTTTTTTGAACAAAAGGGGTTCCTGAGTTTTGTATTATAATTTGCACTTACCATCGTACAGCACAGGAAACGCAATCATTTCTTATTTAGGCTAAGTCGTAAAATTGTACAACTTGAACAACAGCTGCCATATACTTGAGCCTACAGGGCGTTTAGGAACTCTGCCCACCAAAATGTATTGGCTTTGGAGAACCAAGTTATACTTCAAAGTGAAGAAATTATTGTGTATTTGATATGGAGAACCGAGTTATACTTCAAAGTGAAGAAATTATTGTGTATTTTATTTGGAGAACCAAGTTATACTTCAAAGTGAAGAAATTATTATGTATTTTATTTGGAGAACCAAGCTATACTTCAATGTGAAGAAATGATTGTGTATTGGATTTTACAATCCAAAGGTTCTTACCGTTCATCGGATAAATTGTTTAAAAGATGAGATACCGACATACTCACTGACCAATGACTATAGATTTGGTCTCTGGGGATCTCATTACGTGTTCTGACATCGAATTATAGCCCAGGGTGGTTGATCGATCGCCTGATAAATAGGAGGACGTAGGTTCAATTTCTCATTAATTTGAGTATTTGACCACATAAAAATTGAGGGAAATATCCTTAGCTAGTTGTTTATGTCTAGTTGTTTATGTATATTGTATGGTTTTTTTACTCTACATCGAAAAAGAGAATGAAAAATATAACTTGGAGATGGGTTTTAATATGTTTGTAGTCATTATATGTTTTAATATGTTTTTAATATGGTTTTAATATGTTTGTAGTCATTAATATGTTTGTAGTCATTATGAAATATAAATTTAAATAAAAAAAATAGTGTATCAACTACCAATAATAAGGCGAGTCACGAGCGCTTTCGCCTGTTTCGATATTTTTTAGTAGAGTCTACTGAGTTGTTGTTGTTGATATTTGAAAAATATAATATTAAAAGGCGATTCTTTTATAATTAACGAACAGAACAAACCATATTGGATCAGCTAATATTCCAGTGCTGGCAATCTCCTTGATTTTCCCGATTTATTAAAAAAAAAAATCAAAAAATATATGCCCCTCAATCGCTTTCACATTACTTCAGGGAATTGCCAGAACTAAAAAATAAACAACTGATTCTGCAGTGATCGGTTTTTTCTTGGCACCTTGTGCTGTAATAAGAACCGTGCCAAATTGTTTTCAGCAAGAAACGCAAAATAGTAATAAAAGTCATTTTTGAAAAAGTACAAAACCAAAATATATATATATACCTATATCAAAGAATTTAAAGACTTTTTTAAATTGTGTGGAACCAAATATTGACTCTAATATCGACGTGGAACACAATGCTTGTGAATTAATCGCCTCGTATACAAAGCATGTTCCAATATCCTCACCGGATCGCTAAACCAATACTGTGTATGAGTAAAAACCTTAATCTGCGAACTCCCAGGCCTTCAATGTCGGGCGGCGAATATCATTAACACCTAATGTAGCTGGCTTGCTCTCCTCGGTGGCTACATTCTACACATTTGGTGCTCTATAATAATTTAGAAGACTAGTAGATAGTATAAATTTCTTTGAAACATTTCAACAATCCATATTAATATGTAATGACTCAACAAACAGAAGGGTTAATAGTAGAATTAATTGGAGAAATTGTGGAAGTTGATAGCACAGAACAAAATGAAATATAAAACAGCAACATCCGGCAAGAAAGTGCTATGCAATACAATGGTACCACGGGGCAGGTGATCAATGCATTGTAAACTTTAGTAAAAAAAAAATATTTAACTTTCGTGTTGGTATATTTTTTGAAGATAGACAGATTTTAAATTAGATTTTTGGGGGGCAATCGGAAATTACTAAATAAAAGTGTTTGCTGAAAATGGAACGTTATAATTGTATCAAGAGGGATTTTTATTCTAAGTAATATTAACGCAGTCACATCGAAGATTCTAAATTCATACGTCAAAATTAAAGGACTGTAATTCCGAGACCAAATTCAGAAGACAATACAATATCGTTATGGGTCCTAAACTACCCTTCCTTCAAGCTACTGCGGATGATTTTTACCTTCGTCATCTTCCTAGATAGGACCGGGGGATTTCTATGAAAGTCATAGAATTATGTACAATTGTACATTGTACAATTCATCAAAAAGTGTATTTTTATCTTGACGGGAATCTAAAATATCGAACTATGTTTTTTAATCTGCCATGTGCAGTTTGATAGACTAACCAATAGGCAACATAAGTATTCAAGGGAAATATTTGCTATTCAATCAACTGATCCTATTGGTTAGTTTATCAATTTGTGCATTTGATAGACTAACCAATAGGCAGCATAAGTATTCAAGGGAAATATTTGCTATTCAATCAACTGATCCTATTGGTTAGTTTATCAATCTTGTGCAGTTTGATAGACTAACCAATAGGCAGCATAAGTATTCAAGGGAAATATTTGCTATTCAATCAACTGATCAAAATCTTTCCATCAATCATTACAGGGATCATCGTTACTGATGGTAGCCATATGTATGGAAATGCATCTCTAAAGAAGTTGCTGTTTGCTACCAAAGTTTGAATTGTCATCATAATATATGATGACAATTCAAACATCACGGAACCATGTCAACCGCTGCAAAATAACATCGTCAGTAACATTATAATATTCCAGATTTACTTTCCGCGTCATTTTAAGCCCTCAGCTAAGGTAGAGAATCAGGGCCGTACCCAAGATTTTTTTTCGGAGGTGGGGGGTCCAGAGCATTGACAGCCAAGTCAGGTCTAACATCTGTGAAAATGATGGAAGGTGATGTTTGTTATTATTGATGTTGTTTTTGTTGTTGTTGCTGTTGTTGTTTTTGTTATTGCTGCTGTTCTTGTTGTTGTTGTTTTTTTAAAAATGTATTATAAGTCACGTGCAAAGTAGTGTATTTTTTATTAAAAAAAAAAACATTGAAATTTCGGAGTGTCTCCCCATTGATAGCCCCCGGGTACGGCCTTGTGGAGAATCACACCCACAAGTATTATCTCAAATATAACCGACAAGTTAGTAGCATCTCAAGTATTCACTATGGAAGTTAGCAAGTCCTAATTTGATTGGAGAAATTAAGCCTTTGGCAATTTAGCACTCAGAAAAGAAAATGTGTGTCTTTAAAAGGCACCTAAAAAGCACAAAATTAATTATTATTCTTTTCGCCCTAAGTACAGTTTGGTCTTTATCATTCAGCACCTGATAATAGCTCATCAGTAATCAGAAGGTATACAGTCAAGCGCTCTGTGGACGGTAATAAAATATCCGACAGAATACAAACTGCATAGTTCATACCAATTCCAATTTTAAAAGGAACAACGCAATATCGTTTATATTGCCCCACTGTCCAAACGAAAGAGGGAGGTATACTTTATAATTTTAGAGGAAGTAGAAGAAGAGGGAGCATTGAGGGTACAACAAGAAGGAAGGGATATTTCGCAAGACTTGCGCAATTTATTTTTCTTAGTAGGGGGGATTCTTTTTATTATTATTTTATTTAATTTCCTCTTTATGCGCAGAAGCGCCCCACCCAGATTTTTTTTGTTCGTGTCTGTACCCCGTTTTTTTTTGTGTGTGTACACATAGGAAGCGACGCTTTGAAGATTCTTGTGCAATCAGGTTTACGCCTTTTTCCTAGATATTTTGAGAATACGACTTTTTGGATGTGCCGCAATAAAAAATATTAGGTGAGAGGAAAAATAAATTTGTCTCATATTTTTTTTAAAAAATCGACCAATTTAGCAATTACTTTTGCTGTAATTAGTATGTCCGTAATGAGTTGTCCCTCAATCAAAATACTAATGCTCAATGCGGTGTAGGGAAACTATGGTTTATTATTTTCAATAATGAACCTTTGGAATCTTCACAGAGAAAAAATATGCCCTCTCAAAGCTTTGATGTTTTACGTTTCAGGTTACTCAGATTCTAAAAATCCCTTCGTAACGGTTTTAAAAATTATATCAAATTAGAGTGCAAAGATGACCATGTGCAAATGTGAAAAGATAACCAAGATAAACATGCAAAGATAACCGTCTATGGCACGTTGAATATACCAGTTACCATTAAATCACGGAAGATAAGCAACGTCCAACGAGCTTTTACTAAGTGGGTAACCGCCTAGTTTCTTGGGCCGGTTGTGGTCAATTTGTGAGTTGGTTTGTAAAACCGTGATTCACAATTGACAAAGAGCTGGTGTCAGCTACAAGCCTTTTCCCTATTTGTTATGAACATTTAATTCAAGGGATTTAGATCCCTTGAATTAAACGTTCAAAAACAATTATGAAATTTTCACTGAAGAAATGATTACCTATGTGGTCTGGGAAATAAAATATATGTTAGTAATAAATAAATAAAATTATCATGTTATTAAGAAATAAACAAAGACAAATCTGTCGGTTGGGGGTAAGGCGCTCTTAAATTTAAAAATAAATTTAAACAAAACACTATTTACAATTATTTTTCATGAATATAAATTATAAATAGTGTTTTTGGTAAGTGTTTTGTTTTAGTTTATTTTAAAAGTTTATATTTTTTAACAATGCAATCAACATGTTATTCAAAGATTTAAATAAGTAAAACGCTCCAACAGGGCGTGGGTTCAAACACAGCCAACACATGGAATTTCATACTCGTGAATTTGAGATATTCGCCACAAGAAGTGCCGAGATTATCAACATCTAGTGCAACATCCTTGGTCCTGAGAGTGGCATTCTGTGTTCATCTGCGGTGGACAGGGAAATTAAGCGAAAAATCTAACTCCAGGAGGATTTGAAGCTTCTAGCGTATAGTCGCTAGTAGTAGCGTACAAAAATAATAGAAAAAAAAGGAAATGCTTTTAACAAACTTATTGGTTATAAAGCATTTACTTACAGACATTTTTTCCAGTGGAAAATATAAAAACATAAAAGCCAAATGGAAAAATGCAATAAAGTAAAAACTAAATTGAAAAATTAAATTAAGGGATGCAAAATTGAGAAAAATGGAAAGCCATTCGTCACAAATGATCAATTTATAATATTGAAAAAGCAGAGCTTTTATTAGGTTGGTAATTTAGACTTTATTTAGAAAGTAGAAAATATAGAATTAGCTGATTAGTTTTTGGGCCCTATTGAATACCTATTGGTCCAAATAGTGGCCATTCAAGTGACTGAGGTCTACAGTACACTGAACCAGTTTTTTTTTCTCGATAGATGTATGCAGAAGTTTGTAAAAGAATACCTCATTATGCAGCGGTATTTTTGTCTCGTGCTGCTAACAAAACCGACTTTATGAATTTCAAATCCGGCACCACAATTAATGAATTACCTATTTAAAAAATAAAATTAGTCTGACTGTTGGATCTATCACTTAACCTTTGGAATAGATCACAAAAAAATAATAATACCCAATTACAGAATACAAATTACCTATGTGCCCAGTCCGCGTTCTCAACTTCTTAAGGAGTTAAATAATATCATGGTACAGTCAATGGAAAGAACACTGAGTTTACTCAAATTAAACGGAAAGAACAATGAGTTTACTCAAATTAGATCAAAAAAGACCCGACCCTTGAATAAATTCGTAAAAAAACGGTATATGATTTTATTTCACGTTGGGCATCCCAAATAATAGTAATCTAAGTTTGAGACAGTTTCTGAGGTCAGCTAAATTTTTTAAGCGGCCAGGAGCCGCTTAACTTTGCCGCTAATTTTAATTTTTGGCTTATAACACTTGAGCGATGCATTTTATGAAAAAATACTCTATTCAAAACTTAATGAGAATTAAATAAGTCTATTAAAAGCCTTGGCTTTTTTCTTTTCTTTTTTATATCAAAGTATGTTCTGCGTTGGATGGTAGGATTTCCAGTATAAGTCTTGATAGTAAATTAGATAGGGGAACTTTTGCTCTATAAAACATGAAAAATAATATTTTTATAATGTTCTTTTACTGCTTTTACAAAATAAGAGTTTTAATAGGAGAAACAGACGAACATGTCAGATGTATGATGGACAGGCATGGTCTTAGAACGTATAATTTCAAGACACAATGCAATAGCTTGAAACACAATCCAATTGTTTAATATTATAAGGAATTAAGATGTATCTTGAGACACAATGCAATAGCTTAATATTATGAGGAGTTAAGATGTAATTTAAGACACAATGCAATAGTTTAATATTATAAGGAGTTATAAGATGTAACTTAAGACACAATGCAATAGCTTAATATTATGAGGAGTTAAGATGTAACTTAAGACACAATGCAATAGCTTAATATTATAAGGAGTTTTTTCAGAGCAGGGTACATCATGTGGAGGCAAACTAACATTGCTTTCTATACTTCCATCTTGTTCAATTTGATTCCGTCCCTGTTGAGTTATGAAAATGTGTGAAGTCAAGGCCCAGGCATGGCAAGAAGTGGTAATGCTGGTGTGATAATCATAAATACGCACACGACTGTATTTTATTGACAACATTTCATATGTCACCAGAAATATAATACATATGAGAGGGTGGTTCAGAAACATGTGCTTAGACAATGAGTAAACATTTCTAAGGAGTGTTCGCATGGTGTCAGTACCTTAGAATATAAAGATTTAGAAGGACGTAACAAATAGCTCATGGTTATAGACCTCAATTCAAAAATGACGTCACTTAAAATTGATACAAAAAAAGGCTTTGGCATATGCCATACTTTCATAGTGGATTTTTTTTTTTTTGGCGTCCACTTAAATGTGCACAGCATAAAAAAGTATTACTACCCGTAAAATCTAAGGTAAAAAAATGACTTTTTTCATAATTATGTGAATTTTATTTCTGACCTTCTTAGTTGCAAATTAATCGAAGTCAGAATTTCACGTCGGTTTTCACTCTGGAGAGCAAGGAGAGGAAAGACGTAAAGACAGAAAAAGAGAAAACCAACTAATTCGATAAAAAATGTGTGTTTTGAAAATATTTTTCCTGATGGCCAGAATTTAACCCACGATATAGTGACTTGAAGACAGAAACGCTAACACGAGGCCAAGTTGAAAAGGTTGACAGGAATATAAAAATTTGTCTTCTCTCAAGTACCAACAAGAGGCTGAGAACACCTCAAAAATTCATTACTCCCTATTTTGGTAATATTTCATTTTGAAAGACATTTTTGTATAGGTGCTCAAAACGTTCCGTAATTGAGCGGAAAAAATCTGGTCACCATCCATATATATTTATAACTTTAATCATTGGTACACGGAATAGAACCAAATTTCCACTTTCAGTAGACCAATGGCAACCACCCTAAATAAAAATATAAAAACTAAAAATAATAAAACTTGCTGTCAGTAGTCAAAAACAAAACAGAAGATATTTCGTACATGGGGAGGGGGGAAGAAAAAATTATTTCAATTTTAGTGCTTTTTGAAAATGCTTCATAAACTATGGTGCCTTTGTATGAGGTAAAGTCATTTCAGAAAGGGGAGATTGAATAAAAGACTTGGTGTTCTATGAAATGTCATTAAAAATTATATTTGTTCCGTTTGTGTGAGATACTCGTACCTATTTGATATATTATTGAGAAATTAAAAATCAATTAAATTTAAGCTCACAATTAAGGAAAATTTCTTTAAGGAGGAGTCGACATTGAGAGTAGCGAGCATCGCAAAACATCTTTTGGTTCGTTATTTTCTAAAATCTCACAAAAAAAATTATTATTGAAAAAAGGCCAAGTTCCAGCCACTCTTCAAAAAAATTTCGCCCATGAACGTAGTGATATCTATTATTGGGGCCAAGTTTATTCCTGCTGCTGTTCATCCCACACTTAAATATATCATTGCCCTTTTTCTGTCTTAATTCTCTTAAAGCAATTTCTATTTTACACTTGGTGCTTACCCTGCAATTTTCGACCATAACGGACAAGCCATTCCAAAAATAGAATTTATTTCGAATTAGTTTGCAAACGAGTAATGTAGCCCCAATAGGTGACGGTCCCAAGCCCGTGTACCTACAGAAGGTTTGGTTTCAGGAAGGCCATCCAGCCTTTAAAAAACTCTGCTTCAAACCAATGATAAATGACCATCAGCAAAATGCTAGTTTCTACGCAGTATCTATGGATACTGTGAGAAGCAGGCGAGGGTTGCCATCTTGCCATGCAAATTGTACAGCTAAAGAGATCAGGTTCCGAAAAAAGATTGTGGCATGGTAGAATTACCATAAAAGCAACGCTGACCCCAAATAGAATTGGGAAAAGGTGTAATTCAAGAAGAAAAACTAGTAAATTTTTGCCTCTAATCGCGTCTTTTTCCTTAATCCCCAATCGATTATCCTGATGCTAACCTATGTTGATTTTTAAAGGTCATACGATTTCTCAGATGATAATTAATATGCCACATTCTAAATAAAGATTTGATAATTTATTCTCAGCGAGAGATTAATTTGTTTATCCTTAGAATTGTTCTCGAGTCTATTATTATTTGTTGATAGAGCGTGGGACGATATTACCGACGAAATGCTTACAGATGATTTAAATACTAAATGATAGAGACATGTGAGTCTTTCCATCGTGAAATCAGTTGTAGATCTGACTGGTACTACATCCAATATCCATCAACTTAAAAACAAAAGTTGGGAAACTTGCTTGATTTACATGTGGTGAAGGATGGTGATTCTAGGGCTGGTGTAATAACAAAGAGGTTTGTAGTCGAGGAGTATTGCTATCGACATAACAGCGGATTGGGTTTGCACACCCATGTTATTATCGTGAACATTCTTGATATTGCTATCGACATAACAGCAGATTGAGTATGCTCACCAACGTTGTTATCGTGAACATTCTTGATATTGCTATCGACATAACAGCGGATTGCATGTGCACACCAATATCGTTATCGTGAACATTCCTGATATTGCTATCGACATAACAGCAGATTTAGTATGCACGCCAATGTCGTTATCGTGAACATTTTTGCAATTGCTAGCGACATAACAGCGAATTGAGTGTGCACACCAGTGTCGTTATCGTGAACATTCTTGATATTGCTAGCGACATAACAGCGAATTGAGTGTGCACACCAGTGTCGTTATCGTGAACATTCTTGATATTGCTAGCGACATAACAGCGAATTGAGTGTGCACACCAGTGTCGTTATCGTGAACATTCCTGATATTGCTATCGACATAACAGTGGATTGAGTATGCACACCAGTGTCCTTATCGTGAACATTCTTGATATTGCTATCGACATAACAGTGGATTGAGCATGCACACCAGTGTCGTTATCGTGAACATTCTTGATATTGCTATCAACATAACAGCGGATTGCATGTGCACACCAATGTTGTTATTGCGAACATTCTTGGTAATTTATGCATAATCGAAACATGTGTACTTATATATTTTCGCGATTTGGTGCACTCTAGTGGCTGTCCAATTGTATCTGCATAAGTTACCACACTTTCTTCCCGATTCATTTTGATCAAAGCTCACAGATAAATTGATTGCATATCAAATTATCTGTGATATTCTCGTTATTAAAATATCTCATTTTGATTTATGTATAATCCATCTGTCAAATGGATCTTAGGTATACATCGCAATCGTTAGTATAACTAAAATCTTAAACTTTGCTATAATTTATATTGAAAAAGTTATGTATGTAACTTTGCTATAATTAATTTATATTGAAAAAGTTATGTGTTGGAAGTTATACAGGGTAGCCATAAAGTCACATGATTTTTCTTGTCCAATAAAAATGAAAAAAGTATTCTAATGGGATGAAATTTTAAATGTCGAGTTTTCAATGCTAAAACATATTTGGAGGTCTCCAGTTCCCAAATCTCGAGTTATTATTATTGATTGGATCTCCTGTGGCCACTACTAACCAATGAAGTCTTACCTCTCTTCCTTTCTTTTCTCCCAATACGACTTCATTCTTTCACTTCTGTCCTTTTTGTCCTCTTCTTTTTTTTTTAATTTGGCTTCACGTCTCTTTAACATCTATTGGACACTCAAGCCGGGGGTTTTACCCTTCATTCACTGGAAACTTTCAAACCAGCTCCCACATTGACCTCACCCAGCCTGGGTTGGGCCGGAAAAATGGGCCAACGATACGTGGTGTTCCCAAAAGCCAAGTACTGACCACGCCAGACGTTGCTTAACTTCAGTGAGCTGACGAGAACTGGTGTATTCAACGTGGTATGATTGTCCTCTTCTGATATACGTTTTTTTATCTTTTCTGGCTTCTTGAACTCTTTCATTGTATCCATTTAATCCAATACCCATCTTATCCCCGTAAACAAAATATCTATTTCTCATATCTTTTATCTTAATGAATGATATGCATAAAGCGAAGTAAATGTTTTCACTATAGAATGCACCATATGTATGGGATATCGAATAAAAATATCGATATATTAATTTCAAATGAATCGATATAAATATCGACGGATATTATAGAATCAAAATATCGATTTTTCAGAGGAATCACTTCGTTCATCATCTTGGGTTAACAACCATGGGGCTGGTTTGCAACAACTCGCCATTTCTCTCTTTGCTCTGCCTTTCTTTTCAATTCCTCATAAGTTCTTACGTTTACGTCATTTTTTATTTGATCTATGTATGCAAGTGGGGGCCTCTGTTATGCCCTCCATGATTCTTCCCAATAAGCCCATGTTTCTTAATGTGTGACCTATAAGGTTAATTCTTCTTTTCTTTAAGTTTTTCATCAAGTTCCTCTTTTCGTCAGCTCTTCTAAATACTTCTTCATTTGTTACATGATCTATCCATTTAATAGACTAAGAAATCTGTCTTATTATTAAAACATAATAGATTTATAATATTTTTTTTGCCAACTTGTTTAGATGGAAATTTTATTTTCCCAAGACCAACCTATCAGTGCTTTATTATCTAGATTAAACAATTTTTTTCTTCTACAAAATATTTCATTTTTCAAATTGGGCTGTAGAGTTTAGCAGACATCTCAAGGAAAATTAAAATTTATGGTTCCAGATTTTATGTGAAATAACCAAACAGTAAACAATGAGAACATTTGGAGGCAACTTCTATCAGAATATTATACAAGAATGGAAACATTTGAAATAAATTCAATAGAATTGGTTTACAACTCACTACCAAAAAAACCTTGGAAAGCTGATACCTAGATAACCAGAATGTAGAATTTTTTTAGGCGAAGATATATGAAGATTGAATCGGTTTTTTTTAAAAGAAAGGAACTTTATAACGAATGTTGAGTAGTTATATTCTGGACTTTTCAATTGGGGCGCCCTCAGCAGGGTCAGCGAATAGTTCAAAAAGAACTATTCGCTGAACTAATCACCAAGTTCTAAGAGTTTCCAGCGAATGGAGGGTAATACCCTCGTCTTAAATGTCCAATAGATGTTAAAGAGAAGTTAATCCAAAAAAAAATCATACAAAGTTTCAGAAATATCGGACATCGCATTCAATCTAAAATTATCGTGGAAATAACAGACAGACAAACAGACGTTTAAAGAAATAACGTGGAGTTTAATTTCGACATCACTTTACTCGATCAAAAAGTTATAAACATTGTCAGTATGAAAAACCATCGAAAATAAAATTAAAAGCTCGTCAAATTTTGTACAGGCACACATTAGATAGGTAATCCAATTAAATACTGAAAATTATATACCTTGTATTTCAAACATGTCCAAATTGCAAAAGCCATTCAGAGAGGGTCTGTCGAGGGACAAGAAGTAGGAATTAAATTTTCATCAATGCGGTGAAGAAGTAAAGTTGGAAAGCGCAGGCAGGTATAATATGATTTGAACATTTTAATTAAATGTCAAAGATAGAGTTTTTGATAAAATAATTTCTGATTCAATTAGTTGACATTCATACATCAAAAGGCTTCCCAGTACATAGTAAGTACGTACTTATAATAAGGTGGACTTTTTGAAAATTGTATTTGGTTTCATTAATTTCGTTCATAAGAATGGAGTGTGGTCCTAATATTAACTTAGTTGATTAAACATGGGGGTTTCGTGTAGAGCCGAGCAGATTTTTAAAAATCAATTATATCTATTTGTCACAACTTACGATAATTCGCTGTTGTTATTACTCTTAATGTTCCTCAGGTCATAGGTATTGATTCTACATCATTTGGGTGACAGATCTTCATTTGATGTTTTGATTATTATTTTTATCCATTCTGCTTCAGTTTTTCTTCGTCTTGGAGCTCGTCCGAATGATCCACGTTTGTAATGACCACTCAGACATTTATTTTTACTGCTTAGATCGGTAGTATTATAATGACCATCTGTTCGAACATTTTGGCCATTCTGCATTATTAACATGAGAAATAGAACATTTGGCAAAAGGACGAAGGAGCTGAGGAGCAAGCATCATGTTCTGTACAAAATGCGAAACCTTGTATTAAATACTTAGGCGGATAGGATAGGGAACTGCGGAGGAGAAAATGTTCAACTACGTGTGAAGATTATCCAATAGTAAGTTGAAATGAATTTGGGGGGGGGGNTAGGGGGGGGGGAGAGAGAAAAGGAATTGTACAAAGAAAAGGTAAAATGAAATCCATTGAACATGTATTGACAAGAGGTATTAATAAAAACTATTTTGGTATTTTAAAAAGTGGTAAGTATCTTAGAAAAGGTGGTAAAATGATTTCAATATCTAATAAGAACGATGGGAACCCTTTCAAATATTTGGTTTGTTCAGGAATAGATCAAGGGGACGCGAACCTACGTGGTCACACACCAAATAAGATATCACTGGACGTTGTTTAACTTCTATGATCTAACGGGATTTAAAGATTCACCCTGTCATAGACGCTTTCAAAAAAAAATTCTAGCCGAAATTGCAGTGTACCAAAAAAGAACATAATATACCTTAAGCGCTTTTCTCATGCAGGTCCTATTTCATAACTGAAAATAAATCTATTTTTTGATTATTTTTTGCGAGACATACTCGTATACCTTTTTTTTTTTTTTTTAATTTGGCTTAACGTCTCTTTAACATCTATTGGTCATTCAAGACGGGGGTTTTACCCTCCATTCGCTGGAAACTTGCAAACCAGCTACCCACATTGACCTCACCCAGCCTGGGTTGGGCCGGAAAAAGCCAACGATACGTGGTGTTCCCAAGCGGTCACCCATCCAAGTACTGACCACGCCCGGACGTTGCTTAACTTCAGTGATCTGACGGGAACTGGTGTATTCAACGTGGTATAATCGTTGGCTACTCGTATACCTAATAACTATCTCGCTATTAGTTACTGCTATATAGCCAGTTTGCCAAAGAATAGCTGAAACTCGAAAACAGTTAAAATGTATCTTACATTTCTTTTTTTTGGGGGAGTCATTCCCCTAAAATTTTCGAAAACTCTTTTTCGCTAAATCAATTTAGGCCATAGATATACTTTCTTAGAATAAAGATAGAGCTTCCGGATCACAAAATTTAGGGTTTCTGAAACAAAAGTTAAAGAGAATACAATGACTTCATTCTGACCGCTCTCTAAATTCTAACATAAGACAGTCGAAAGCAATATATAATATTGTCTCAGTGTGTACTGACTTATTTAAAATGCAGAAAGCGACTTTCACATTACTGTGTATCGTGTAATTT
Organism: Pachypsylla venusta; assembly: GCA_012654025.1. NCBI lineage: Eukaryota > Metazoa > Arthropoda > Insecta > Hemiptera > Aphalaridae > Pachypsylla > Pachypsylla venusta. The sequence goes on along the minus strand of CM022879.1, from coordinate 15,866,890 downwards.
CAGCAATCAAATTAAATCACACCCCTCTCACAACCCTCATCCCTCACTAGAGAGGTGTCTTCCTCATTATTCCTCTAATCCTCAAGGCTCTTGAGAATTTACTTCAAATTAAAGAACAACCATTTTTCGTCTGTAATTTTCTTAAGAAAATCTATTTTGTTGTAATGAGTCAGTCAGTGTCTATGCGTAGATTTGATTTGGTCAGCCTGCGACACTGAAGAAAATGAACACGATTGATGAATTAAGTAGATGAGATACCATCGTCTATGAAAAGTTGAATACACCAGTTCCCGGTAGATCACTGAAGTTAAGCAACGTTATACTGAGTGAATGACCATGTAAGTTCGAGCCCCCTGATGATGGGCTATTTTTTCCTTCCCAACTCAGGATGGGTGAGTTCCTTGTCGGTAGCTAGTTTGTAAGTTTCCAGCGAATGGATGGTAAAAACAACGACTTGAATGATAAAGAGACGTTAAGCAAAAAAAAAAAAAAAAAAAAATGAGTGATCTTTTACATGAAAACTCCAGATATGGAGACGTTATGTAGGATGTGTAACTAAACTAAAACCTGTTTGGAGTACCGATCACAAATAAATCTCAAAATCTTATCTACTCTTTGGCACCGGACTTTTGAATCATCCTTTAGTATGGTACACTTTAATATCTGCCCCCTAAAAGAAACGGACCCGAATTGCTTTTATTATGAAGTATCTTTATGATTGAAGGAACCTCTACTCGCAAAAAAATGATTAAAAACCACTTTGATAATCATAATTAAATCCACGCCCCAGTAATAAAATTAGTATTTATTGGGGATTATAACTTAATAGACTTCTATCAGCAAATTTCAGTTAATTATCTGGGATAGGCACCGCGTCCAATTTGATCTAATTTTACTTTCTCCAATTCTACAGGGTGTATCTTATCAATCAATAGCGGCGTCTCCGATGGCGGTCAGATGTTTGGGACTGCGACTCTTAAGAAGCCTTTTTTTTTAATATTGGAAGCTAAGAATCAGTGCAATGTAATTATATAAATCAATATAATAATATTGTAGGGTTATTTTCTGTCTTATTTCATACCATCAGCTCAGGTGGACTCGGGCCGGAGGATGTCACCCTCAAGTAACATCTTATAATATCATCTAGGTATGACCTATTTCCACAATGGAAGCTAGTAACTTAGTCATAATTGGGTTGGAAGAAATTACGACTTCGGAACACGCTCTCTAACGGGATAGGTTTAACTTCATTTTGAGGTTGAATTATGGATAACAATTGCATTTGAAGATATTTCTGGGTAAACTGACATATATTTTTATTGGCCACTAATTCATCAATTCCTCAATCAAATGTGTGATGAATAACATAAAGTTTTATAATATAAAAAGTTTACGAAACAATCTGACACAGACACACCAACACATAAACCTACCTACCCTAAGATTGAGCTTTTATTAAAAAAGTTTCAAAGTCTTTTTCGAACAAATATATCAAATTCAGAATCTATTCGTATCTTTTGACCAACATTCTCTATGTTTTCAAACATCAAATTCCTTCAGAAGTCTGTCCCTGGTTCAATTTATTTTCTTTATTTATGGTTGAATCAGGTGTTAAGTCCAGTGCAACCATAAAAGCAGGTAAACTACTAAGCAGGGATATGTTCTTTTTTCGCGAGGTGCAAAGTGTGCAAATAACTTGTTGATCATAACAAGATGGGATGTTTCAGTGTGTCAAAAGAAGACAATCTCTGTAGGAATAACTCTATAGGAAGAAATGGGCCCATTATCCGAATATGGACTCTATTAGAGCCATATTTATCGGCTTCACGTTGTTTTGAAAAATAGAAATATCTTTACTACAAAATATATTGTGAATGTTGAAGATTTTTTTTAGTGTTTTTTCAACGGTAGTGTCAAAAAAGATCAACACAAAAAAGATCAACTCCACTTGTATTTTTTTTTTAACATTCCCGATTTTTTTCTAACGTGAAGAACGCAATCTAACGTGGCGGACGTTTTTATAACTTGATGGAGTTTTTTTCTTAACGTGAAGGACTTTTTTTAACGTGACTGACGATTTTTTTATTTTTTTTTATCGTGACGGACGTTTTTTTCATGTGACGGTGGACGAGCGAAACCATCAGCAAAAATATTATTTTGAATACAATGTTATCTGATCAATTCCGAATGTGTGATTTTTTCCAATCTAATTATAACTTCCATAGTGAAAGAAGTTCCTTGAGAGTGACATCCTCTAATTATAACTTCCATAGTGAACAGTAAAGTGATCAGGTTAGATAGAATATAAAATTAATTAAGGTTCTACAAGAGATGCAATTTCTGAGAAGATAAAAAAGAACTACATTTCCAATAGTGATCATTGAAACTTGTTATGTGCAGTTGCAATGTGTAACCAGGACAATGATGCAATTCAATATTATGTGAGATGTCTTTGTGAGAATACATACCTTAAAGGCATATAATATACAGGGTGTTGGGCTATAAATGGGACCCCCCAATGTGGTGGACACCTGAAATCAAATGGAACATATTTAACGAAAAATTACAGGGTGGAAAATGTGATTTTGAAAAATGACATTTTCCAAATGATTTGTAATTCCATATAGGATACCTAGTAGATAACTAGGAGTCATTTCTTTTACTTAGTTTGAGAAAAGCTGAAAAGTGATCTTATAAATGAAAAGTGCTACTTTCTGTAAGGCTTTTAATGAGACCGACGAAAAGGACACTATATCCTGTTTTTTTAAAGTTGTGATTTCAAATATGACGTACAAAGTGGGAAAACATGAAAAATTATAAATTCTGTGGTCATTTGTATGTTTTGAAATTCTGTGTAGTTTGTGTTTGAAAATTCAATTTCCCTTCATTGTAATTTTAGAAATGAGCCCAACTGAAGTCTTACACACAAATAATTATCAAATCAGAATTTCAAAAAAAGGAGAGTGAACCAAAAAATATTCGAATAAAGACATCTGTTCCTCGCTTGTTTTTTAGTCGTCCTGATAGTTTTAGGCAACTCAGTAATTGAATGTGAGTTTGAATTTTTATAAAATAGCACCCCAAAATTCTTTTAAACAAAACTATCCATTATTGTCCAGATATTAAAAATGAAAATGATTTTGGAAAATTGTTAAACCTCAATTCAATCTTGGACCACACGATTTTTCTTTTAATGAAACTTGTTATGAAAATTTATTATTATGTCCATTTATTTCTGATTATTTTTTGCTACCTATTGGGTCACCCGGGGCCTAATGGCGATCACTTAAACTGTATGAGATCTACAGTTTGGAGAACGACTAGTATATGAAATCATGTCAAATTTTGGCCAATTTTACCAAAAAATTTGCTCACGTTTTAATAGAATCATATTCAAAGCAAATTAATTTAGAACATTCGACCTTGTTTAATTTGAACAATAAATTAAAAATTTGGTCGGATCCCAAAAACGGCTTTACATAAATATGTAAAGGATTATTAGCACTAAAGTCAGTGCTAATAATTTTCCTGGAGTCGTCGAACGCATTGTCTTATTTTGACTAAAAATTATGATCATAGAATTCGCATTCGCAGATTTACCACCTGGGTCCTTATAGTGAACGGAGTGAGGTCTACAGTTCATAGAAATTCTTGTGAACACTGACTTGTTATGTTATACAAAATTTGCAACCCTACAAAGGAAGTCATCATCATCAAGTCAACAGTTCATCAACTGGTTTGCAGTAGTCCTACATTTCAGGTGGTTTGCTGATGCCTTCCCTATTTTATTTAATATTATTACCTTTCAAACTGATTTTGAAAAAGGAAACGTAGAAATAATCAGAACGAAGCTTACATTATAAGAACTCCGGCCGCGAGGAGGTCACCCCCAAATATTTACGAGTAATATCTTGCATTGTTTAATATTTTTGAAAGAGGAGTCGTAGAAAAAATCTCTCTTATTAGGAAGTCAGGCGCAAAAATTTCACAAGCGTTTACAAGAATGTATTTGCAAGAATTATTCAAAAAACAAGACTCATATCAACCTGTTAATTGAGTGAGTTCTGCAGTTCACAGACAACTAGTAAATACAAGGGTAAAATTATTTCTGTTTTGCACATTGCATTTTGACAATATTTCACGGCGACATGAAAATAAAACAATTTAGGGTCCTGTAAACAGTAGAGCATAAAATTGTTATGAGTAGGCGTTTCAAGTTACTGTTCTCTTTTGGGCAGGAAAAAACCCTCCAATATTGGATTCGATTTCAACCAAAAGTTTCAAGTCTCAAGCACTTACCGTTTATGAGATAATATATGTCACAAAAACATAAACAGACAGAAACACAAACGAATACGTATCTGAAGATTTACGCTCTGAGGATCTTATAAAACGTATTTTAACATTTAAAACTCGATATCGAATATTTCAGCCCAATACAATACTTCCCTTTTTTAAGATAAGGAAAGGTAAAAATATAATTATTTATCATCTTGTTCAATACAAAGTTGACTGCTAGGTTCAAAGCAATAAATTGCTCCATAAAAAATGCACCTTACGCAAAAAAGAAAAAAAATAATATCATAAGAAAATTGCGAAGATTCCATTTTCAGAAAAAGTAATAAATTTGTCCTCAAAGTTGATAGAAAATATTATGAAAGCTTAGAACTTTCTAAAATGGCAAGCCAGAGCGCAACAAACAATAGACTTTCGTAAAATAGAGAAGACAGGCAAACCATAAATGAAATGCATATACAGGAGGTAAGAGAGGATCAAATTATTAGTCTGCTTCTTTGCCTTTTTATATCAGCGCATTCTACACTTTTCTGTTTCCTAGATTTCCCCTTACTCTACCGAGCAAAACAAAATTCATGATGCAGTATGGAGAAAAATACTTCCCCGATTTAGAAGGGACAAGTAGGTAATGGTTGAACTTTCATTTTTTAATTTGTTTTGCCTAACGTCTCTTTAACATCTATTGGTCATTTGAGAAGAGGAGTGGAGAGAAACCATCTTACAAACCAGCTGCCCACATTGACCTCTACCGGGCGAGAATATTAAGCACGATGTGGGCCACCAAGTAAAACTAGTACATTGCTGGCTGCTTTCAATTTCACTTTTATACAGCGCAAGATTTCGAGATATTTTTCTATTTCCAATCTTGGGTTTGCCCTAGTTTTATCCTCAAGCCTCAAGGTAATTCAACACTTTCTCACCAAAATAAAACAAAAAAACTTATACCTAACGATCACCGTATCTTGATCGTATCCGAAATTTTGTTAGAATGTGAGGATATTTATACGAATGTTCTATGCATGACAAACGTGTCTTTTTTTGGGTACACTAATATACATGAAATTGACAGTCTGGCCCAGACCAAACACGGTGGGAGGCAAGTGAAGACCTTTGAACAAATATCTAACATGAATTTCATTAAAGGACCACCTATCACTTTGTCATGTCAATGTGATAGTTTTTGAGGCAAAATCCAAGATTTCGGGATCAAGAAGCCAGGACAGTGTTTAAATGTCCTGGTTTCTACCTGTTAACCGTGCAAAAGGTTCCGGGTTCAATCACTACATGNACACCAACCCCTTGTATGAGCTACTGACAAACTTATTATGTTATTTAAAAAATTACAATTGTACAAATAAGCTGTAAAAATTGCACAAGCGTTTATATAACGAGGACCTATCTGGATAGTTACTTGCAATAATTATTCCAAAAACAAACAAAAAAAATGTCAAAAATCAAAGTGTTTTTATTTTCGTTAAAAATATTCTCTAATAATTATTTTTTAATCAGTAAAAAAACACTTTCGATCAAGAAAAAACACGTGGTTTTGAATTCTTCATGCATTTTAACTTTCGTCTAATTTCGCAATAGATAAATTTTTTAGTTATTATTATTTTTCTCTTCTGTTTTTAGTGTAAATCCTGTTTTAAGTACAAAATTTTTCTGTTTTTCGGTGCTTTTTCAATTTGTTTTCGTTTTCCTATTTAAAAAAAAGGAGAATTATATTAAAAAAACACTTTCAGCTATTTGTTTTTCGTTTGTTTTTTTCTCGCGAGTTTTTTGTTTATTAATTTAATTGTCAAATAATTATCTGTGCAAATATTTTCCTAAAGAAATAAACATTTACATTTATCGTTTCAAGAAAATATTCAATTTTCGCGTTTGTGTGTGGTGTTTTTTTTCTTTTTTTAATTTTTGTCATTCAATTACAAAATAAAAAGACAAAAATTTTGAACATTAAAGTACAAATAATATTATTTATCCGGCTCAGGACACAAAATAGAAACTGTTATTTATTTTATTTCTTAGAATTCTAATTCATATATTTACCTAACTAATTCATATATCTTTATTATCAAATGATTAATTTTTGAAAAACAATGTATTTTATTAAAGGTGTTTTATTTTAATTAAAAATAATTATCACTTGATAAACAATTTTAAATTTGATTTACAAAATAAATCGAAACCGGTTTCATGTTAACATTATCGTATAACATGGCGCCGAGAAGAGGAATCAATTCGGTTTCGAATGGTACACAATTTCAGGATTTATCATCGGACGAAGGCATTGAAAATCAAAACTTAATTCTCTGCTGTGTTCCAAATGGCGAATGTCTTCGAGGACTTCAACCAATTCGCTTTGAACAAATCTACGAAGCCGTTAAAGTTGTTTGTAACAATGAACATTGTACTGTTGGTAGTTTTATGCATCGAGAATGTTTCGATCATTGGGAACAATCCGTTTTAACATATTTAAAAAATTGTGGACGTGCCCGATCATGGTCTGATCGTCAAAGACAACAGAATTTATGGACAAAAAAAGGTTATGATTTGGCCTATAAAGCATGTGCTTGTCAATGTGGTCGTGGTCATATTAAAAAAGATCTTGATTGGAGTCAGGCACTCTTGGGAATTGGTTTTAAAGATGAAGATTTGTCTAAGAAGAAGAAAAAGAAACACCGAACGAACACAAAACCAACTTTGGCAGTATCTGCTCTGCATAATGCTAATGGTATTAATATTGTCAATGGAAATGATTCTCGTGGAAGAGCCAGTAGTCTCTCCTCATCAAGTGGCGCCAGCTCATCGCCACCAGATTCTGGTCTCAGTATGTCACCCATTGATACATTGACCAGTACAGGAGCCAAAAGAAAAATCAGATTTGATCAAATTTGTGACAGCAGGTAGGAATCTAGTTTTTATTTGTATAGGAAAATTATTATAATTACTTACGTCTTGTCGCACAACAAAGTTTTTTAAATTGTTCAAACCTCATTTGATTTTTTTTAAGCTGACTAGAAAAAAACTTTATTATTTTACTGGCTAAAAAAATAACATCTCCCCTAATTTTGATATTTTACGCTGCAAGGTTGGAACGTAGAATGCAAAAATTGAATCGGTCGCCGGAAATGGCGCTTTTCCCCACTCAGCTTTAACCGATTTTGATGAAATTTGGTATGTAGATTGTATGTCCAATTTGGTATGTAGTTGGGGATCTTATTGTGTACCACAAATTTTCGTCACTGTTTGTCACATATATTTTTTCTAATTGATTCCAAAGGTTCATTATTGAAAATAATAAAAACAATGATTTATCGAGGGACATCGTGAAAGCAAGGATCTGAACTAGAAAAAAGTTGATCAAAAAGCGATTCATTTTTTTATCAAACAGAGTAAACTAGATTGTTTCAGAACAAACCAATTAAATCAATCAACTCCCACGCTTGATTGGTTTTTGGTTTTCTTATTAATTTACGATATTTTTTTTTCTTACTCCTACCATTGGTAAAAAAAATTATACAAAAATATCTATTAATTTCAAGGAATTTTTATTTGAATCGAATAACTACCAAATAGAGTGGTGAGTCACAAGTGGTTTCGACAATATAATCTATCTATGTGTTGTGGATACAAAAAATCCTTGATATTTATGTTTCACGATGACTATAAACATACTAAATTAATACCGTTTCTAAATAAATAATAAAAAAAAAATGTTAGGTTTTATGTAAGAAACCGAAAGATTTCTATTAGGCCTTTTGTTCAGTTAGAGTTTTTTTTTTTTTTTTAATTNTTTTTTTTTTTTTTTTTTTTACAAAAGTCGGATCGAATCTATCACTATAATATAATTTGGTCAACTCGACGTCTTTCACCCGTCTACTTCAAAACCTTGTTTTATTATTATTGGTGTTAAAAACAAAGATTCTCACAATATTTGGATAAAGGTGTTGAAAAATAGTAGAGATAGATAGAGATATCGGTAACCTCATATGGTTACCGATAAAGTTTTGGTGTCTCTTGGCGGAAACTGTGATTGTTCCAGGTCGTCCTGATGTGTAGAACTGTCCATCGTGAGGACCTGTTTTTATTAAAAAAATATAGTTTTTTGTGGAGCATTCTGAACCCGGACATTATAATCATTCTACCTGAAATTCCCGATCCATTCAAACACAGAAATGGGAAATAAAAATACAATTTTGAGAAAGGCATGAGCTTTGAGGCGACAAGCAGCCAAACAGCTGGAGTTTGGCAGCACTAAGTTATAAATTTTCAATACATATTTTTTTATCTACACTCCCTCTGCCAAAAAATAGTTTTCCAATAAATTTTATTTCCTCTCTTGCCATGAAATAAAATTTATCACAAAGCAACAATTTGCTGAAGATTTTAGTTTTTTTCTTCTTCTCGTTTTTGGTGTGAGGTTTGTTAAAAAAAATGCCGGCACCACATTATGCTGTTACAGTGTTCTCCCTTCTGCCTATCTAATGTTCCTTTTTATTTTATTATTTTCGTTTTTTTTGGTATATAATAAAGGCTCCGCTTATTTAATCGCTTGCTTGCCATTGAATGAACGTCGCATAACAATTGTCCAAATCCAGAAATTTATAACATTGATTTCTCACTATGTAAGTCAAAATACGGAAGGTTTTTTTAAAATTTTAGTATGATTCTGTGTCTTTATATGTATGTAATCGAATGTCCTCTGCGAAACTCTCCCTAACATTCAATTAATACGTATTATCAATTTCTGAAGCTTTCAGCCCGTTCTCGATTTATGACCGAATTTTACAATTTCCAAACGACGTGGCGATTCGGTAAAATATTTTTTTTCGTTATTTAAGTATATACCTATCTATTATTATTAGCAGAAAATTTTGATTATGATTCAATAGTTAATTTGTCGGAAAAAAATACGACCCTCAAATTTTGATATTACATATTTCAATGTGGGTAGGCTACTTATCGGTGGACGAATCTGGTATCTATTTGGTCCTATTTTGGTTCCCATTGGTCCTCAAAGCTTGATGCTACCATCAAGTCACATAACATACTTCTAGGGTTTTCCCTTTAAAAAAATAAATTGAATTAAAAACTGGAGCTGTTTTTTGTAATGTAAGTTAGGCAATAGTGTGTACACTTTTTTTTATGAATTTTAGCCATTGTTCGCAAAGGAGAATGCATGGTCAAAAGTCAAAATTTGGGGGCACAATAATAATATATAAAGGGTCAAAAATTAAATGGAAAATAATTTTAACCTTCACACGGAAACACCATACCTCTAAAGCTTTTGAGAAAGTAAGCAGAACCTGTTAATTCTTAAAAACAACTTTTGACGAGACCCGTGTCTATTTGCGAGAACCCGTATCTACGCAACCCTTGATGTTAAATTCTACTTTGTATTTGATCCTAACTGACATGAGAGTAATAATTTATTCAAATCACGCTCCTACTGTATTCAGTAACAACCTCAATCAAGACTTGATAGACACAAAACCTTCTTTTTGATGAGACCAACTCAATATTAATTGCTGACATGTCCGGATCTATTCAATGAAAAGATTGATAAAAACAAAAACAATAAGCCGACAAAAACTCAACCGACATTGCAGAGGATGGTGACTGATAATCCCACTCACATACACATGATACCAAATACCTACTTCTGTAAGGAAACCCATAGATGTTGGAACTATTTAGCGTTGGAGAACCGAGAACACTTATTGAAATGGTTGAAAGATAGATAATACAAATAGTGAACAAATACTGCAGTACTTAGTCTAGAAGATAAAATATATCTATAAAAGAAATAATACAAGATTTAGGTGACAGAGACAAGATAGGAAGCAGTGGTTTAGGATAAAAGGGTTTGGAAAACTTTGGAGAAAATCAATGAATATTATTTACCAATAATTATCGAAACCATAGACCCAACGATCGGTAAAAACCAATCAGACAGTTTGAGCAATACCATCGCACTCGCCTTATCGGCATTTTGATTGTACCCTGTGACTCAATTTATTATATACATGATGACACTAAATCATCACTGTAGATCCGCTCCTCTTTATCTGTACTTATAAAACATGAAGTGACTGACTGATATAAATAATCAACGTAGCTCCACGTGGAAACATACGTAGCTCTACGTGAAATTTGGAACACCGGTTTCCTTTTAGTAGGAACTTGCATCTGTAATGATCAAGGAAAAAATAAAAGTAGAACAAAACTACTGAAAGCGATTTATAGCCAAAACAATGTCATTTATCAGTAACAGTAAGAGATATCAAAAAATTATCTGGAAATTGACCCCACCATAAGCATACCCAAATTCTTCTAGGAAAATAAACTATACCATGGTTGGTGCCCCATCTATGGAAAATTTTCTGGTTTTTGCAAAAAAAATCAAAAAAAATCAAAATAGACAGAAGTATTTTGGATTGAAGGAAATCCACTTCCACAGTATAAATGACACAACCGAAGCTGCGGCATAGTTATTAGAAAGAAAATCCCCCCCCCGCTCCAAATTTGATATTTTACTTTTCAAGGTACTTACTACGTAGAATTAAAAATCAAATTAACAAAATCCGTTGATCCTCCGCTCCATTTATTAACTTATCGCGTTGGATTTTAATGCACAGTTGATAAATATACCTGCTTAGTTGCATTAATTAGGTTTGACAAAAACTGCATCCAGGAAGCTGAATGTGCATTTCCACCCACCTCATTAGTAATGATGATGATAGAGCTATAACTATTGGAAGCAAAATAGGTTGTGGGTTTAGATAGGGAGATATGGGTACACATATATACAGACAGGGTGGTCACTTTATAATTGTGTCATTGAAATTTAGTTATCATTCTTGTTCTTTGGTCGGGGTACACATACATAAGGGGTGGTCACTTTTAAATTGTATCTTTGAAATTTAGTTATCATTCTTGTTCTTTGGTCAGGATTGTTTAAAAATATTTTTAATTAAAAAAAAATCAATGAGAATAGGTAGGTATTATATACTGCAATAAGGAATCAGACCATAGTGACCAAGAATTTGGTGAATAAACAAGAAAATTAGTCATTTTTTTTTATATAAAAACTGTCAATGTAACACATGTGTTTATTATTTTACTGGCTAAAAAGATACCCCCCCCCAAAATTTCTGTGACATAATTAGCCCCTTAATTTGACATTTCTGGGACATAATTAGCCCCTTAATTTGACATTTCTGGGACATAATTAGCCCCTTAATTTGACATACATACCAAATTTCAAGTCTCTGGCTCTTACCATTTTCTTTTTAGACAGGATTAATGAAAACCGCTGAAAAGCAGCAAAAACCGCCAACACAGTATATTCAATTATACCCAAAAGTTTTGTGGTACAATGCGACCCCATACCCAATTTCATTCAAATCGTTTAACACACTAAGTGGAAAAGGTGCCCATCATGGCTTACGCGGACAAACGGATTTTTTTATTCAATTTTTGGATTCTACGTACCTTGAAACGTAAAATATCTAAATTTTGGGGTGAGGTATTTATTTTTCGTGACGATTCATAGGGTTCATTATTGAAAATAATAAATCAAAAAATAGTTTTGTCCCGGAATAGCTATCGCATTTCTTCATTGTTTAGCTAATAATTGACACAATGGACTTCCCCATAAATTCGAATTAACAATCTCTAAGTTACAAATTCACTACTCTACCAACAGCCTCTCTCTGTTGGTGTATAAATAACCACAAATGATCAAGGCCTTAAATGAATTATCTATTAGTTTTGTGAACTGTAGACTGCATTTAATTGAAATTATCACCAAGAGGCCCCGTGCGGCCCAACAGAAGCCAAAGTGTAATAAATGTCTAATGTTTTATGAATATCGAACAAGGCGTTCGAGAGTTATCGGGGATAGAACAGACAGATCAGAAGAAAAATCGTGGAATAATAAAAAAAAAAGTTTNCTCTCAAAATTTGATATTTTACCTTTCAAAGTGCATACAAATCTAAAAATCAAGAAATAATTCATTTTCTCGCTCTACGCCGCAATTAGAATGTTTCAACGAATATGACTTTACGTTTGTGTCTGGTAGTAAAGTCTCAAATGTCAATAGAGTCAAATTAAACTATTTTTACAGTTAAATATTCATATTTCCGAGTTAGAATTGTCACTCATACTCTGTACTGACGTAAACTCATTTGAATATATCTGATAATCTCATCGCGGGACACTATGCGCCGTACGGTCCAGTGAATGGAACTGAGGACAGGATTTCAGATAAGCGATAAAAAACGACCATTGTAATATAATACATAGTGACATGAAATTAAAATAAATAAAACTGAACCGTTCACTTAAAACTGCATAAAATTAACAACGCGAACTATATAATTTGGATACCAAACTTCTGATCAAAATATTATAACTCGACGGCGACGCCTCAGAACGCTGATTTGGTCTCAATTGATTACACTCTGAATCAAATTTGACCTAAGATTAACAGTTGGTAAAGCTGAAAACTTTAAATAGTTATGAAAGTCATAAAAATTGTATGGTACCAACCTATTCTTTAATTCAGCAAGAACTTGTATAACTCAACCGAGCATTCACCTTCTGAAAGGTAGTTGCGGGAGATAGTGTTCTTTCACTAAACCGCTCGGAATTACCTATTCAGACTTTCAAAATTGCTTTTGTATCCTGGGCAGACTATATTCCAGCCAGCGTCTATGGCACGTTGAATACACCAGTTCCCGATTGATCACTGAAGTTAAGCAATGTCCAGCGATGTTTTTCCATGTGGGTGTCCACGTTGGTTCGCGCTCCTCACCCAACTCAGGCTGGGTGAGGTCAATGTGGTTAGCTGGTTTAAAAATTTTCAGCGAATGGAGGCTAAAACCCCCGTCTCAAATGACCAATAGATGTTATGGAGACGTTAAATTAAAAAAATAGACTATAATGAAAACTGACATAGTGGTTATTTTCGGAAGGACCAAGTTTTTTATATAATTGGTCCTAAAGTATTATTGCCTTACACGAAACCCATGGAAAAAAAAAAAAAAAACCTCCACGTTTATTGACAGAATTTCNAAACCCATGGAAAAAAAAAATCCTCCACGTTTATTGAAAGAATTTCTTGTGATTATATTACTGGCATATTTTTCAGATACATCTCTCATGATTTTTATTGTCTTCTCTGCTTCTAACTTTTAGTATTCAATTCCATTTCTCTCTCCATGGCAATAGATTTCAGACATTTGGCAAAATTTATTGTTTCTTATTTGTTATTGTTCGATTTCAATTTTCTGAATGTCATCGATATTTTTTGTTTATTGCTATATTTATTTACAACGCACAAGAAATAATATTTTGATATCTTTTTACATTATGTTAAAAGATAAAGTATAAAAACTTCGTTTCGATTGGCATTTACCTGCTTTATAACTATCCCATTTTTTTAAAAAAATGTGTTTAATATAAAAGCCCTCAGAGGTGATCCCAAAATGGAATCACATGTTTAACTGGCCAACCATTTGGCCCCGGATAAACTAATAGTATTCAAAAACTAATCAGCTGATATGGTTGGTTTTACCAAAATTTATTGTGGTACACACAGGACTTCCATAATGAAAATCTTCCATAATGAAAATATATTATATAGACTTGAGATTTGAGATGTTATTGAGAGAGACATCCTCACTTAAGTTGATGGTGTTAAATGATACAGAAAGCAACTTTAATATAAGTAAATTACAAATGTAATTGTAATGCAATGATTGACAAATGTAATTGTGTTGCAATGATTGGTACTGGGGGCCGATGACATTTTTACACATAACGACATGTTTAGCAGCAAACAACAGTTTCTTGATGAGAGCTGCAGTTTTATACATCTAGCAACTATCGGAAACGTGAATTCCACTAACAGCCTCAGTAGCTCAGTTAGTTGAGGCGGCGGATTCGAAACCAGGAGGCTGTTGGTTCGAATCCAACTCCATTCCCCCTCTTCGACATAAGATTGGAAATAGAATATTTGGAAGAGGGTTTAATAAATATGCATATGTATATATATATTTTTTTTCTTTTTTTTTTAAAAAAAACTTCTGATTCATTGAATGTTTTTATAAATTGTATTAAGTTATGAAATTTATAGCCCACGCTTCTCTTTTTACGTCCGAAATCCAAAAGGGGAGCTAGCGAGCATTGTTCAATGTGAACAATTATAGTTTTTGAATGAGAAATCCAATCACTTGAAATGTTCGTAAAGAACATTCATGCATTATTCATGAAAGATACATTCCAGCAACAGCTTGCAACGTTTCGTCATGTCAATATTGTAATTTCAATATTTGTTTGGTTATTAAAAACAAATATATCTAACTAATAAAACACGTGGCAACATAAGAAACAAAATAAGAAAAGGGAGGCAAAACAATATTGAGACAATAGAGCGAAAAATTTATCTGAAGTTTTTTTTTAGTTTAAAAATCATTTGTGTTCAATTACTAACATTATCTCGTGAAATAGTTTAATCTTAATTACCTGCCTTCGGTGCAGAAACCACCTGACTAGAATGAATCTACCTTTGTTTTTTGTCAAATGAAGATATACTTCGTATTTTACTAGCCGTAATTATGCAACTAGTGGACGCAGCACTTGAAATTCCGAAAAATTAATTCATAATTACCGTATTTACTGTTTTACTTGGCATAGTATACAAATTTAACAAAAGAAAAACTATGGCCACTTGTTGTTTCAAAACTACTTAAGCCAGATTTTTTTTGAAAAAATAAAACAATATAATAATACGATAGGTGCAGCTTTAATGCAATTAATTCATTTGTGTTATCTGTTGAGTCAATTTTTTAAATAAATTATTACTAATTGACATTCATTTCACGTTGCGTTGTCTGAATTTTTTTTCCTGTAACACAATATATTCTTAAAAGTTGAATAATATTATAAAAATTATTATAAGTGCGCGTAAATGCATTTTTTGTTTAGTTTATAAAAAATGTTGTTTATGTTGGACGTATACTCACAAACATAAACATAGGCCTATCCTATATGATCTCCTCAAAATATAACATAAACATTTTTTATTTGATAAATTGTTAAGATGTAAAAAAATATTTGTCTCTATGTTAGTATCAAATAATAATTTTCTATATTTCTGTATAAACATTAATATGGAAATATTTATTTTAGAAAAACTTTATAATATCTTTTTTTTTTTTTAATTTGGCTTAACGTCTCTTTAACATCTATTGGTCATTCAAGACGGGGGTTTTACCCTCCATTCGCTGGAAACTTGCAAACCAGCTACCCACATTGACCTCACCCAGCCTGGGTTGGGCCGGAAAAATGAGCCAACGATACGTGGTGTTCCCAAACGGTCACCCATCCAAGTACTGACCACGCCCGACGTTGCTTAACTTCAGTGATCTGACGAGAACTGCTGTATTCAACGTGGTATGATCGTTGGCTCAATTATAATATCTTCGGTAATAAGGTTTAGTCGATATTAATGAAAATTAAACTTTAAAAATAGCGAGAACGGATATTGGGAATAATTTGGCTGTAATAGTGATGTTGGTGAGGTATTAATCAAAACGCTAGTTATGCAACGCCAAGAAAATAAAACGTGCTATAGTTTTAACTTAGTCCTGAAATTAAGGATAACACAGGAATACCATTCCATGCCGGATAAATCTTTTAACAATTCCTTACCAATATCAATGTGCTAAGTTTGAGTTTACTAGCGTTTGCAGTCAAACCGATAGGAAGTCACTGTAGATGGAATAAGTTTCGAATTATCTAACAACAAATTATTCAAAAGACTTCCACTTTTCCCTCATCACTTCCCGGAGATAAAGATAATATTTTTTTCTATCATTGATAATTTGTTACTAAAATTTTAAAATCTATAACATATCTTCTCATTATAAATTTTCATATTGATGATTAACGGACATCTGACCGTACTACTAGTATTAGTATTCAAAATCAGAATATTTGAAGGTAATTACTTTTTTGATAAGATAATGAGATTATTATTACTTTTGGTGGGATTTTCACCGCCATTCTCCTTCAGAATATCTCAACATAAACTTTGCATATTATTAACAATCCAAGGTCAAAAGTCAAATCAATGTGTTATAACTTATGTTATACTATAATTAGATTTCAATTTTTTTTTTAACACTAAAAATTTTAACATCCAGCGTCTATGGCACGTTGAATACACCATTTCCCGTTGAATCACTGAAGTTAAGCAACGTCCAGCAAGGGAGTACCATGTGAGTGTCCACCTGGGTTCGCGCCCTCGTAATGCTTGTTATTTGTCCGGCCCAACCCGCTGGGTGAGGTTAATGTGGGTACCTGGTTTGCAAGTTTCCAGCGAATGGAGGTTAAAACTCCCATCTCGAATGACCAATAGATGTTAAAGAGACGTTAAGCCAAAAGGGGGGGAAAAATTAAAAGACATATTAGGAATACTAGAAGCCAGCAACAATGTACAATGCGGTTGTGGAAGAAGATGAGCGTGAACCGAAAAAAAACGAATGAGCAAGTCTTGGACAAAATTGGAATACAAGAAAAACATGATATCCCACTAAATCACAAAGAATTATATTAATTAGTTACACAATTTGTAACTTCATTAACTTTGAAGATATATGTAGGAAGTAATGAGATGTTCATCCTTCAGAGCATTGAATGATGTCTAAAGAAAGAAGATGTCTTCAACGACAAGGCTCTGCATTTGGATCTTCAAGATAAGGAACCTGAAAATTGTTTCTGTGTGTGAGTGCATAATAAAATCACAAACAAAATCAAGAATTTTATGAAAATATTTGGAAGTGTATAGAATCTTACAGAATTAATGCCGGCATATCACAGGAATATTACAGAACTTATTAATTTTATGAAACAGCTATGAACATTATGAATGAAGTAACTCATTGCAAAGTCTTCGACTCAAGAATGGATATTGTTGTAACCGTGTTAAAGAAGCAGTTTACATCATAGACCCCAAACATAATAATGGAATCATCGGGTGCTCGCGAATAACATAAAAAGTAGTCAACGATGAAATAGAAATAATTTATGGACCATGAATTCTACATTTCCAAGAAAAGTTCAATATATAAAAAACATAAAACATTGCACGAAGATCAATCAACACATGAACAGCTTTTATGAAACTGATTCCAAAATGAGTTTGTATTTCCAAAAATGATGCGAGTTGAGATTGTGGCAGTTCAACAAAATATGCTAAATAGCAGCTAGTAGTTTATTCAGTCCAACTAATTCGATGGAATACGAACTTCGTGTTCGGACCAGTGAACAACCCGTGTAGTGACCGAGCTACTAAAAGCGACTGACGTTCATTATTCCCAGTAATTTGATGGCAACTGTTGTATTCCACGAGGATTTAATGACCATTGGTGATCACGTAGGTTCGAACTTTCGTGATGCTCGCTATTCACTGCGAACCTAAGCTGCCTTGGTCAGGTCAATGGGGCTAGCTGGTTCATAAGTTGCAGCGAATCGAATCTAAAATCCCTGTTTAAATCTTTGAAGCATATGTTAATTATAAGTGTTAAGAGAATTAACTTTTAAAATAATTTAAATAATTTTAAAAGTTAATAAATCCCCTAATCTGGATTGTCTTTAAATGTTGAAGGGACGTTGAGCCAAAAAAGTAGCTAATTTGGTAAGAGTTACAAACCCAAATTATTCATTTCCCAATTTTCATTTTTAAACCATTTCGAAATATATTCATTTCATAGATTCGGTCCAATGAACAACCGAACATACTTCTATAAACATCAAAGTCTATGTGAGTTGTAACAATTTGTTAAGTATCTATATTATGAAATTTACTAAAAATTGTGATCGATATCTTTAATTATCTACAAATAATTTTCCCCAGAGTACCTTTCAAAACAATAGCTTGTTTTATCGATTGAACATAACGATTATAATGGACCATATTTAATATTATGTTGTCGTAGGTCAGTTCCAAGGTCAAATTAATCATCAAATACTCCCCACCTCATCTAGAGTATGGTACTAATCTATTTTGCCAATAACCTTGACTGAAAACCATAAGTTTCCTTAACAAACTTCGCGGATGAAAGATTAGTGAATGCCACAATGGGAGATATTATTGAGCGAGTTAGTGGTAGGTCATTCATATACATTTTATTCGTGAAAAACATTTGTGAGGATTTGTGTGAAAATATACACGTAGACGGGTTTTCCCAACCTTAAAAATTGACGTTAAGAAATTTGACTCTGACCTTGATTATTAAGGTTGTAAATGGGTATTTTGAGGATCTCGCCAAGTTAAGCTACTTCACTGGTGTGAAATAATTGGAATATCGCTGGACAAAATTTATCGAGCTCAGAGAGGATTATGTTGAAAACGTTTTACTCCCTTCGTTTATTGATTCACTATCTTCTGTTAGTGGAATCTTCAGGGTTCTGAGGATAGTTGAGAAAACTTTGATTGTTGAACCATCAATAGTCAATAGCAGAGAGAATGTTAGATGCTCCGCTGTCTGAAAAAAAACTGCGACAAGGGAAGTGAAAATGCTGAAGTTTATCTAGGATTGCTACAATAAGAAGAAAAGTTTGGATAACGAAAATTCAAAGAATACAAATAAAAGGACTTCTCTGTGAGCACATCAGTTGTCTCAATCCAAGAACTAATTCCATAAACATAATATGTATAAGAAGCAAATGCTCATACATAAGTTTCGTGAGAATCTGACAAAGTATTCGAAAATTATGGAAGTACAAACATACAATGAAAACAACATCGCGTGGATTTAAAACTAGACCTCTTTCAGTCAATGAGAATAAATCTAAATTCAAGGTAATTTCTGATTGTAAAATTAAATATTGATATCTGATCTGTATTGCTTGGAGTGACTGCAAGTGACAAGCGGCATTAATTTTGACACACATTCAGAACACATCATTAACCAATTCATGGATTAATATTATTTAAAATTTTATTTTGTTTTCTATTTGAAGAATTATTTTGAAAATAATAAATTATAATCAAATTAACAAATTACATAAACTCTAAACCAAAAATATATATTTTGAATCAAAAATATCAAAAACTTGAAATAATTATAGATCCAACTCATGGAGAGTTTGAAGCAATAGGAACCTAGTATGGAGATAAATAATTACTAATCGTCAAACTTTGATTTGAACTGACTATTAAAAAACATTTCAAATTTGAGACATAAAAATTATATTTATGTCTTCATTCTACTTTATTTTTTAAAAAGAAGAAATTTAATTATTTAAAATTAACCTTTAATGACTAATAAGACTAAAATTAACCCAATATATATATGCAAAGAGATAGACTCATCTAATAAGATAGAATAGAATAATTTGTTTTACTGTTGGAATTTGCATGATAAAACCACAATTACAATGAACAACATAAATTTCATTTAGAGGAGTATAATGTAGTTGCAGGTCCAATGAGACTGATTGTAATTATAATTGCGACCTTTATTTAAATATATCGTAATAAAGAAAAATATCATGGAATAGACGAGAAAAGGCCGAATTATGCCTGTACACATTTGCACATTTGCTTCCTTTTCTTTTGTTATAGTGTACATGATGTGGAGATTTAAATAGAGATATTCAAAGGTATCGACAATATCCCGTCCGTGAGAGCTTTTAAACGGACAGACTTTCCCCCACGGCTTTTAAAACACTGTCACAATAAATGTCTTTTATTCCGCTATGGATTATCCTGCTCAGGGGATATACGTAGTGACATATACAGGGTGCTTGGCTAATAAATGGGACCCCCGAATGTGGTGGAGGACTGTGGAAAAGGAACATCTTTTTCGAAACACATTTTATACCATATATTAAACCAATTTGTCGCTGCAGCAAATCTGCCCCATTTAAAACACCTTTAGTACCTTTAGTAATGATGTGGTCTGAAAATCATCTGCATAAAAGGGTTAAGCATTTAAAATAATTGATTCACTCCATTTGCATTTTACAATATAAACGCAATACCAAAATAATGATCTCAAAGACATTTCAAGTTGATTGTACCGGCAGCAGTAAAACTGTAACAAATTCACATATAAGTACACCGAAATTACGGATGGTAAAACAATTTTATGGTAAAAAAATAAAGAACCACAAAAAATATTATCATCTAAGAAGAAAAGATCACGAATAAAGAACTTTCACAAAAGAATAGCGTGAAATATCGGAGCACGATGAATATATTGATGGAGTCAACACAATTAGAAATGCACGGAATTTTCGGTGTTGTGTTATATTTTGGTATAGAAGTCAAAAATATTGATCATGAGAATAAAACTTGATGACTTCTTGTGTGGTTCTCATTTGGAAAAGATAATATCAACTATCAATTTCCAACTTGTTTGAAGTGTTAGATTTGTCAAGTTCTGATTGGAATATATATATTATATTAATTTATGTTTAAACGCAACTTAACTTGCAATTCCATAAACATGTACATCCAAATCCAATCATAAAGATTCTGATCACGTACAAAAATAATAATAATAAATTATAAAATAAACTTAAAATATGTATGTATGAGACTAAAATTATTAGGTCAGGTCTGCTTGTTCCTCCATGTGTTGGAGCAAGCTCTCCACCTGAGAAATATACATCTCCCGTGTCACTGCAAGGTCTAGGTCTACCTGGTCCTCCATGCGTAGGAGCAAGCTCTCCACCTGAGAAATTACATCTCCCATGTCATTGCAAGGTCTAAGTCTGCCTGGTCCTCCATGCGTAGGAGCAAGCTCTCCACCTGAGAAATATACATCTCCCATGTCATTGCAAGGTCTAGGTCTGCCTGTTGCAAGGTCTAGGTCTGCCTTGTCCTCCATGCGTAGGAGCAAGCTCTCCACCTGAGAAATATACATCTCCCGTGTCATTGCAAGGTCCACGTCTGCCTGTTCCTCCATGTGTTGGAGCAAGCTCTCGACAAGTAANAAAAAAAAAAAAAAAAAAAAAATACATCCCCGCGCCATTGCAATGTTCACTTCTTTTGCATATTTATTAAAAAAGTGGCACTGTTGATTTTAGGTGGATTGTTTTTTTTTTTTTTGAAGTTAATTGAAAAAAAGAAATCCGTCCAACGCCGGAGATCTTAATGTTGGTACGGGCACAGCTAGAGAAATCCCCTCGCCGACGGACGAACAGTGTTTTTAGTATAATTGATTAAGTCGTGAATAAGGGTCAGGGAGCAGTAATCTCTATGTGTTTTCAAGCTTTGAAACTGTAGTGTTGTTCCCTCAGTGTTTATAATTTGCAAAATAGTTATCTTATGAATTTGGTTTGAATGTTTTCAATATTTTTAGAGTTCTTTTCTTTAAAAGTTTACGTTCCACGGTAAGTATAACACCTATGACTAATAAATGATTCAAGATATTTTGTTGGACTGTTGATTCAATAATTTTTAACATCATTAGTTGTGTTTTGACGAAGTGACAGTCTTGGCATTTTAATCTTGGTAATAGAAAGTTAGGATCATCAGTTTAATGTATTAAACTTTACGAGTTAGTGTTCCATAATCAAATTTATATATTTTTTTTTTTGGTTCTATTTCCTTGTCGCTGAGAGAGGTACAACTGTTTTCAGAGGTATCAACCAGTATATGAAAATNCGCCCCCCACACACACACACATAAGAAAAAACCTTTTTCTTACAGCAGTTTTGTTCTTACAGATGGACGCATCCCAATACGGTCACCTATACGTGATGTGGTCGAGCAGACCAACAGCCGATTATTAAAAGCGCCTGATATTGATAAACCCAGTAATTTGATAAATGTTTTATTCAAATTGGTAAAATCCATTGGATGACTCTGGTCCATTCAGAGTTTATATATATATCCAATGAAATTGCTTTCAAAATTAAAAGTGTTTCAAATTTCTTGTGGGTGTAAAACACAAAGTGTAAAAAAAATCACTAATTTATCAGGCATTCACAGTTCAAACCCAGAATTTAAACAAGTTCGATGTTTGGGACAATTTAATAGGTATAATTAAAAAGTTGGTATGAAATAATGTCATTCCTTTTGCTGCAGACTCTCATTGACATTCCTATAAGATGGTGTTTTCTTGTATTTTTGGAGCAGCTTCAATCTTATAGAAGACTAGCTGAGTACCCGAACTTCGTTTCGAGAAGATGAGAGAAAAAAATGATAATAAATCTGACTCTTCATTAATAATAATCGACGTACAACCGTTTAAACGCGATCAGAGTATACACATAGATTACATATTACATACATGGGGAGTAGTAACGGGTTGTTAAGCTGTGTAGAACGTGTTGGGAGTAGTATTGGATTAGGTTCCAAAAAAATGAAATGCGTGTTGAACTCTGCGCCTAAACTCAGCAAACTTCAACACGCATTTTATTTTTTTTGGAACCTAACCCAATACTA
>CM022879.1:15769482-15842864 GCA_012654025.1 Pachypsylla venusta | reverse complement strand
GCTCGGAATTTAAAGTCATTAGGTATTTCGAAGAACGGAAGAGCGGATAGCGGGGCCCAAAATAGATTTCATATCTTTTTTGGGGTGATGACTTGGCGGGGAATTTTTATAGCACGCAGTGGTATTTTTGGGGGGTATAATATAGATGATAGAGTCGTTATGTTTGATTGTCAATTTTAGTCCGATGTTAACCAAACTTGTTTTAATATGTTTCTCAGAGTGAAAATATTACAATGAGGTCTGAGATTTAACTCTTTTTTTTGTATCGGGACTGGGTTTTTATCCTCCGTTTGCTAGAAACTTGTAAACCAGCTACCCACAAACCCACATTGACTAGCAAGCATCACGAGAGCGCGAACCCACGTGGGCACTCACATGGAACAACCTCGCTGGACGTTGCTTAACTTCAGTGATCAAACAAGAACTGGTGTATTCAACGTGCCATAGACGCTGGCTAATTAATTTTAGATTTGTTATAATTGTGAATCTAACATTGCTAAATACAGGGTGTCTACCAGACTGGAAATCCTGGAATACCTGGAATTGTCAGGGAATTTTAGGAGTCAGGGAATTTAGGAAAAAACCCAAAAGTCAGGGAATTTTTCAAATTGAGTTTTTTTTTTATCTCAATGGACATTTTTATGCTTGAACATGTTTTTCCTTAAAAATTTGGCCTGCGGCGCTTATTATCGTTTTCCTCTAAAAATTTGGTATACATCTTTAGGATATGAAGGAAATTTGCTGTATAGTTTTTGGGGTCTCTGGTACCCGATATTGTGCTTTTTGAAGTCAGACGGGGGAGACAAAATCTGGAAAAGTATTAGACTGAAAAACCTGGAAAAGTCAGGGAATTTCACTTTGACGATTTGGTAGACACCCTGATATACTTGCACATTGAAGATTACAAATATTCTTTTCCTTTGAATCCCGAATTTCATTATTTTGAACATTAAACAAATAAAATACCTAATTAAAAATTAAATAATAATTAAAAAAATAAATATTAATACTTATCTATCTGGAATTATAGGACGCCTCCTTGGCAGAGTGCGCATCACACTCGGCTTGCACCAAGGTTGCGGGTTCGAATCTTGGACGGGCCGAAAATTTGAAAAAGGTTTTTTCGAATTTTCTACTTGGTGTAGTTGTGTTTGGGGGTAACTCAGCCTCCTGAGGACAATTGAGAAGCTTTAGTAATAGCGCCAAGTAGTAGCATTGTAAGGTAAAAATTGTTAAAGTGTAGCTTAGGCTTAGTGATATTGGAGTGAATGTTGAAAATACCTTGTAATGCTATGATCCCCACAAACATTGTGATATAATAACACAAAGAAATACATTTACATTACCTTGAAGTATTCATAAAATTTTCATTCGTAAGAACTGACCAAAAACAAAGCTGATTAAACCACTCATCCATCATGTTACAATTTGGCCATTTTTAGTAGAATCAGCCCGAATGACCTTCAACTATTTTTTATTAAATTTTTGATTTTAATCAATGACATTCATAATTTTATGTCAATATTTACGACAGTTCAATTACATTTGTTTAATGACATTTTATATGAATAAAAAAAAAACTTTAATTACCTCTATTTTTACAGGTCGGTCATTATTTCGATAATGTAATTAGATTACGTATGTCTGTATGTTTTTTGATTATTGTTTAAGCTATGAAGTAATGTATACTTAGCTTCAAGATAAGTCCACAATTAGAATTCCAGACGACCGATCTTAAGACAAAGAGTCAGATTGGACATCTATTAAAAGATTCTAATTCCGACATTGGACGATCCAACACTTTAATATCTTCTTTTACTTTAACTTCACCTTTTTCCAATTCTCAACTTTCTGTTATGGGTAGAAACTCTAATTTTCTGATGAATTTCCATGCTTTATTTGAAGCAGAGTTTTTTAAAGGTGGAATGCCCTTCCTAACACCAAACCAGTATATATACACGGGCTTAGAGTCATCACTTAATGAAGCTGGCTTGCTTCCCTCGGATGGCTACCTTGCCTTATTAATTATCCTGAATTACAAAGAAGTCCGATTTTGTAATATTTTAGATATTTCCTTGACTTTGTTGAATTTTTTAAGCTTTTAGAGGAGGTATGTGTGAAATATGAAGACCTACTTATCGGAAAACCTCATAAAATTGGTACCACTACTCTTATGATCTTGTTCAATTTGTCCAGTGTCAAAATTCTGTCGAGATGGTTTCAAAAACACCTGTTTGGAATTTTCCTGCTTCATAATTATTGTAGTGAAATTTTCCTATTCGTTCAGTAACATTCAATAGGAAACGAAATATTTTTCTAAAATTCTGGACATAGCTCGTAATTAGACCTGTACTGACGAAAAGTAAACATAAAAAAAGAATGGTCATTGACCTTATCATAAAAAGTCCTTTTGAAATGTAAAGAAGGTTAAATGAAAGGAATAATAATTAGATATTCCAATCAAGATTATGAGATTTTATAATAAGACTTGAAATAATAATTCATATCATTACAATTATCAAGTACCTGTACTTGAAATAGCTCATGACTCATACCGGAATATGCCTTGTAAAACAAACACAATAAAATATAGCTCAACAAGAATCAAATAATTTCAAAAGATCATAGCTCATGACTCATACCGGAATATGCTTTGTAAAACAAACACAATAAATTAAAACTCAACATGAATCAAATAAATTGAGAAGATCATAGCTCATGACTCATACCGGAATATGCTTTGTAAAACAAACACAATAAATTAAAACTCAACATGAATCAAATAAATTGAGAAGATCATAGCTCATGACTCATACCGGAATATGCTTTGTAAAACAAACACAATAAATTAAAACTCAACATGAATCAAATAAATTGAGAAGATCATAGCTCATGACTCATACCGGAATATGCTTTGTAAAACAAACACAATAAATTAAAACTCAACATGAATCAAATAAATTGAGAAGATCATAGCTCATGACTCATACCGGAATATGCTTTGTAAAACAAACACAATAAATTAAAACTCAACATGAATCAAATAAATTGAGAAGATCATAGCTCATGACTCATACCGGAATATGCTTTGTAAAACAAACACAATAAATTAAAACTCAACATGAATCAAATAAATTGAGAAGATCATAGCTCATGACTCATACCGGAATATGCTTTGTAAAACAAACACAATAAATTAAAACTCAACATGAATCAAATAAATTGAGAAGATCATAGCTCATGACTCATACCGGAATATGCTTTGTAAAACAAACACAATAAATTAAAACTCAACATGAATCAAATAAATTGAGAAGATCATAGCTCATGACTCATACCGGAATATGCTTTGTAAAACAAACACAATAAATTAAAACTCAACATGAATCAAATAAATTGAGAAGATCATAGCTCATGACTCATACCGGAATATGCTTTGTAAAACAAACACAATAAATTAAAACTCAACATGAATCAAATAAATTGAGAAGATCATAGCTCATGACTCATACCGGAATATGCTTTGTAAAACAAACACAATAAATNTTGTGAAACACACAATCAAATAAAACTCAACATGGATCAAGTAAATTGAAAGGATCATACCGAAATATGCTTTGTGAAACACACAATCAAATAAAACTCAACATGGATCAAGTAAATTGAAAGGATCATACCGAAATATGCTTTGTGAAACACACAATCAAAGAAAACTGAACATGAATAAAATAAATTAAGAGAGATTGACTCAGTACTTGGGTCTATCGATCTATTTCTTCAATCTGAAGATTGGTCTGCAATCATATTTCCAGGTCTCTCTGTCAGTCGTCCATCTTTTCATCTCACAGTATGATTCCATTACTGGATACTTCTTTGCCTGTTCGATGTATCTTGTACGGGGTCTGCCTTGGCTTCCCTCCATTCTTCCTAAGTTGTTTGGTATTTTTCCCTACAACGCAATCCATTCAAAGTGATATTTCGCTGTTCTTCCATTGCTGCCCAGATAGCTTCTATTAAGCCCGCTAATAAATCCGCAGAAATACCTAGCTCAAGGGATATCAAAACCAAAATTCATTCCTATCACTTATTTCACTGGTCTCTGTTTCGACGAATTTTCGGAAGACGTTCGAATACTTTTTCAATCTTTCTTTGAGACTTTTAAATTTTGCAAGATATTTTTTTTTTCTCATTTTTAAATTTGGTTCTTTTACCCTTCAGCTATAATTTTGCAATATCCAAAAATACGCGTTCACATTTATATTTATTACTATAATTACTACGAATATTATATTTAGTAACTTTCAGTAAAATAACTAGACACAAAAAATTTGTTTTTTAAAAAATAATAATTAGTAGATCAGGTACAAAAAAAATCATCGGGGATTACTAAACCAAATTTTGCAGTCTCCATATTAAGAATTGCTGTTAAGTGTAGCGACTCTCTGTCTACCCTTTATACTATACTTGACGATTGCCTAAATGTGCCATCTAAAGAAGAAAGAAAGAAAAATTGGGACATTCTCCTGGAGAAACTGAGAAAACAGTTAATGTCCAAAAATCAGAAGACCCATATTGGCTTTCCCAATGTTTTGCTCGGTGTTTTAGTTATGAATTTTGTATATTTTTTAAATAATTAATATAAAAAAGAATATTTTCTGAATATAATTAAATAATATGAATAACTCTCAGACTCGCTCCCAATATGAGTATGAACTCAATATTGAGTTTTTTATAAATCTAATGGCGAAGATGCGTGTTAATCCTGACTTTCAGCATAATCTCATTGTGATAAATAACGACCTTTAATTAATCACAGAATTCATACTAATCACAGGATTTATTTGTCATGTTCAAATCAATGTTTCTAGAAACAATCACCCACACACTCGTTGTTTTCAGTCATTTTAGAAATCTAACAATGTTTCTGTGTGAAGTTCGTGTGGGATTTCCTTTGATTTGTCTTTCCATCTACCTTAAAGAAAAATAAAATAGTAATACTTATATTAGTGATTCTATATCCCATAAGTAATACATGTAAACCTACACCAAACAATTTACTGATGATTATGTTGTTTGTTTTGTTGCAAAAAACAACAACCCAAACGTGCAAGATCGACAATTGTGTTATCATAAATGAAATAAATAAAAATGCACATGCTGATGATAGACTCGTAGGTGCGTTAAATAGAAAATAACTAATTTTGTAAAAAATAAAATGAGTTTAAAGATAAGAATTTTTCAATATGTTGAGAAACGTGACGAAAACTTTGTCATTAAGGGTGGACATGAAATGATAGTATTGATATCAAGTTGTGGTACATGTTCATAGCTTAATGTCTTTACTAATCATTAGCTAAATTATTCCATGGTGTCACCATTCAACTGAAGTGTTTCAGCTTTCCATTCTGCCTTGCAAAGTTTACATTGGTTTTGACATTATTTCAAATGAGGTTTCAAATGAGATTTTAGACTCTTAGATCCTTCTTAAGATCATTAACTACAGCATTGAAAACCGTGAGGAAATGTCGAAATAAATTTCCAATTAAAGTGACCGCCATTTTGTTTTGCTAAAAGATAAAGATGCATTGTTTTCGCTAAAAATTAAAATAATATTTAATAAAGAATTCAAAAGAGGGTCATATCATATAAGTTGTTTTAAGTTGGGGGGTCCGAGTCCCCATGAAGTCATTGTATGTCCCTTCATTTTAACATATCATAAAAAAATGGACATTAAGTTATGCCCATTATATACCAAAATTCCATGTTTCTAAGATGAGCTATTCAAAAGTTAAGAGGGGTAGAGAGATACTTATTATTATCCTCCTACCTCTGGCCAATTATAATAGAGAAGAAACTTTATGAACACACTGTACGTTCAACGTATATTGAAAGATCAGAAATCTTTCTAACACACTGTATGTTCAACGTATATTGAATGATCTGAAATCTTTCTAACACACTGTACGTTCAACGTATATTGAAAGATCAGAAATCTTTCTAACACACTGTATGTTCAACGTATATTGAAAGATCCGAAATCTTTCTATATATTTGAACGTCTAAATATTCAGTGATAACATTCTTAAATCTATTTCTATAAATCATGCATGGCCTAGTACAATAATTATTTGTTCAAGATAGGCAATGCCAATGAGTACATTAGGTTAGGTTTAGAACATGAATAGGGAAAATGCACGTATTACAAGTACTCAGATAAAAATAATAAAAATTAAAAACAATTAAATTTTTTACTACTAAAACCATAACCTTGCATAACATATTTCGCTGTGACTAGCATGCATTGTTAATTATTGTTGAATAGTTGACGTATGATGCATTCAGTTGCATTATAAATGCATTGTTCAGGGTGGTCTTGCATTGCAATGATACTAACCATTCTTACTTGATGTTGTTACAATGATAGTTTTGTATGACCTAACACTATTTTAATTTTTGAGGCAACAAAGAAAAGCCGTAAGATCTGTGGTTTGGATTTTAGATGAAAATCATTTGTCATCGCCTTCTACCTCCGAAAACTGAAGATCTTAGCTGTTAAAATAAGTTTCCACAGAAATTTTACTCTTTCTTTTATAAGTAAATTTTAGGAAAAATGACGAAAATTCATTTAATTTATTTTATTTGTTTCTAGAAAAAACAGCAATTTAAAACTTTGCTACATTTTAGGTACAGTTCAAAGTTTGAATGAGGAGGGTTGGGACATATGAGAAATATTTATTGTTATTTATAAAATAAATTAAAACAAACACTTTCTTGTAAATGTTTAGTTTTGATTTAATTTATAGATAACAATTAATATTGTTTAACACTTATATTTATCATTATTTTAATTTTTTTTTTTTGATTTGGCTTAACGTCTCTTTAACATCAATTGGTCCTTCAAGACGGGGGTTTTTCCCTCCATTCGCTGAAAACTTGCAAAAAAGTTACCCACATTGACCTCACCCAGCCTGGGTTGAGACGGAAAAAATCCAGCATCACGGGGGGTGCGAATCCACGTGTACATCCACATGGCAAAACCTCGCTGGACGTTGCTTAACTTCATTGATCCAACGGGAACTGGTGTATTCAAGGTATGAGACGCTAGCTATTTAAAGATTTACATACGAGAAATACTTTTTGCAACGAAATATAGGAACAAGGAAAGATCAATGCTATACAGCCAACTATTGTGGCGCTTGTTTCGCATCTCGATAGTTGAATAATGATGCAAATTTTTTGAATCAAGAAACTTTGACTAATGTAAATCTGAACAGGAGTAGAAGCACCGTTACCGCTGTTTCAGTTCATGGCAGTATCTCGAAATGAATATTTGATATATTCAACAAAATCTTTTAATGCCTACCAACTTTTTGACATTCTTCCTGTGGACAATTTTATTAATCCATGGTAATTTTTCTATCTTTTTCAGGTTAGTAATTAATCATGCAATTAAATTTCCATCAACTTTGTCCCATGTTCACATATGGGTGAGTTTCTATTTTTCTATTTAAGTAGTTATCTCATACTTTCAAATGACTTTTTCAAAGATCATTTTTGTTTTATTTTATTTTTTCTCTCAGTGAGTGTTATTAGACCATTATTGAGCATGTTAGCTGGAGCGGAGGTGGCTCTCGGGTTAAATTTTAGGGGGGAACTAAGGAATTTTCGCATGAGAAAATAGTGTAGGTATTAGGTAGGCTCAGCTTTCAACAATTTGTTTCACCTTTTGCGAGAATTTTGGAGAGGGGAACTCTCCCCTAGTTGTACCCGTAGATCCGCCCGTAAGCTAGAGAGGTTTTAAAAAGACAGGTTAAATGTAGCCGGAAAAGGTCACAAAAACAGATATGCCATCCATAGATGATAATAATCTGTATTTGCTGATAAAATATTTATCGTTATTTTGAAGAAAAAAAAATATATATATATATATGGATATATTTAAAAAATCAAACAATTGCTACCTGGGGTTGTTTTTTTCGACCGATTTTTTTCCTTTTCGAAATAAAACTTAAATAGATTTCATTGTTTATCCATTTACCACTCTGTACATCTATTTACCTACCTGTGACAAGTAAACAAAATCGTAAAAAAAAGTCGTAAACTTGTCTTACTTTCAGCCTTGATGCCAGTTTACTTTGATAAAACTGCACATTCATCGTGATGCTTATGAAATGCATTTTTGTTTCTAAAATTAGAATATTAAATATTTTAGTTTAACTTTTTTCACCGGGCAATTGTGTGCACTAATAAGTCTCCCTGTTTTCTCCTATAAGGAAATAGCATTTTTTCGGAGACCATTTTTGTCAGAGAAAAGTGTTTTAAATGCATCCGAATTTCGAACTTTTGCATTGTTGCTCCCTAGTTAAAACTTTTCTTAAAAGTTTCGTTTTTTTCAGGAACTGTATTAGGGACGCATGCGATAACTGATCATCGCACAAAGATGGAGGAAAAGCAATGGAAGATCTACGTTCTATGAGATTGGACATTGCATGATGTGTTTGACTGACAATGAGTCATCGCAATCACAAACCGGTAGATTGGTTCCTGTGAGAGAGGCTCATTCCAGTGTGCCCTGCACTCATTCTATACAGGACCATTTCGTCGTACAACCGACAGCACTACTCCCAATTTGGGCAAATTATCTATTGACGTTAATTATTTGGTAGACCAGCAATAAATCAGCATGCTATATTTGAAAAGATTTTTCGGGTTGGGTTTTATTCTCCATTCGCTGGAAACTTATACAAACTAGCTAACCAAATTGACCTCAGTCAGTCTCGTTTCAGTCTTGAATAGTTATCATGTGGGCGCGAATCTACGTGATTACCCCTCAAGTAAAACTTTGCTTAAATCTTCAATGTCTAATGTGGACTGGGTATTATACTCAAATGAGGCATGTTTTGAGGAGTAAGTAATCATAATTTTTGGTGCGGTATATAAATGATATGGGAACAAGAATTAGAAATGAGTGTCCTAAAAAATGTGACCAGCCCGCTTCTTGATTTCTACAGAGGTAGTTTTAGCCAGTTGTGTTAAAAAGAACAGATCCCAAACAGGATATCAAGGTTTAGTGAAGTTTTAATACCACCAGCATGTGTTTAGAGTTGAAATAATAATTTGGTGTCAAAAGAATATTCGAAAACTAGATACCAGATTGTCCCCAATCTGCAGATCTGAAACCCACATTATTATGTATAAAAAACAATACAATTTCTTTTCTTTTAACAAGACCAGAGGACCGGTCTTAGAATTTCAAACAGCTGATAATCATAAAAAATCCAACAGAGCACCGCGAGAAAAGCAGAATTTTTTATATAAAGAGATGAAGGAAAGAACTTTCCTGAAGTATTGGACATGATCAGTATTAAGAATGACAGCCATTTTCTTATATCGTTGTTATTGTTTATACTGTGGTAAGACGATCTAATAAGTTCATTTTGTTTTACTGAAATAATGGAAAGAACTTCAAATCGACTTTGGAGATATTTTGTTTTTTGAAAGAGATATTTTTCAATTTTCGTCAGTCGACTTTTTCATTCGACAAAATTCAAAGTAATTCAATTCAATTTAAAGATAATCAGTTTCAAATATTTTTAGCATGCTCTTGGCTTCATATCGGTCTAAAAACATTCTTGTTTTTACTCAACTCACAATGAATGAAAGCATACAGCAACGCTCCAACACTGAAATCCGCCATTTTCGACACTGGAATCTCTAAAAATCAAACTTCCGATCAGATCCAAGAATAAGAGACCGCATTTCTACAAACTTCTGCTACAGAACATCCTGTGAACCAGTCCGATGTAACATCTGGTCAATTGAGTCTATTCCTCTCTCAATAGATAGTGGCATGGTAGGTGAGAGTTGAAGATACAAGTGTGTCTCCGTTTTGTACTTTTATGTGTGTCCTTGTGTTATGTTTGTGAACAGTATATATTGTTCTTGAACTATAGAACTCACTCAGTTAAAATTGCCACCATTTAAACGCGGGTGAACCACTGGGCCCAAACTATTCAGCTAATTACCCATCTCCGTATAGATGCGTCAAGAATAAGCATATGAATTTCATCAAAATCGAATAAGGCGTTCGGGAGTTATTGCGGTACAAAAATTTTGTGTACCCCCATAGAGCTCAAAAACTCATAGAGAGAATTTTGCGATGAATCCGCCGCGACACACAGAGTGGTTTAAAGTTGCTCGATCTAAAAGGATTCTTGCTTGGCGGATTATGGTCGACAGTTGGAAAGCTCAGCTGATCCGCATATAATTCTCTTCAACAAACATCTTTCGATGTACTCTTTCATTCTATAGCTAAGCGAATATTTCTTAAAAAAGTTGGAACAAAAATTGTCAAAGTCATTGAAGCTATTAAAAAAATCGCTTTGGTGATGAACAATGGTAACAATACGAAAAATCAAGACACTTTATTCTAAGTATTTACAACCTAATAAAATTTATCTTTTCGCATTGTGTTATCTTTTTATGAAGTCTTTGTTCACCATGATGATGATAATGAGCTTTTATGGCTTTCTTGTGGGATGACAGACAAAGGTGTGGAAGTTCAGCTTTCAAGTTTCTGGTTCCGCCCCATAAAATTCATAAAAAACTGACAAAGTTGATTATAAATTGGTAGAATGTTTGGTTTTCACTTTAGAAAGTTCACTGGAAGTTTACATAGGAAATATGATGAATATTAATTAGCTTTTAAACAGCCTCAGTAGTTCAGTTGGTTGAGGCAGAGCATTCGTGAACTGGATGCTCTTGGTTCGAATCTAATTCCATCTCCACCTCTTCAAAATACTGGTCACAATTAGATCTAAATAAAGGTCGCAAAGATAATTGCTATCCGTCTCAAGAGATACCTGCAACCTGTTTAATATTAAGAATAAAAAAAGGTAGCTTACAAATGATTTTGGGTTCTATCTTCAACAAATTCTATTCTCCTCATAATTGTTGTCAATTTCTTGTTGTGCCCTTCCCATTACGGTTATTACAGAAAAAAAAAATCTGTAGTACCGTAATGAGAAGGATATTATTTAGCAATTGCATTGCATACTAAGTCACATCGCCTTTAAGGTTGCTCGAAAAGAATGCCTCAGTAGAGTTAAAGGAGCTGTACTATTTAGAATATAGTTCACATTGAGAGATCACTCTTAGGACTTGTGGTTTGTTGTCCTTTATTGAGTCAAAAACAGCCTATATAGTAGTTGATGGAATGAGGACGCTCCAGTGGGGTCGCAGAATAACTTATAACCAGCTTGTGATCTCGTGACACCTCTCTCTGACTTGACTGTCCGTTCGGATGCTAAGCAGTCCCTTATATTTGTCATTGTTTGTGTTCTGATAACTCATAAATTGTAATTTATAATTTTAACCTTTCACCACTCATACGAATTCTTTTTGTACTTCTTTGTTGGTTCCTGTGATGAGTGTTGAAAGATGTCGAAATCTTTATTCGTGATCTCTACTATAATAAAAACAATTCTTATGAGTTTGAATTCAAATGAAATATTTTTAACTTAAACAAGAAGGGCTACTTGCATGCTGCTACCAGGGGTTCATCCACTGTCTCTTACTTATACATTTCTTCTGTTCATGACTCGCGTCCATTCAGTCTTACTTTCCATGCCCATCACTGGATAGTGATGGAAATTCAGCGAACCTTCGCTCTTCATCTCCCCCTGGAATCAAAATATGATAATGAACTCCATATTCATCATAATCTTATTAATGAACATTCATTGGACGCGACACATAATTTTCTATTTCTTTGAATACCTTACTGACTAATGGCGATTAAACAAAAAAAAAATTGGCAACCACATATAGTTTGATATTTGTTAATCGCACTCAGGATTCATTTATCTTTCTTTTTCAACTCCAGGGTCAAGGGCAATGATGTAAAATAATAAAATGAATAACATAAAAAATATTTTAAATTGATGTGATTTAATTGAGAAGAATGAAATCATAGCGCTCTGTTGTACGGTTAGTTTTTGTTCTCTTGTCGATTTCTCTATTTCTTTTTAATTATATCGACACCGATAATTCCATCATCGTGACGCTCTATTAATATTGTCCCGCCGAATCACCATAGTAAAGGCAGCTTTATATTCTCAGATGTAGTGCCTACTGGAGTGATGCAACAATTATAGAATTTATTTTGTGTTAACGTTGTATCATCTAATTCTAATAATTCAGCTAGGGTTGGTTATATAATATACTTCAACCAGCGTCTATAGTACGTTGTATACACCAGTTCCCGTTAGATCACTGAAGTTAAGCAACGTCCAGCGAGGTTGTACCATGTGTGTGTCCACATGGGTTCGCGCCCTCGTGATGCTGGCTATTTTTCCGGCCTAACCCAGGCTGGGTGAGGTCAATGTGGGTATCTGGTTTGCAAGTTTCTAGCGAATGAAGGGTGAAACCCCTGTCTTGAAATTAAAGAGACGTTAAGTCAGATTAAAAAAAAAAAGATATATACTATATACCCTTTCTAAATTTTTATATGTTATCGCCGACTGTGTGTAAATGTTGGTATACTAATATGTGTAAATGTTCGCAAACTATGTTTAAATGTCCGTATCATGTCTCTTTAGAAATATAGATTTTTGTGTCATTAGAAACATAACTTTGTAATATTTAAAATGCCTTGATACAAAATAATGGTTCACATTGATACCAACAAAGTGCTAAACCAGTTAGGGGAATCAAGTAAGTATCATAAAAATAGATTAGACATTTTCTCTATAAAATGTCAATATAGATTTTTTTTTTCATTGGTAAATGTAATTAAGGTAGGTATGTCATTTGAAAAAATCCAACTTGGTTGTAAAACGTCTCTTCTGCCCACTTTTGACTGGTCTAATAGTCGTAAATTTCACATAAAAAAAATAATCATTTCGGCCATTAAATAGTTCAACTCAATCAATTCCAATGGGAATATATAGTTTTAATGATTAGAAACTAGAAGAAAAAAACAACAATTTTGCCAAAAAAATAAAAATATACAAGTTGTAAAAAAAAACACTAGTTAAAAATTCCCATTAAATTTATTTTTGATAATAATTTTACCTCTAAAATAGTCTCTGAGTTTACCTCATTAATAATGACCCTCAGCAGTCAATAAAAAAGTACTAATTGCATCATTTTAATTTTCACTATCAAAACTTTTTGATGTTTTGGCTCCGTTCACAAAAGCATTATTTGTTAATTTATTTTTACCTATCAATCATTTTGGAAAAAAAAGAGAATCTAAATTTAAATATTCTTGATTGAATTTTTTATGAATTCAAGATCAAATATTTCAATGTTTTTTTTTTGTTTTTTT
Source organism: Pachypsylla venusta (assembly GCA_012654025.1). Classification (NCBI taxonomy): domain Eukaryota; kingdom Metazoa; phylum Arthropoda; class Insecta; order Hemiptera; family Aphalaridae; genus Pachypsylla; species Pachypsylla venusta. The sequence goes on along the minus strand of CM022879.1, from coordinate 15,829,534 downwards.
TTTAAAAAAAAAATGAAAATTGAAAACATTATAAAAAAAGAAAAATCCTTGAGGCTTACCGTGTAAGTCAAAAGCCATGCTTCATAACTGCCAAAAAAGTAATATGGGAAACTGAACAAGAATATATCAGAACCTAATCGACATACAAAAGCAATACATCTCAAATACTATGATACCCTCACATCTACTTTGACCACCGTAGTGTTAACATCGGCCTGACGATGATATTAGTCTGAGTACTATTGAAAGTTCGTCACCTTTTATAATTAATTCGAATCGATCGTGTCAATCATGTAATTTATAATTTTCCTCTTTTTCAATATTCACAGTCTCTTCATATATATGTTCCCTAAAGTTTAGGATTCTTTCTTCAGTAAGAAATGCTACTTGAAATGCAATTTTATTGGATTCAAAATGTGACTATTGCGAAAATACCATCTCTTTGCACTCCTTAAGGATCTTATTCCCATATCTTCGTTTGATACTATTGAGCAGGTTGTAGGTCTCTATTGAGATTGTAATTATCTCTGGACCTTTATTTAGATCTATTATGACCGAAAGGCGGGAATGGAGGTAGATTCAAAACAACATCCTCCTGGTTACCAATTCACCGCCTCAATAGCGCAATAAACTGAGCTGCTGAGGCTGTTACATCAGAGATTCTTAAGAATCATCGAATTGTTATATCTTCGTTGGATAAAATTTATCCAATAGATTCGGTTTGATGTATGATTCTGAGGCCTGCTTCCTTTATTTCTACATAGTTGTTTGATATTTTGTTATTTTCTGTAAGAACCTAATATTCCTCTGATTAATATTGACAGAATTCACAACATCATTTCGTGTAATTTAATATTGTATTAGATTGCGTGGTGTCCATAGGGGCTTCTTCAAATTTTTTTTTATAGCCCATTGGATTTGTGTGGCATATTTTTTTTTTTTNTTTTTTTTTTTTTTTTGTAAACGTGTTTATTGATTTTTATTTTTGTATCAACTACTAATATTTTGGGGAACTATAGACAGCTCTGCCAATATTATCTCATTCGGTACTTCGGTGACACCTAAGGAGATCTCCAAGGGGGAGACAATATTTTTGAAATTATGAGCTCGAACCAATTAATTTTTGTAAATTTTTTAAATGATATGTTAATCTTGTTGTAATTGGTGTTTAGAACACCAATGAAAGATGTAACTTTTATGTTTCTGAAAAGGCCTGGTTAGTTAAATTACTTGGGTCAATTAATAATAATAATAAAAAAATGTGTTTCCTAAAAAAAAAAACTATATATTATGTCATCACTTTGATTGTAATTCTCCCCAAAAGAACTAAATTTACGAACAAGAAACCCGATTTTTTTTTGTTATTTTGTTTTACACCGAATTGTTCTATGATTTTTTAAAAAAAACAATAGGTTTGGGGTTTCGGTTTCTTTTGAAACGCCCAATTGTCTACCCTTAACTTCTATTATTGAATTATAATTTCTATAATGTAATATTGACAGAATCCATTTCTTCTTTTTAGTTGTTGCCTAAGTTTATTTTCTTTTATTTTTGGAAATATTGTTTTGAGTTTTACGATGATCATAAAAACTAAATCATTTCTAATTTAGTTTTGTGCACCATAATCCTTGCTTTTATTATTATTTTTCGTTCAAGTTTCTAAATGTAGAATTATTATTCCCAACTAAATATAGGTTTATGTTTTTAATTCACTCCAATCCAATACCGTCGATCGGTACGTTGTCAAGTTTTTGACGTTCTTTAAAATCAAAAATTTAATTTAATGGTCCAATACTTGTTTTGATGTTTTTTCTTATCTATAAAAATATTTTTAACATTTTTCGAGTGTTTTTATTATTGATCTCGTTGCAGGTGTCTATTGAGACTGACTGCAATTATTACTGCGACCTTTATTTAGATCTATTATGACCCAGTGTTTGGACGGGTATGAACTCCATACCCGTCTTCTGGCTACGAATCCACCGCCCGAACATTGAAACATTTGTTTCTTTTAAAATTTTCTATTAAGTTTTCTGGACATAATGTAAATTTAATGTGTCTCCTCTACAACATACAAGTTTTTCCATCTGAAATTTTCCGCATTTTTAAATGGAGAATTTTTTTCCCTCTCCAATATCCTTATAAATAGCGACAATAAAAATTGACTTGTTTGTTGCACTGAGTTAGCTGATTATTATTAATAACAACTACATCGAAATTGCTGACTGCAGACTTTACTAGACTTAGAAAATAAATAAGGCTGGTGCCATATAGTGATGGTAATTTTTTCCCCGTCAGCATCCATTTGTTCAAAGAGAAATCATAGAGTCATCATCTGTCTATACTTATAAAGAGCAAAGCGTTGTTGATATATACTGGCTGACTCATAATCAATATAGAAAAAGGATGTCTAAAGGATTTTGTCGACTTTTAGAGATTGATCAAACTGTATCTCTAGATTGGACATAGGTACAGCAATAAAACAGATCTCACTTCAAGGAGCATTAGTTCTAACGGGGTCATTCGATTCTCAATTTAGCCATTGTCAATGACACGTTGAATACACGTCCAGCGAGGTTTTACTCGATTGTGACCGCGTTAGGTTCGCATCCTCATGATTCTGCTTATTCCCGGTTCAAACCATACTTGGTTAGATGGAGAGTTAAACCCCCGTCCCGAGTGACCCTTAGATGTTAAAAGTTAGACTACATTTTTCTAAATTAAAAAGATAACACTATAGGAGATTTAATAAGTTCTCCTAGATCGAATAGAAATCATTTCCGGTATATAGAACATTTTCTTATTATTTTCCTCTATAAAGATGTTTTAAATATTCCCCATGAGTTCGGTCTCATCCAGTATATTAATGTCAACCCACACAACAAACATCTCGCAGAATACAACATCTTTTGCACTTATTGACCTTAAAATAAATTAAAAAAGCCAACTGATTTTCAATAGTAAAAGTTATATACGCTCACAAATGATCGTAATAAACTTTAAACCCATTTCAATTCAAATGCCTACGTACCAAGCGCGACATACTTTTATTTTAATAAAAACAACAAATGTATTAACATAAATTATGTATGTAATTACTATAGTAGTTGTAGCGATTGCTCTAATGAACCAAAGAGATCATCCATTATCTTATCTCAGGCTTTTATTTATCTTCAACATGGAACGAGTCAACATCATGGAATATAGTTTATGACTATTTCATCATATAATACTGTGGGTGTGAATGAATATAAAATGAAGATTTCTCAGGCAATAATCACGCCTTTGAATGATTTGTTAATTTCTTTTTCAAACATTATTGCCAAGTCTCTAAGGCATATTGGTTTTATTGAGAAATTTCAAGTGGCATTTTTACAAATTTTAAATGGCAAATAAGTAGTATCAAAATGTATTATTTCTGGACGTCCTTACACTTGGATTTATTAATTTCAGAGCAATTTCTCAGAATAACTTCATTTCCAACATTTTTTAGGGGAAAGTTCAAGGAGTGAAAACATGTGAACGACCAAGATTTTTTCTTTTCAAGTATGTCTACAGCAGTATGGAGTTCAAAAATTAACTATATCGATATAAAATCAGTGGCATCTGACAGAATTCAGTGACTGGAGCAACAAGGCATGGAAAATGATCATGATATCTCATAATTTGCAAATTTTGAGATAAATGATTCAAAATCATTGGATTTGCTAATCCAGAGTTACGAGTTTGAAATTCGTCATATGGAATTTGGGTAAAATAAAATGTGGAAAACGTTAACTACAATACATAGAAAGGCCATATTAGCCAGCGTCTATGGCACGTTCAGTACACCAGTTCCCGTTAGATCACTGGAGTTAAGCAACGTACAACGAGATTTTGCCAAATGGGTGTCCAAGTTCGCGCCCTCGTGATGCTGGCCATTTTTCCGGCCTAACATAGGCTGGGTGAGATCAATATGGTTAGCTGGTTTGTAAGTTTCTAGCGAATGGAGGGTAAAACCGCCGTCTCGAATGATCAATAGATTTTAAAGACAAGTTAAAAAAGATAAAAACCATATCTTTAAGGCGTCTGGCAAAACAGAAGAAGCATATATAAGTCCATTTATATAATAATAACAAACTTCCTATGATCATTATGAATATAAAATATTCTATTGATATCTGTACCTTGTTGATTAGATATTATACAATAAATTGAAAGTTGTGATCTGTTGTAGGCGCTGTTCTATTGAGTACATTGAACTTTAAGGAGAGACCTTTGAAACAAGAGTATGTGTGGGTAGAAATACAATTACTGCAAAAACGTCAGTTTTGTCAAGCATTTCATTAAACCTACTATTGTTTAGGTGTAAGCTATAAATTGTGATCAACACGACATTTGTATCCACAGATAATACAGTTAGGATTTAGACAGTTTAAGTGTTGCAGTAGAAATTATACGTACCTTACAAAAAAAAAAAAAAAAAAAAAAAATACGTCGATAAGGAGATACGTAATTTTGGGCACTAATACGATTGTGGTTTAGTGATAAGATGTCCTAGATAGTAAATAGTATGGAGTAGCTTCAAACCCACCACCAAACCATTGAATTTTATCCTCATGGAGTTTGAGATATTTACCGTATTATAATTAGCACCCAAACTTCTAGAGGTGTAAGGGGCTAGTCTTATTCGAAAAGTATAATACGGGGTGCTTAGTTTGTATTGATGATAAAGTTGACTCTGAAAAAACAAAACAAAGATAATCATGATTAGATGGATTGGTTAATGAAAGGTATTCAAAAATAAAGAAATCAATGAAAACAGTAAAATAGAGAAAATTCAAATATATCAGCTACATACATGATGGGAAATGGAACAATGTATTAATACCAATCTTTGAAATTCTTTTGGAATTAGGAAAAGATTGAAACGATATGCACGAAGCACCAGCTCATAAAATCTTTTCTTTAGGTAAAAGTAAGGTTCATAGAAACTTGAGATAATGGATCTACCGGCTCGAATGCTCGCCAATATTCACAGAGCAAATCACTCAAAGAAGGGGACTTATCAAGGATAGTATTGACTTTATATTTATATGTCTCCTATTAGAAATGACACTAAATACATAAATAAATAAAAAAAAATTAACATGAACACAAAAATTATGTTCAAGGCACGATTCTAAACGAGAAAGAAACCTTATTATTATTGGAACATCATCAAAAAAATTTAAGAAAATAAGTTTTATTGATCAGAACATCTCAATAAATATAATCAAAACTAACCTCAGACCTCGGGACAATTGGAAACTCATAAATTAACAAAAATAAAGATTGGAAAGAAAATGATTCCAAAATATAAATAATTTGATTCTATTCAAGTTGTAGAGCTACTACCTACGCGTTGACTTGGTGACCTTTGAACATAAAATTACAATATTCAAGCATTTCAACCCTTTGATGAAGATCAAAGAAATAATAATGGAGAACATTATAACCTTGTTTAGTATCAGATTAAAATTTGTATTCAATAGAATTACTTACGAAACAGTATATATAAAAGATACATCAGGCTTTACGTTAGTTGCTTTTGAATAGTGCACCATACAGTGTCCTCAATTTACAGAATAATGACGAAGTCTTTCGTGAAATGAGAGAAACATATGTCCATTAAAAACTTAAAGGAGATTTATTTTAATGATTGGCATTGAATACAGACGCTTTGAAGCTATTAAGTCAGTAAGTAGCCTTTGAATGGCACACCACAAATCCAAGATATAACTCAAGAAAGTAGACGAAATATATAAAAATTAAGGATCCTTGTATGTTCTTCCTTGATTCTTCTATTCCTTCTTTTAAATCCTCTTCAATTCTATCTTTCCATCTTAGTTTTGATGTACGTTTTTATCTTTTTCGTAGTAGACAAAAATATATAAAAAATAAGGATCCTTGTATGTTCTTCCTTGATTCTTCAATTCCTTCTTTTAAATCCTCTTCAATTCTATCTTTCCATCTTAGTTTTGATCTACATTTTTATCTTTTTCGTAGTAGACAAAAATATATAAAAATTAAGGATCATTGTATGTTCTTCCTTGATTCTTCTATTCCTTCTTTCTTAAATCCTCTTCAATTCTATCTTTCCATCTTAGTTTTGATCTACATTTTTATCTTTTTCGTAGTAAACAAAAATATATAAAAATTAAGGATCATTGTATGTTCTTCCTTGATTCTTCCATTCCTTCTTTTAAATCCTCTTCAATTCTATCTTTCCATTTAGTTTTGATCTACATTTTTATCTTTTTCCCCCCATTCCCAAATTCTCCAGTTTCTTCACAATATAATTTGCATCTTTCTTCTCTATAAGTCCAAATCAATCTTCTCTCTTGAATATTCTTGCCCAATGTTTCCGCATTTTCAGTTTCTCTAATTTTCTGTCAAAGAATAACAATATTTAATAAATAAATGCTGGATTCAATTTGGTTGTATTTTCTTATATGAGTAATTTCCTGTTAAACTTTAAAAGGTTAATAATAAAAAGCTGTTCATATTTTTTTTACATTGGTTTCATATATCTCAAAGTTGTGGCATTTTGCCGAGATACTTTATAGTTGGTCTTAAACCCATAAAGAACAATATGGTGTGAGCAAATATTTAATTTAGATTTCAATACCCTTTACACATACATAACTAGATCCAGGGAATACAAACTCTTTGGTTTTGACAAGGTCCCAATAGAGATCTTTGTAAGAAGATATCGAGATGAAGTTTGAACTCCGATTAAGAAGCAGAATCATTAAAGTCTTTTTCGATCTACCTTACGTCGAGAATTTCCATTATCTCTTAGATCCTAGATAAATTTTGACTTGCTTATTGCTTTAATTTTGTTGGCAACGGTCAACAGCTCTCTACAACGGAAATAAGGTTGTGTGTCCAACCCCCAGTCGGTAAACGAGACTTATTTTGGTACAAAAATTAAAATAACATATTCTGATGCTGTAGACATCAATTTCAAAGGTTCATTATCGAAATTATTCATCGTTATCATAGTTAATAGTTGTTTCTCAGATTCCTATGATTGCAATACATTGTGTATTCTTTGCTTCCATACGATTCCTATGTCTATATTAAATCTTCTATACACGATCCAAACAAGCAGCCTTCAATTGGCTTCTCGTATGATATGGCCGGCGTCCGCCAGTTTTAGTTGTCTAATTCTTTGTAATAGCTCAAAATATTCTCTTCTCACTATTCTTACCACTTCAATATTGTTTACTCGTTCTGTCCAGAAGATTCCGAAAATATATGTTGCCACACTTTGATCTCTCAAAATTTTGCAGGTTCCTTGTTCCGAATATAAGGTTCTCACTTTCTCAGTCATTGGGGGATATATAAAGTTCATTTAGACTACTTGATTTCATTTCTGTTGATGTTCTTTTCAAGCTAAGAATATTTTTCATATTATTTTAGGTAATAAATAGGAATTCATTAGTCGTTCTATTGTTCATAAGATATTTATTGATACAACTTTTTTAAAATCTTTGATTCATGATTTTTGTATTTAAGAATTTTAATAATGTGTGCCCATTATTATCTACACTACAGATCGGATGAAAAAGATTTGTATTGCAATAAATTAAAAATAATGTTTTTTATTTCTTTTTGGTTTTTACTATGTCTTTTCGACACATAGGTCTTCACTATTTTTTGTCAGTATTTTCCTTGTTACCTATCAACCTATATTTCTACTATTTTTCCAAACCTGAGTAATGGAAGACCAGTTGATCTTAAAGGGAACACCGCTGCCACCACCAAAACAACAACAACATAGCAAATCTAATCCGATATTTTTTACCCGAATAAAGATCGCCTTAGCCAGCGTGTATGGCACGTTGAATACACCAGTTCCCGATAAATCACTGAAGTTAAGCAATGTCCAGCGTGGTTGCACCATGTGGGTGTCCAATTGGGTTTGCGCCCTCGTAATGTTGGCTATTTTTCCGGCCCAACCCAGTCTGGGTGTAGTCAATGTTTGTAGCTGGTTTGCAAGTTTCCATCGAATGAAGAGTGAAACCCCTTGAATGACCATGACCAATACATGTTAAAGAGACGTTAAGCCAAATAAAAAATAATAATAAAAAAATATTGCCTATTTTTCCCCTTGTATATGTTTCGGCTTTGGAGCTGCTGATTTTAACTGGGTTATACCATAATGCTGCTATATACTTCAATTAAATCATATGTCAGTGGTGCATATGACCCAGTCAGTTAAACGCACAACTATAAACTAATATTAATTAGAAGAAAAAAAATCTTATCTTTAGTAACAGAAAACAGCTAGGATCAATCAAACAATAATATAACGCTTAATAAAAACTTTTGTATTCAAATAGAATACAAACCCTCCAATCTTGAACTTCTTATAATATTTTGGAGCAATTATTTTGGTACTGTGGCCTTCTTTAGCCTGAAAACAACGTAAATGTTGTCAAAAACAACAAACAACAACATATTGTGTCACCCATCGAGAATGTTATAAATTCAAAGGTAATTTTTGGATATTCTCATTGGTGTTGTTAGGTCAACAAAAGAGTACGCCTTAAAAGATTTTCGAAATCAAACATGTGGCTACATCGAATAATGATGATGCCACCTAATAATGATTAATGAACTAGGTATTATTATAAATTAAAAGAAAACATACACCTTTTACAAAATATTTTCGATTGCATAAAACTTCTGTAGCGTTATCTATGTTTTCGTTATTTTTTTATCTCTTTCTGGTTGTTACAAAAATCATTCCTAAATAGCCTGTCATTATTCATTTCTTTTATTATGATGCAATTTTTCATTCTCCTCCACCCCTCCCCCACAAATCTTTCTCTCTCCCTCTCTCTCTGTTTCCATTTGTTTCAAATTTGGAAATAATAAATTCAATTTATGTTTCTTGCTAATGCACTGCGAGCTTCACATTTTGAAGATGATCCAAAAAATAAAACGCTACATGTAATCTCGAAGACAAAATGTTGTATTGTTTTGTGCGTGCTGAAATATATATCCATATACCTATCTAATATACAGGGTGTGCGGGACTTGATCATTATTTGATTATAATAACTTTAAAGGTGTGATTAATGGGGCCAAAAGAAATTATTTCATTTTCCTCCTTTAATATGGTGTCCGAAAATGTCCAAGATTTTGAGCCACAGCTTTACCAATAAAAATAGCGACATCGATTAGTATTCATAAAACGCAGCAATTGCTTCGTAGAATGAGCAATAGGTTCTGTTTTTTTCGCATAAGTTTTCAATGGCATCTGCTGAACGAGTTTAACAAATGCTCAACCTCTGATCATTTGGTCAGATTTTATCCATTCTACTCATTGTCAGTATTTCCAGATAATTTATTCAACTTTTACGAAAGCACTTTGAATTCTTTTTCAATCTGCTTCTTTGTTAATTTTTGGGGTGATTCAGGGAGAATATAAAATAGTAATGGACAAAATGTTAGTTTGCCTCCTCGTAGTGTATCTTGGGTAATGCTAAAGAACTAGCACATGAGACGACACTTTTGACTGCTACTTTTGGTTTCATCCCTCCAGTGTAGCTTGTCTCGGAAACAGAATCCCACACAAGATATATGGATCACTTGATTAAAATGAGCCAAATATAAGTAGCCAAAGCCAGAAGTAACCGGCTGAGATAGATAGGTCATATCATGCGGAGAGGTGAAGAGGAAATGCTCAGAAAAACCTTGGAGGTAAACATGGAAGACCAGGAGACGTGGGCGCCCAAAACTCCGCTTGAAAGATCAAGTAATGAAAGACATTGATATTAGGTTGGGCGTATCGGAAGAGGAGGCATTGGATAGACCACACTGGAGACGCGTTCTTGATGAGGCCAACGAGCGTACTAGGCTTCAAGTGACCTTGGCAGTAAGTAAGTATTGAAGTCAAAAATGTTTGGCCATGGAAAATCTTATACTCCCGTCATTCATTTGATATACACATGCAATTCTTATTCCAGATAACTGATATTCAAAGAAAAGTATCTTATTTTGAAGTCATGAATCAGTGTTTAAAGTTATCCTCATTAATTTCAGGTTCACCTTGTATATAATTATATTTTATTTTGTAGCTTTTGTCGTCATGATGCATCAAGAGCAACGGTCCGTGATGTTGTTCTTGTTGTTTTACATGTTTGTGCATTTGTTTTTTTGTGTGTTTTTTATAAAAAATAAATAAGGTTAATTTTGTTGGTTGACATATTGATGTATGTGCTTGACAAATAATTAAAAAATATTGAAAGTCATGTAAACATGAGTTTGTTGTAAGCAGCAATATGTTTCGGAAGTGACGATCACATCCGTATATTATTTTGAAAGTTCGCCAAAATATTGTTTTTTCCTAAATCGATACTCAATTAATTTTTCTGACCCAACTGAAAAAGTGAGGTCCTGTTTGGGTATAGAGTTTTTTAATAACAAAGGTCAGCTTAAAATTGTCAGGATGGGGCGCTGATTTTACTCCTCGTTGTCCTTGATTTTGTTTGATTAAATTACCTATTTTGAGTATTTCATTTACAGGCGTAAATTGCCATAACTATTCTGACCAAATGGTAGGTATCCTCTGGATACATAGTTTTGTTTTCTCTCTAGTAAAGGTCATGATGTTTAACTGTCAACAGGTTGGGGCGGTGGCATCTGGTACCCCATTTCATTTGTTTCGATTGATGATTATTGTGAGAAATTTCGTTTCATTCAATTCAATAGTAGCATCATCGTTTCCGATGGTTGTTAGATGTATGAGAATGGAATTTTAGGAAATTGTTTGCTTTTAAAGTTTGTCACCATACTCGTACATCAAATAACCTTGTAGACTAATCATTGGCATGGGCCCCCATAACCATGTCGATCACTGCATTACACGTAGGTACGTCCGTAACATAATAATATTGCACAGCAGCTTTCTGTATTAATTTATAGTATCAGGTCTCTAGCCATGAGAGCTGATACTGTACACTTTGGCCGTTTGCGTTTGCGTTATAATGCGTTTTCGTAAAATGTCACCCTCAAGTGACATCTTACAATCTCATGAATGACCTATTTTCAATGTGGAAGTTGATGTTTGCGATTCATATTTGGAACGCTTTCTGAGAAATTACGCGTACCTTTGTTGGTAGACGTTTAGAGTAAGTTAGTAGATCTCCAACAATGTCAATTCTGTGGACAAAATTTGATTAGTTGCAGCGACAAGTAGCTGTTAGTATGATACCTTCGTGGTACAAACCAAGTTCAATGTCCATGGTAACATTTATATTTTAATGATTATTTTAATTTTAAATGATTACCTAAAACAATATAAAAAGAAACCAACTAAAATCTAATAAAATCCAAATAAAGATTAGATATTAAATATTTTTTGTACCCAGAACAACAACACTTTCTCTGATGTGTTCAACCAAAAAATTGAAATCAATATGCGTGATATGTACCTACTAAAAAATTCATAATTTAAGATCAAAGATATTATATCTTCTGGTGGAGAACTAGAAACCAAAAAAGAAATAAAACCACATACCAAATTTCAAAATGTGATTGATTTATATACCATTTGAGTGAACATTATATCACAGAAGCCGCAATCAAAGATGATTTTGGTGTACAAACCAGATCACAAGATAACAACCAATCTAGTAGAATTTAGGGTTTTTTAGAGTAAGAGTTTAATAAAGGTAGTGAAGGACCCACATGTTTTCTATTTTGGAGACTACAACAAGCAGTCAAACTTTTGGATAAAGAAATTTTTGGAAGTGACTAGAATCTTGTAGCGTGTTGTCGCCTGAAGTAGCTCGTAGTAGCATTAGTTGCTTCCAAAGAAGGACCGGGTTAATATATATGTTCACCCGTTCTTTTTCGCTACGAATCTGATTTTTTGACGTTCCCCACCCCTGGATAAGTTTAAATCGGACACTTTTATTGGGAAAATGTACATTTTACTTGAGAATATTATTGTTTATGTTACGGATCTATTTTGTGTAGAATTTAACTTTCTATAGTTCATCCCACAGTAATGAATCTTATTTTTGGTTTCAAATCCAATAAAGATACAAGTTACAGCTACGAAATTTAGCTTTTGGTATTAAATTTAGAGGATTAATCCAACCAACTAATCAGTGGTTGACAGGTTCCACAAGTAGACGCTTGCTGTAATTATACTCTAATAGGTACTTTAAAAATTTTGTTCTCAAATATCTACAAAGTATTGGAACAAAGGACCCATATCCCACATCATAATAGTCTAAAAATCCCACTAAACGAAATGACATAAACGCCTTTCAATAATTATAGCAATGAGGAAATATAGCACCAGCATGGACCACTTTTTTATCATATCGTAAAACTTATAGTTAATATCATTATTTCTGATTAAGCTTTACGTACAAATTATGTAAACGAAGAATCACCAAACAGCCTTGAAGATGTTAAAAAAGAATAAACATTAAAACTAATCTGTCAAAACTCTTAAACAAAATGACGCTATAATTATAAAAAAAATCCAGGAAGAGAATAGAAACATTAACAAGAGAATTGAATGAACGATCTGAAGAACAAATCAAGATTTTATTTGCATTCATATTGATGTTAACGTTATACAGAGTGATACCGAACCAATGGAGAATTCTTTAAGGGCATCATAAGTTTGGGACCAACATAGGAAGAATAATAAATATATGTTATGTGAGCATTGAGGCGGAAATACTTTCCATCTGATCTGTAAGATATTTCAAATTAGAAGAAAAAAATCCATTTTTGTTCTAAATGTGGGGCATGGGAAGAGTTTGATTACTGTCTGCCCGCATAATTAGATGCACTGTTAATTATTATTTTCCATGAGTTCTGACTCACCCTGCATGGCGTCCATCTCACTGTTGCAATGGTGTTGATCTTCAACTAAACAATATCACCTATATTCTATATGATGACCTCTACTCTATCATTAATGAAATTCAGAATGAGATCTCCAATATTAATTTGTTCAAACTCAAAACATCAGGTCCTTCACACAATCTGAAGAGAATCCAACTTGAGCTGATGTTTTTTAATTTTATTTCTTTAGTTTGTTTCAGTGGTTTCTACCCTCTGATAATGAAAATTACGCTTGTCCTCCTTTGTGATCTCTCGAATGGGAATTGGCCATAATTTCCTAGATCTTGTTTTCCTTTTTAAGGAAACCTCACCTCTCATTTGTCAATGAAACAGATATATCACCCCAACACTTTTCATTAATGGCAGGACGTATTGCTATCATCAAAAAAACCCAATTGGTACATTTAGTTACAATAATAATAATTTGCTTTTATTGTAAAAAAAAAATTGTCTTTTGGCGTGTACAATATAAATGTGTAAATAAAATAAAAAAATACAATGTAAATAAAAATTAAAAACAAAATAATACACCAGTATAGCAGTGTGGAGCAGAGTGAAAAAGAAGAAGAAGATCAAGAAAGATGAAAAAGAAAAAATTCAAATTCAATGCTCCCCCAGCCGCCATCCCGTAAACTCTCCAAAGAAGTAAGGTACTGATTCTAAGATCCGCTCTTTGAGAGAATTCCTAAAGTCTAGAGGGTTTCTAGACTTTAGCTCATCAGAGATGTTGTTGTGTTCCCTTTTCGTATCTAGTTATATTATAAGGAAGGAAATTAAGAGAGAGTAATTGTCAAAAAATAATTGAAAAACAAATGACTGGAATGAACCCTAGAAGATAACTAAAAATGACTGGAATGAACCCTAGAAGATAACTAAAAATGACTGGATTGAACCCTAGAAGATAACTAAAAATGACTGGAATGAACCCTAGAAGATAACTAAAAATGACTGGAATGGACCCTAGAAGATAACTAAAAATTACAGGAATAAACCCTAGAAGATAACTAAAAATGATCGGAATGGACCCTAGAAGATAACTAAAAATGACTGGAGTGAACCCTAGAAGATAACTAAAAATAACTGGAATGAACCCTAGAAGATAACTAAAAATGACTGGAATGGACCCTAGAAGATAACTAAAAATGACTGGAACGGACCCTAGAAGATAACTAAAAATGACTGGAATGGACCCCCCCATTAATCATTCACGGCGAGCTGCAGCTTCAGTGGTCTCAATCCTTTTTAGTAGATTGTTCTTTGCTATTTTTTGAACGTTAGCGTTCCAAATACAAAACTAACAAATTGTACCCTTTCGACCACATTTTATATCTGTATGACCCCAACTGATTCAAGGGTGGATACAATCTAAATTTATGCAAATAATCGGCAGATCACATCATTGAGCTCAGCAATGACCATAAAACTGGCTCTTCAAATTCTTAGTCGATTCCTTCAGTATACATAGTAAATGATGTATTTAGTCTAAGTAAAAAAAAAAAAAAAAAAAAAAAAAAACAAAAAAAAAAAAAAAAGTTCTCATCCCAAACGCAACAAAAAATATAAAATAAATGAATGAAAACATACGTGAACGAAAGGAATCCAATGAAAGCAAAGAACTCATTAACTATTTCTATTTAAGAAAAGACATAATAAGAAAAGAAAGATGGAATGAAACCGATAATATAAAAACTGAAAGTCATTTGAAAGTCAAATTCATAGACACAAAAATACAAGGCATTAAATAATAGTAAAGAGAGAGAGAGAAGTGCATCATGTTTTTATTTATAACCATGACCTAGCCAACATAAAACTACTAGACGTAGTTGCAACAAAATGCATCTAAAAATACCACACCAACTGCATATGTAAGATTCTAACCTTGACTTGCTCAGCTTAGTTTTCAATGCAGTTTTTATTATTATTATAATTATTTCAACTTTTTCTCTCTTTCTTTCTCATATTTCTTTCTGAGTGTCTAGTGATTGTCTAGTGTTGGTGTTATTGTTAATTATCTTTAGATGTAAAATCTCTATGTTTTGTAGTCTTTTTGACATTTGGTTTGGCACTTCCAGGATATGATTCATGATTGTAGGCAGGTGTGTTGACTGTCTATCTGTAGATTGCCCTAACGTGGAAAATAATTACTTTATTAAAAGCTCTGCTCAGAAACGTATTACATCAGTTTGTTTTAGTATTCTAATATATTTGCAAATAAGCACCTTTTCTCCTGTTCAATATGTCACTATATATACCATATCTCGAATCATTCTGAACCTATTTCTTTGCTGATTACTAATGTTATATTCATCACAGGGTCCTCTCAAAAGATTATATCAACAGCATTGTTCTCCTTTTAATTCAGTGGATTCTATTTGATTTTTGCTTTTTAAATTAAAATTGTTTTTTTTTTTTTTTTTAAGGTTTNTATTTTATTTTTTAAGTAAGTGAATTCTGAGTTTACGACCCCCTTTATGTATTCATCAGCCCAAATAGGTGAGTTTCTGGTGGTTGTTTTGCCCGTCGAAACGTCTTAATTAGAGCACCGTCTTCGTCTCCGGGTATATGCCAAGAAACACGTTCTCATATTCAAAAAATATTCAACCATTAAAAGCTAAATTATTTTAAAATCCTAAACTAATAGTGGGCCAAGAATTTGATTAGAGTTATCTTTGTTTGTTAAGAGATGTCAAATTTGGTGAGGTCTGTATGGACCTTCAAAAATGTTCCTGCTTTGTGTGGATCATGCAACATTACAAATAACGAGAGTTGAAACCACAAAAATTTACTCTTTGTTTACCGGAAAGGTGAGGAACTTTGGCCGCTGCTTCTTTTCAATACATGGCCCGACGGAAGTTTTGCTCTAATTGCTATTCGGTATCTGTCATAGTATTTTTTTGTCAAATCTTTTAATTGAAACTTTTTTCCTCGATTTTTTCATTTTTTCTAAATAGTGGTAAATTTCTGACTGGTTGGTGAGTATACATGTGTCATTCAATCTAGCAGAGTACTACTCTTTTATAATACTTTTAAAATTTGTTGGACCATACTTTTAACTTGCGAATGATTAATTAATTTCACTCTTATTAAACCGAACAAGGGAATAAAACTTTCCATAAAAGTTGTCAAAATTAGCAATTTTATTGAAGAAGGTATATAAATCTTTTTTTTTTTTTTTTTTTTTTTTTTTTTTTTTTTTTTTTTTTTTTTGTAAAAATGTTGCCCAACCTGTTTCTCCCAGTACATTGGTATCTCATAATGTTTTATCAAGTAAATACGGGATACAACATAGTCCTTGATACGTCCACGAATATTAAATGTATTTCATGTTTTGTATATAATTATGTACGAAGACATAGCACAAATAAAACCTTCTTATATTTTATGACAAAAGATCTTTAAGGATAGTTTTTTTTTTTTTTTTTTTTTTTTTTTTTTTATATAATTTCTATCCATCAATTTTCTTTCTGTGTTCATTATCATCTACCAAAATTTTCATTACTAGGATTGCCATATATTTCGATTTTCCCTTTTCCAATTTTTTTTAACACAGTTTTGATTTCTTTGTGAACTTCATTTGATCATTTTCTAAAGACTTTTGTGCTTCCCTGTATGTTATTCCTTGTTTTTTTACGTAAACATTATAAATCAAATATTTTTGTCTGCCATGTTCTTATTTAACACTGATGGCCTTGAACATTATTGAGAAATTGTAAGTTTTTAACAGGAAAGTGTTTTCTGTTCGTTCTTATGCAGTTTCAAATGATTAATGATTTTATTTTTGCATTGATCAGTATTAGTCCAACAAAGTTGTCTAAAAGCAGGATATCGGAAATGTCACCAAGAGAATTAATTATACTTTTAAGTTCTGTGAAACTTTGTCTATAGACACTGTATGAAGTGTGTAGATTATGCACTTATTTAAATCTGATGGCCCTGACCTTTACTGAGAAATTGTAAATTTTGATCACTGTCTTTTTGTAGTGTTCTCCCACTCTTCTTTATCTGCACGTTTTCTCGATCAGCCTAGTTTTGGGCCTGTACCTCCTATCTGTCAATGTTTTTTCCAACTGTACCTTCAACTGTATCAATATTTCCCATCTTTTCATAACCTTCCTACCGTAAACTGAATGTCCTCATCTCCATCCTCTTTCCTCTAAGAAGACCATGACTGATCTTATCTTTTCATTTCAAATTTGGTCAATTCCTCTTTCTTCTATAACATTCTGTTCACTGCATCTTCTCCATCATTCTCCTCCACAGTCATCCACAAGGTTTCTTTCCATCTCAAATTTAGGCTACCTCTCTTTCTTAGCTCCTCTATTTCTAATCTCTTTTTAATTATATCCAATAGTTTCTCCCTTATGTAATGCCCAACCCTCCTCTCAATAAATTGTCATGTGTTGAATTTTCTTTCCCAATAAGTTTCATCCACTATTTCTATTCCTAATTTTTCAGCTTGTATCTTTCCTTTTGAACCCAAACATTCAACTTAATCGTCAGTATATACAAATATTAATTTATTCTGAAATATAATTTCTATCGGTGAGAAAATCTTAAGGTACTATAACTATCAATGTTTATGGGCTATTTGATGTATAAAAAATTAGGGTTGACACTTGATCCTAATCGTTCTCAATAATAATTTTGTAAACAAATCAATGACTCCCATTGAGGAAATGCAACATAAATATTTCTTTTCTTACCCAATTGTTTAAAGTACTTTCCTTCATGTTGGTACTTGAGATCCATTTTCAAGTGTATATAATTTAAAAATCTGATTCAGTATGGCACTTGAAAATACCATTTCTAATGTAAACTTAAAAAAATCTATTAAGTAATCTAAAAATGCATTGACACAAGTGTAACTCAAATTACTTTTTGGTAGTTTACTTAATGTAAAATGTGATACAGACTTTCTCATAATTTCTTCGAATTTCCTTTGTGAGAAATGGATGGGTTTCCATCATCATTTAAAGGTATACAATGGGTGCATTTTCACTTTACTTAAATAACATTTTCCATGAGACTTTTATGATATCTTAAAAGCTTCACTTCAGTGGCATTTATCGATAGAAAAGTAGCAGGAGGACTCAACTCTTCTGTCAAAGAGCTCCGCAACCCACTTACTAATGTGGAGAGATCATAAGTGTTGCTCACATTTTCACACATCTCTTTTCGTTTTTCAGCTCTTTACTCTCCTCCTCATTCTCCGGCCTTGTCTGACCACAAGGGGAGTATATCCAATTTCTCCTTTAAATTCTTAAAAAAAACTTTATCTACCTCACAACATATAAAAACGACATATACTGGCGCGAACGACATCTTTAAACATCGTTTAAAACGACCAATAAGAAAGAAGATAAATGAAAACAAAGAGAATGTTTTTACTTTAATGGACCGGTGTATGTTCATTTGTTTAAACCGGTTCTGTTCTATCATATGGTTGACATTCAGAATGTCAACCAAATTACAATTTTATAGTCTTGTTCATTGAATGCAGTACAATCGGTTCTGAACTTAGCTAGTCAGAGGAGGTATTTCTAATAATTTTGAAGAATTTATCGATATTGATTTGAATTTTAATTTGAATTCCATATGCCCATCCATCGAATCTTCTTTGGATCTTTTCTTTTTTCATTTCTTAAGAGAGACATAAACATTTCGGAGATAATTTCCGGCATATGGTAATCGACTGTAGTTGTATACTTTGTTTTAGGAATGATCCTTTTTTATTCATTATTGAGATAGTGATCTTTTGATTTTTTTTTTTTTTTTTTTTTTTTTTTTTTTTTTTTTTNTCAAATTCTCTGAAATTATGAGGAAAAATGTTTTTTTCTGGTGTAGACTAAAAGTTGTGTCAATGAGCCAAAAAATTGACAACCACTTCTCATAATAATAATGTCTGTCAAATTAATTTATTAGATCATCGTCACCATTTTGTAAAATAAAAATTAAGCGACGAGTTGTAAGTTTGACCTTGAATAATGACAAGAACGAAAGAGCGAGAGAAAACTGAAACGAAAGGAGAGAGTAAGAAAAAAATTGGAAATAACTTTTTGTATTCAATACAATGCTGCCGCACCAAACTGCTCAAACCCCACCATTTAATGGAAGGGGGGGGGCTCACATACTGACTCGGTCACGAAGCTCAAGGTGACCTTCAAGTCTTCCATTGCTGCAATTATTATTATTCTCAACAACAGAATACATATTTCTTTATGGTTTGCGGAGACTAAAGTTAATTTTTTGGGGGGTTTATTTATTTAAAATAGTAATACTGCTTATTTAGACTGCTCGAATGAGACTAACGAGTCCCTTTACCCCAGCAGTAAGCCTGTACTATTATTGTGGTCAAAATCTCAATTAATTGAGATCCTCTCCTACCTTGGCTGGGGTTCGAACCCGCGACCTCCTGATTACCAGGCGAGCGCTTGACCACTGAGCTACCAAGGCATTAAAATTGTTGATCAATGACGGACCGTAAAATAATTAATCCAAATCTTTTTACTTATAAGTTGATGTGTAATCAGATTTTGATAAAAAGTGAGGGGTCAGAAGCTCCTAAAAGCTTACGGGAAGAAAGCTTGCTGTTTCGCTTATATGCCATGATATAATTTGAGCCAAGAGTTTCGTTACATTCAGTTCCAGAGCATCCCGCAGGTCCTTGTCAGTGAGACAATTCATAATGTCGTTTTTGTATATATGTTTTCGATGAAGCCTTTTCACAGATATTAGATGATTTTCCGAAAATTAAAGCCACAAATTTATGAACTCTTTATGTATATCAACTGCGAAATGTATGTAAATTTCAAGAACTTAAAAGGTCGCACAATTTATTGGAGTGGTTCGCAAGTATTCATGGGTCCCCAGTTTCACCTGTCTGGTCTTGATCTCGTGGTTTTCATAAATTTTCCTTACTTTGCATTTGGTGAGTATTGTGTCGCCTCCAACGGAAAAATCGCCTTTTAAAATTCTTGCGTTCTTATCTGAACCATTTCTTTTGAACCTTTTCATTTCATTCTGCACTTACCTTTACATTGATGATTGCACCAAGTGTGTCCATGTGCCTGATATCATCACAGATAAGACCATATTCTTGATATTGTGAGAACCATCTGAACTGATGATTGTATTATGTTAGGCTCATTAAATCTTATCTTCAATTGAAATGATAATATTATTTGTAACAAATCAGGAAACCAAATGAAAGATATCATTGTGTAGATTATAAACAATAGAAAAAACATTGAAGATAATTATTGTGTATGGAAGATAATGTATATGGTACACGGATAGGTTTTGCCAGACACCTTAGAGGTATGGCGTCTCAGTTGATATGCCTAATATTGGATCTAAATCTTTCTTCTGCGATGGTATGGAATTGTAAAATTCCCATAGTAAAAAAAACTTCTGATATTTTTAGTGACATTTTCAAGGAATAATAGTCATTATCACATCCTTCTTAATTTTACTCTTTAGTTTAGGAGTTAGTTATGAAGGATATAGGAGTAATGTAAGAGTCACTAAAGAGAAGACTATGGGGGACAATAATTACTGATATATAGGATAAGGTATTTTATAAGAAAATAGAAGAGGAGTTAGTTATGAAGGATATAGGAGTAATCTAAGAGTCACTAAAGAGATCCGGTTCGTTCTGCATATTGATGTACAGTGTACACATCCTCGGCCATTATTATGGTTTGTAATTTGGAATATCAAAAGCTCACGAATTCACCTCTTTATAAATGTGTACTGATGAGATGTACCTACTTTGATCTTATAACTTTGTTCAGATTGATGCAAAAAACGACAAAACCATTTATTTGATGTCATCTTAAAAGATATAAATTTAATCTCTCAAATGACATCAGTATTTTTTTGTATTATTTAGAATAGTTGTTATAACTTAATTTTAATACCAAGTGAATCAAGAATTGCATCGACAAGTGTTTTTTTTTCCTCCAATTTTTTTTATACATATTCATTTTTTGGCAACAAGTCTTTATTCTTTATGTTCTTTTAATAGCATCAATTACATTAAGTCTTTACTAATTTATTTGATGACAAAATAATTTTCTTTTCACCAAATCAAATTGAGATTGTCATTTTTTTGATGCTTTGATCTTTTAATCAAATTGTGTCTAATCTTTTTTCTTTTTAATTGTTGCATTTTTTACCCTTTTCTAGTTTTTCTTCCTCTTTGTCTTCTCTGTATAAATACTTTTTTTCCTGTTGTTGCTGTTGAACCTAGTTTTCATATTTAGAATCAATCTCGTCAGTTGAACTTGTTAAACTTGATTATTTTTGCTTGTGTGCTCGCGATTCAAAAAGTATTGTCTATGTTTTTCTTTTTCATTGGTGGTGGTTGTACAACGAAAGAACTTCCAGTTATTAGATGATTACGATGCCCATTCTCCAATTCATTGCCGTAGCGCTCTATGTAAATACGTCTTGACAGATACGACGAAAAAATCCAGTAGATTTTATTTGATTTATTATTATAAATCTGATTCCAGCTCTCTGTTGGGACGGATTCTAACTATAACTGCGAACTTTGTTTAGATCTACTATGGCCATTGTTTGATTCTTCAATCCACCGCCCAACTTCCCATAATAGCAATATTCTGGTATCTTTGGTCGAGAGTTGTTCCCCCCCTGGCTTATTCTGTCCAGAACTCCGTATACCCTTATAAAAAGGATTAGGTCCCGAACCTTTAAGCTGAGGTTGTTGTGATTTTTAATATTATCTGTGGTAAAGATCCCAAACTTCAGTGCCTCACATTCAAAGAGAATATGAGTAGCTATTTTCTCTTCCTGGTCACAAAATGTACACACAACTGGTTTATCTTGGGAGAGTCCCAGATGTTTCCTGGAAGGTCAGTATCTTAGGAGAAGCNGTTGTGATTTTCAATATTATCTGTGGTAAAGATCCCAAACTTCAGTGCCTCACATTCAAAGAGAATATGAGTAGCTATTTTCTCTTCCTGGTCACAAAATGTACACACAACTGGTTTATCTTGGGAGAGTCCCAGATGTTTCCTGGAAGGTCAGTATCTTAGGAGAAGCTCATTATAGGCCTCAGGTGATTGCGGCTGAGGACCAGAATTTCCAGAGTAAATTTTTTACAGTATCCACCTGGTTTCGGTATAGAGCTCATTCCATCAGAAATGTAAATAATTTTATTTTAACTTTGGTTCACTTGTCTTGAGAGTTCACTTTTTCTTTCTGCACATTCTCACTTGTATTTTCTTCCTTTTATTATTACTTCTTCTTCGGCTTCTCAATCCAATATGTTCGCCATATGTTCTTCATGAATTATGTAAACAACTTTGCCCTTGACTGACATTCAGTTTTATTATTTAATGTTCTTTCTTTATAATAGTTCTGAACAAATTAATTGACGCGCTTGGTTGAATTACCATCTTGTTCTAAACTTTATTAGAAATTCTTTAAACTCAGATGTACATGTTTTTGCTAAGTGCTATTAGTATAATCTTTAAGTTTCCTTGTGTCCTATGTTTTGCCCATCTCGTGTATATATATATATANATGTCTCATTGAGAGGGTTACGTAAGGTTTTTATTTTTTGTGTTTGCTTGTAATTGGATCCATGTTGAGATAGTCCTCTATTATTATACTGGGTTTGACAAGTATTTGACTTTTCCTGTTTGAGTACAACTGAAATCACTGAAAACTTGAATGCCTCTAAAACATTTCTGAGAAGAGCTTGTAGTCTTGATTACCTGTCTTGCTAAGTCTTCTGGTAGGTAATATCTACGCGGCAATAATCATTATCCGAGTGACCTTGTACGATTTTTGAACAATGCTTAAAAATTTGTTTAAATTTTTAGCTCTTTTATCGAATTTTCACTACTTGTATGTTACGTCTTCTCCCTTGGTGATTGTGTGTTTTATTTGCAAATTTACCATTTATTTTTTGTATTTCATAAATAGTTCCGGCCTTTTCAAAGAAATATGATACGGCCGAACAAATTTTCATATATCGGAAACTATTTTTTTTTTCGGGAAAAAATGATTTTGTAATATACCTAATTTTTGAAATCATCAACGTTGTAGGTACCTTGGAACGTATAATACCAAACATTTTGGGAGCAATTGTATTCTTCGTAGTGGTGATAAACTTTAAAGGTTTTATTTTGAAAGAAAATCTTTTCGTTCCCCACGCAGCAGATGGTACTTTCCTCTTCTTTTTGCAAGTTCATAAAAGCTCACACTATTGTCCTCCGAAGTCACGCCCATATATAAGATACGAAGATTCTGTTTTCGTGAATCTGTGATCTCTTACAAAGAGTGACTGAGCTCACATGAAAAGGATTTTGTACTACAGAAAAATAAGTTACACGGAATGATTCTAAAGGTCATCATTATTAAATCAGTCACATATGTACCATGTACCATACTAGAAAACAAAAAATAAATGGAAAATCATATTTTTGATGTCGATTTCAAAAATAGAAATATTATAATAGAGTGAACATCCGTAAATGTTAAATAATCCACCCATGTGCTCTATTGGCAGAGTTGTTTAACTCCACTCTTTTATTGGACTTCATTGTTTCCTCAATAAATATCAATTGATTCTCAAAATGACAGTACAATTTCAACTTGTATAATCAGACATTTAAAACACACCAAAATGGTCTGTCTTATTTTTTAATATTACAAATTAATAATAATATTTATCTCTTTACAGTCATGGTCATCTACACCTTAGATTTCAAGTATTATCATAGCATATACAACGTTTGGCCTCCATTGATTGAACTGTTCAGCATAGATTAATTTAATGCTAAAGGTCGTTTCACACTATTTGTCATGATTCCAAAATTTTGGCACTATTTATTTGATGAATATTTGTTGAATTTGTGTGTTTGGTATATAGTTGTGCCCCGATCACACTATTTGATGAGACATTCAAATATATTTTTTTTTTTTTTTGCCTTTCCACAGATTTTATTTGTTGTGTATTATACCATAACAACTAGATATTTATTTATCTGTAAAAAATATAATTTTGATATTATTACTTTATCTTCACAATTTCCGATAGTTGAGGACTTGAGCGTCCACACGCGTCTCAGAAATATTTTTAAAGGTAAGATTAGTAGTTTTCAAAAACGATCAAACAATTACAAACGTGTTTGTCATGCGTTTAAACCCAATCAGACTATATAGACAAATTTTAGTCACTCTTTTGTGTTTGATCAAATACAATCTAATAGCGAATTTTATCAAATAATATTTGTCGATCACACTGTTTGGTACTGTTTGAAGTCAAAATATGACAAAATTTGGCATCATGACAAATAGTGTGATACCACTTTGAATTTGATGTTTGTTTTCATTGTATGAAAAGATATCTATATGTTGTGGAGGTTTTAATCTTTGGAATATTTAATCTAAACTTTCAAAAGTTCATTTTGTAGACGTCACTTTGATTTTATCTTCTTCTCGCGTTGTGAATATCAACATTGTGTTGTCATTTCCCGAATCTATTTTAACACAACCGGTTTTTGACATTGTTTCATTTGATTATGTTAATGGTTATTAATGTTTTCCGGATTTGAAGATTTTTTTTTTCACATAAATATCTTTTCTATAAAATAAAGAGATAAAGGAAAGAGCGATCCTATAGCATTACTATTGCCAAGTTTGGACCTGATTTGGAACGTCAGCCATTATGTCGATTGTTTAATCGTCTTTTCTGATTTTTGAATTGAGGTATATAATCATAAGCTATTTGTTACAATTTTGAAGTCGTAATTACGTCCATTCCAATTATGAGCTAATAATACTATCTTATAGTGTGAAAAAATATCATACTTAGATTGTTACTTGAGGGTGATATACTCATGGATTGATTCCACTTGAGGTGCAAAATGATATAGAAAGCAACTACGTCAAAATATTATGTTACTAACGCAATTATAATGCAGTTGTTGATATTGTTCTGAGGCCCATGAATAATGTTAAAAACTTTATCAACAAACAACACTTCCTTTATAGCTGCAGTCTCATACATCTGGCTGCCATCGGTAACGATGATGCGATGTAATGATGAAGTTTCATATTTTATGTTTCGAGGTACAAAGAATCCAAAAATGAAAAAAAAAAAAAAAAAAAAAAAAAAAAAAAAAAAAAAAAAAAAAAAAAAAAAAANAAAAAAAAAAAACATTTGTCCGTCCCCGCTTTACGCTGTGATTTGATGAAATTTTGTATGCTGGTCCCATTTGGGGTCGTTTTGTGATGCGGGACATGGACATCGTCAGTCACATATGTAGGGTTCCATACTAAATTTTTAGTATAAAGTGTTGGTGTGCAAGTAGACCCCAAATGGGACCTACATACCAAATTTCAAAGTGCCCTTCACTGTGTACGGGGGGTGGCAAACGGCGGACGGACGCATTTTTTTTTTATTCGATTTTTGGATTCTGTGTATCTTGAAACGTAAAATATATATATTTTTTTTTACCTCTTCGATTTCTTTATTCAGTGATTTCGTCACCTTTTTAGTGGTTAATTCCTTAAACGTTCACCCTGTATTCATATTTGCTATTAATAAATGTTTCACTCAGAAGGTTAAATGTTTTCATTATATTTTCTGTTCGCCATTCAATTTCTGTTATTTTAGTTATTCTTTTTTTTTACCAAGTCTTCTGTTGAATCATTTAATTGAATTTCTGTATCTTCTATGTTGGTGACTAATAGCTGATCATTACATAGAATTAATATTTTACTTCATTTGTTTTTTGTAATCTATTATGTCTGTTAATAATGTTTCGATAGTTTTCACTAGAGTGGATGTTGAGAATCTCGTAACAGACGAAAAAAGTTGTGACTCAATCATTTCCCTGTATCTAGTTGAACTGTTGCACCATTATTTATTAAAATTGAAGAATATATAATCAAGTGTTTTCAGTCATTTTCATGAATTTCTTGTACAATGATTTTGTTTTACACTGTTCTTATTTTTGTTTTCAGTCCACTATTCAGTGATCAAAATATCTAAACTCTCTTTTGTTCAGAACTTTTTCAAAATGGGATTCGTTCCTGATGTTCCTTTTCTTTCGGAATTTCTTTTGTCTTCCGGCTTTCTGCCTAGAACAGTATTCAATATTGTTTTTCAGAATCCTCTGAGAAGGTCTCTTTGGTAGAATTGGGATAAACTTGACGTTTAAAATCTGTAGATGCTTCCTATCCCAGACTAGATTCCTTCTGCAATTATTAGTCTGCCTCCTTTTCGTCTGCGTGGAACTTTTCGTATTTCAAGTTGACCGACATTAAACATATTCGACACGTATACGAGTAGCACCCAATGAACATTTCAGCTCTTGTTACCGCCAGTTTAATGATAAGTAAACTGATCCATCAAGATGTTCTAATCTCTTACTATGTTGTTGTTCAGTGTTTTCTGAATAAGTATATCGATCGACCTTAGTTTTCATGTCTCCATCTACCTTCGAACATGATTTTTACTCAAGTCCGCAATTTTCCTCCCATTCTGTTTAAAGTTATTTTTTTCCTAATTGTCAGTTATATTTCTGTCATAATATCAATAATATCGAGCATTTTATTTGTNGCCACCCCCCAACTATAGGAATCCATCGATCGACCTTAGTTTTCATGTCTCTATCTACCTTCGAACATGATTTTTACTCAAGTCCGCAATTTTCCTCCCATTCTGTTTAAAGTTATTTTTTTCCTAATTGTCAGTTACATTTCTGTCATAATATCAATAATATCGAGCATTTTATTTCTAAATCTTTAAACTAATTACTTTAGATAAATATTCCTAGGAATAGTTCACGTTAAGTTGAACATAAATTACATTAATTTCTTTTTCTCTAAGAACAAAAGAAGTGTATAAATCTTTCAAATCTGATAAAGAAGATTAAGCAGAAGTACAAGAAGATAAAAACAATAACAAGAAAGATAGTAAAAGTCAAAATTTAATGTCTTTTAATACAATTTATCATCCATCAATGAAGTAACCAAGATAGGAGAAAGATACAAATTATTCTGCTTGAAATTTTCGTCCAATTTGTTCAACGAGGGAAATTGAGCAGAATATATACGGTTATTATTCATGCTTCAATGATGTCTTCTTTCTAATTGGTCATTCGAACAAAACAGAAAGTAAAACTTGATTTATTTTTATATTTTATTTTATAATTTTTAGGGGTATATTTGAGAAGGCTGATATTGGAACGCTCGTTGCTGTTGCTATACGTAAGATTATACGCTGTAAAATACATATTGCAAATGTTAGAGTTTTCTTTAAAATATTACTTTTGATGACATCTTTTATTACTTTTATTCTCCTTGACACGCTGCACTATGTGTGACCATTTTTCTGTTTGAGTTAAGGCTTTCTAAGGGGTAGGTGGTAGAAACATCCATCTCTCCTAATGATAACTTTCCATATAAGAGTCTATTTTTTCTTCTTTTTATTTAGTCAGCATTTGTGCTCTTAATACCTCGGTATGAGAGTTTTACATGTAATATTGATAGACGATAGAGTAGACGGAGAACGCACACCATATCAATTTCTTCGCTTTGTTGTAGCGATTGTCGCAATCATGTTATTCTGTACACTCCTATAACTGATATATGGTTGATCCGTTTTTTTTTTTTTTTTTTTTTTTTTTTTTTTTTTTTTTTTTTTTTNATATGGTTGATCTTTTTTTTTTTTTCAAATTTGACCGGTTTTTATGCTGATAATTTTTTCAGTAAATTCAGATCACTACATCACCATTTTCAAAGAAGTGGCAACTAGTTTTCAGGAACCAGTCCTGGAAACTAGTTGCCACATTGGAAGCCAAAAAAATGGGGGTAGGACGCACAATTGAAGTACAAAATAACTAAATACGAGATTACTAAATGTTTAATATATGAGAACGAGAGACATGGAGCAGCACTCATAGCGTTGTAGCTCGTAAAATTAATTCCTAGGATATTAATTTATCTATGAGAATTAATTTAACTGACATAATGTATTAAGTTTTATTAATTCCATTCAATTAATCTCTGGGTGATGTGAGCCGCCGCGCCGATTTCTTAAGTTTTCAATATTTTGTTTGGATGAGTGATGATGGCTAATATTTTTACTACAAGGAGTAATGAATCTTTCCAGTCAAAGGTGGCTCGTGAAAAAAAAAAATGTTGGGCGTTTGCAGCATCATTTTTGTAAGGGATCTTTAATAAACAGAGGTGTCCGTTTTTTGGGGCGTCTGTGCGTGCGATCCAATTTTGATGAGATGTGGCCATTTTGCCGAGCATTCACAATCATTTGAAAATCAATTTTTACACTTTCCTTGTTTGTTTTTTCAAATATATTTACCACAATAGACCAATTTTTCGACCATGAGTTTACCTCCTATTTTCTTCTTTAAAAAATTAGTGAAATAGACTAGGTGTAATTTTGTATACACAATTGTGTTCAAATTTGTTTTAAGCGTTTGTATGCCGAGACTGTAGAAACATTAAATTTTGAATATATAAAATTTTATCATCTAGGCACAAAAGTGAAATCTCGATAAAATCGATCTTAGGAAGAAGAAGAAAAAAAAAGAAATTTATTAAATTTGAATACATCATCTTTTCCGATGGCAGCAAGATGTATGCGACTGCAGCTCTAAAGAAGTTGTTTTTTGTCTGCAAGGTTTTTAAGTGTCATCTTACAACTAATATAGAATTCATCAGCAAAACACAGTTCCAATAACATGAAGACTGGTACAGCTAAAGATAGGCGGCACTGAACCAAAGGGAAAATTAAGGAAAACAACGCAACCCCCAAATAGAATTGGGAAAATGTGAACAAGAAACATTTATGAATGGGTGCCCAGAACAATATCAATATAACTGCAATGTAATTACATTAGAAAAACAAACATAATAATATTTCAAAGTTACTTTCTGTATTATTTTACACCATAGGTAAAGTGGAATTTGCCCGTGAGTATGTCGCTATAGAAGTTGGTAAGTTTTGATTGGATTGAAAGAAATTACGCCTTTAAATTTGGCGAGAAGTATAAATGTATTTATACATTTCTACTGTGAACGCCGCCTCCATTTTAACCGCTCTCAGTCTGTCGGAACCTTGAAATATATTATTAGATATCTATTATTTTATTATTATACCTTGAGATTACTAATAAAATAATTCGCATCATCTCTCACAGTAAGAGACTCATGTGTGATGTGTGCGGGCTGCGGGCTAAATCTTTTATCTCACACCAAGATTATGCTGATGATAAAGTCTAAAGAACGAGTTAAAGATAATAAAAATGTTGGATTCGTAAATTATTACTCAATAAAATAAATCGCCAAAATCTTTTCAAATAGAAGTGGTTCAATTTATTATTTCCTCTTATATGCAGAATCACTTAAACGGTTTCATTTTTGGCACTGCGGAGGTCCTGGAGCATTTTCGATGGAAAGACATAATAATGGACGTAGAGAGAGAGGGAGAGATTTCAACAACTTTGACCTTAAGTGTCGACAAATATTTTTTTTTTTTTTTTTTTTTTTTTTTTTTTTTTTTTTNTTTTTTTTTTTAGTGTTAAAAGTTGCCCCCGTATTATGAGACGTTAAATTTTGACGATAAATCTGGGCGCTGATGAATTCTGGGTGTGTTTAGAGAATCGGTCAGTGAGCAATTTCATATACCTAAAGTATCTAAGATTGCGTTTGAGAGTTTTGAACTAGATAAGGTTATAAAATATACGTTGATCAGATAATTGTACTTTATTTTGTATTATTGTTCGATACAATTGTATCATATACCTCGCAACAGATAAATCACAATCTGTCTATGATGTAAATTTGTAGACCAAGATCGATTTTGTTGTTGTTGCCATTGTCAGAGCTGCCATTGTCAGAGACTCTATTGTAAATTCTGAGCAAATCAGATTCGAGAATAGACTTTTCATTTCATTTTCATTAAGTTAGGTGGTATCTTTTCTGTGTTCCATAATAATGGAGTGATTATTATTATTATTATTATTTAAAGGTTGTATAATAATTTTGTTTCTTCTCTATGTAGATATTATATGGAAGCATTAGAGTCAAATGAAGTTTAAAAACCTGGTAGTATAAAGTATCAACAGTTTCTGCCCGTTTTGGTTGGTGCCGGAGGGACTCTGTCATATGTCCTACCATCGGAGACGATGATGACATTATCGATGTAGTTTTAAAGTATCACCGAGTGCTCATTTTTTGAAACACTCTTGGGTTGTCCAGAGTTTAGGTCTGATGATGAACGAAATCAAAAAGGAGAAATCCACGATTCATGGGTGTCGTCAACAGAGAAGCCCAGAAATATTTTTAAATCAATATTTCTGCTCAGTATCTTTTTCTTTATTTGCCAGAAGACTCGTCTCACCCTGTATTCTATTTCTATATGCAAAATCAGCTTGGCTAATTTAAAAAGATATAAGACAACACCATTGAGTTGGAGGCTATACACAAACTTCTTCAAAAACTTTGGATAGCTTGATTGTGAAATTAAAACAAACGATTTAATGAGTTATGAGTGATTGGATGAACCTGAAAATGATGCAATAAATATCAAGCGCTTTCATAACTTCAAAATTTCTTGGAACAATCAATAACATTTGGGATTCCTTCATCTTCCTTGCGAAGAATAATTATCAACCACAAGTAGTGGCTTGTTGAACGAGGATCTCTTCCAAACTTGTTTTCTGTCTTGTGCCACTTCCTGCCATCTTATTTTTGCTGCTTGCAATTCCAACTCGCTTTCTTCGTCAAATTCTGAGACGATCTCAATTTATCAATGGATTCTTTTGTAATTTTGAAAGAGATCGATTCTCAATGTAGAGCTAATCTTAATTAGCTTAGCCATGTCTATTATTATAGCATTGAGTTTATCACCTTTGATTTGATTCGAGGTGTTATCAAAATGTTTTATATTCTGGAACGCTCGCTGAATCAAGAAATTCGCAAAAAAATCACAACTGAGCTTGAATATTTGACATCATTTACAAATGTTGTAAATTTACATTTTCAAATGTTTCAATTTGTAAATTTACATTTACAAATGTAAGTAGAAAGTATTGCGTTCCTTCTCTTAATTTTATCTTTCCATCTTAGTTTTGGTTTAGTTGTCTCTTTCTTCTTTAAACTCTTTTCTTTCTTCACAGTGTACTTTCCATAACATATTTTACTTTATCTTCAATTCATAAAGTATTGTAATCGTGCAGAAAATTCTTCCCCTAAATAAGTGTCAGACGAGAAGCCAAAACTCAGAATGAAGATCAAATACCTATGTTGTTTCCTATTGCTTTGGGCTATACCTAAACTTATGCTTTCATCATATTCATACCACTACATCTGCTCTCTTGAATTTTCTTACTCTCTTACTATTTCTCTTATCTTGTATTCCTGTACATCCTAGACAGTTGGTTTGTTCTGATTTCCGCTACTCTCAGGGAACGCTTTGGGAACCGCTTACTTCAGATCATTGATGATCTCAAATACATCGGTACTCATTTGTTTACCATTTTTTCATGAAGTCTACTTCCTATTGCCAGAAGCAAATGTAACCTCTTGAGAAACACATTGAGGTCTACCTATATTTCTTTTATAATAATTTATCTATGCTATCACATTGTTTGATATTTGTTGCTATCATCTCTTATGTAATATACCCATTAACTCATGATACCTTTTAAAGAGTTGTGTTTGTTTTTAAAATAATAGATTGATCTTGGGTTTAATTGGTTTTGCAATTCTGTCATAATTGTTTCTTTTGACATTATCTATCTTCTCTAATCATTTCATAATCTTAGCTAATAATACTGCTTACTGACTGGACAAAATAAATTGGTTTTTTCTTTCATGTCATTATTAATATCATGACTTCTTATTTTTTGTATTGTTTTGCCTTTTTTTAATTCGCATTAGGTAAATTCTTCTCCAATTATATTCCCTTTTAATAGTGAATTAAGAAACTGGAAGGATCTATCAAATAGCAAGACTTCAAGTATATTTTAGTTCTACATTTTCGTTTACTATATTTCGCTGATTATAATTTCCCATTTAGTCCAGTCAATGAATGATCAAAATAGGGGTGTAGAGTGCGTTGGCTGGAAATGAAGGAATTTTTTCAGAAGTTTGTTTGGAGTGGTCAGGAGATAAATATAAAGGTCACTTTTTTTAAGTTTTCCCTATATCTCGAAAATGGTTACTTGTAGGGTACAAAGTATTCTCGGAGCCTTATAAATTTCTTACAAGTTTGCTTGCATTCATTTTTTTCCACCCCTCATAGTTGAGATATCTTCCCACCCCCCACCGCATATTTTTGGTAAAATGAAAATTTACCCCATTTTTCGTTAAATATTGGTCTGTAGCACACCAATGCTTCGTTTCACAGCAATAACCCGGGAAAAGAAGTTATAGAGGATCAAATTTGCTTTTAAAAAATATTCCTTTTTACATTTTATTATTTGCCCTTCAAAAAAGCCCCTTTTATGGCATTTGGCAATAATATACATTTTGCCAAAAATGCTGTTGGTGGTGATAGAAAATGTAGGTTTTGTCACTTTTTTGACTTCGCCACGCCCCCTGCATTTCGCTCACCCCCCAGGTCCAAGGAGTTTTAGGATGTTTATCTCCTGGCCACACCAAACAAACTTCTGAAAAAATTTCTTCGTTTCCAGCCAACGCACTCTACAAACCATTCGTTGACTGGACTAATTATATGTCTCGAAATTTGTCATTTTTCTTCGTTTAACTGTTGTTTTTGTTCTTAGTTGGCTTTCTATAACTCTCATTAGTTAATTATTTTCAGAGATGTTTCAGATAGCTCAATTTCAAGTGAGAATGGTTTTGACCGTATGGAGTATTTTCCATGCAATTCCCAGAATGTGAACATTCTTCGAATTTTAATATCTATTTAAATTTACGTCAGTTACGAGAAACATTCATTGAAGAATATTTTTTTTAGTTCTTTTTTTCTCAGAATGAATTAATTCTCTCTGAGTTTTTCTCATTTTTTTTAGAATGTAAATGTTAATGCATTTGGCAGCAGTGTTCATAAGAGTACTATTGTGTTCATAAAATTGAATAGGTACAAACATTTAAAAATGTTCGTACATTATCTTCATACGAATAAACTTGTTTCATTTTTTTGATTGAAATAGAATTACGTTTGCCAAGGAGTTCAAAATAGCTTGATCACCTAAACTCTTATCTATGATTCAATTAAGATGAAAATTTCTGGGAATTTTCTGAGTGAATCTGGTGTATTTTAAACCATACCATTGAGGGTAGGTTGAGAATGGATATCTACTAGTTATTCTTTTATGGATCCCTAGGTAAACATACCTTTGTATTTCCTTAACTGTACAAGTAAAAGAGGGGCATACTCTTGTAGGCCTTTGTGGGCTCTAGCCTGATTAATGTGTATACAGCAACAGATTATAAAGATATTAGGATCACAGCGTGATTTATACAAAAATTCAATCGCCATCATAATATAGGCATATCTTGAGGAAACTGGACTCAAAAAAATTTTTTTGGCGCAAAATTACAAAATTGGACTAAAGAAAATGCTCATAGATTTGGAAGACAAGCATTGTTTCTCATCTCTTATTAGATTTACCAAGATTAGGGTTCTAAAATCCACAGAAAACCATATTCATGCATTGGTAAGTATTTCAACGCTATAAATCTGTGCATTTTGCGCCCCTCTAAAAGGCTAAAGTTACATCTTAAACTTACTTATCTTTGATCCACTAAAAGAAAAGTTTTTTTTTTTTTTGTTCACGCGAAAATAATATTTTCCTTTTTATTTGTACAATCCGAAAGCTTTTGTTTTATTTTTAAATCTATAAGAAGATTTTACTATTTTTGAAACTAAAAGGCTTTCCAGTGGAAGAAAGAAATATCATTTTTCATGTTTGAGAAGAACCATTTGAAAAAAAATGATTTTGAATATATTTGCAGCATTTATGAGAGACCAATTTTTACAACTAAGGCTATGTTCTGATGACTGCGCGGTAAACGCGCGGTATCATATCGACAAATCGATACAAGTTTGTAGAACTAGTACCGCGCGGCCATGTGAATATAGCCTAATCGTATTGGCTATTAGCCTCCTTAAGATAATAGATATGAAAAGAAGAAAGAGTTGATGATTATATTGCTGAAGGCTTTGATAGATTGGAAATAATAAGGAAGAAGAAGAAAAGAATGATAAAATTGACGTTTAGGACGTCAGTTGCTATTTGGAAATAGAAGAAGTGGAAGATAAGATTGAAAGTCCAAGTCGAACCTAGAGAAACATGAATGGAGAAAAAACCGATGAAAAAAGAGCAAAAAGTTTCAGATTTAAAGACAAAATGAATAACTATCTAGAAGGGAGGGGTCGGAGTTAGGAGAAAATTGGAGTACCTCATTCGGAGATAAGAAATATCAAAAGAAGGAGTGAAAAAGTCAACGTTCAGATAAAAAGAGCTTTGAAAAGGGAATGTGAATGTTAACCTGAACACTCACACCAGAATATTCCAGATCCTAGCATCAACTCTTTGGATAGTATTTTGTTCAAAGTCCCTAATAGTGGGGAGACTTATATTTTCATATCGCCTATAAAAAAATCCATAGTCTTCCACAAGAGTTTGCAGATGTAGCTGGAAAAACTTTAGGACAGTAGATCTCTCTTGAGATAATCTGGAATTGCTGCGTTTGTGACTGATTCTCACCAGCATGAATGTAGTGATTGTAGTGTAGACGCTAAAATTTTTATATAAAAAACGCACACGGGAAAAATGTTTACTAAAAAATGTGGAAGGAACAGATGTTCTAGTGGCACTAGACAAAGAAAGCAGGTACAGAAAAGTATACATATTACACTAATCGACACATGGGTTGCCCGTATCTGGTGTACTTCTGTACAGAGGATGTTGAGTCTTGAAATTCGTCCTTGAATTTACTTTACATAAACAAATAGTCACTCTTTATGATCATCATCATCTTATATCTATTTTGAATAACCGACTAGGGTCTCCTTCCTACGCTCATCATCAAGTGACGAGATAATCACCAACTCAACCAGCAATGTCTATGGAGATTTATGTGTGTGAGTGTGAGAGTATCAAAACTTATTATTTAATGCTGAGAGACCTCTCTTTGGTTACGGACGAGTGACTCCATCAGAAACAATAGATTCTGCAGAGATGTTCCAAAATTACTTTGATAGTAAATTACTGGATTTGACTAGAATTAAGAGTTAAGAGTATATTACAGAGGAGTAACGAGTTTTTCAATCAGAGAAGGGGAGTATTTTTCAAGAGAAATATTTAAAAAGACAACATCCATTCTAACATTATTATGTGGCAAGCTTTTATAAGTACTCAAAATATCATCGTCATGCCGATATTAACTTTACGGTGTTCAATGGCTGTTGTCGTTTACTCAACATCTACACGTCGATAATTGATGGAGTCACAGCAAACTCCTGTCCCGAATACCAGAACGTATTTGAGCATATTTTGTTGCTCGGCGAAAGCTGCAAACCTGGAAACTTTTTCAGTCTACACTGGCAAGATTCCTGGCTTCGGATATCGGTCAATCTGTCGATGCTGTTGTTGTAGCAACAACAACAACAAAATGGATTTGCATATAAAATAATTAAAACCTTCTGGCATTCCAAGACAGACCAAAATGACAGATGTTAATATTTCTTGTAGTGCTTTCAGGTTTTTAGTTATATTAAAGCCTTTCATATTGATGATGGCATTATTCATTGCAAAACGCAAATTGATTTTTTGACATAAATTATTTGCGGGTTTTGTCTGGTGCAGATCCCAATCTACAATTGATCGTATGGCTTCTCAAATTTAATATCTTCAATCCTTGAAATAAGCTTCTAAAGTTAATCTTTTATAATCCGTCAAGATCAGGTCTTTGAAGTTACCCATACACTGTCTGTATTATAACTAAATAATAATCTTAAGATAAATGAATTGGACCTCATTCACCAAAAATTTTCGTTGATTATGAATTTTATTTTCCTTCAAAATACTCCCACTATTTAAGACCAATGGCTGAAAATGCCGAAAATGCATCAAATTAGATCACTCGCTCAAGATATATTTGAAGCTGAAAATGATCTTTACGTTTTTTTGCGTAGTACATATTAATTTAATTTCGACAGTAATCTAGAGATAGTCTGAATGGGGGAGACAGGACATCGTTTACTTAAAATTAAATTAAGATTTTCGGATTCTTTCTAAATAAGACATATTTCAAAAAAATAAATGGGCCTGTTTTTTTTTTTTTTTTTTTTTTAAAAAAAANAAACAAAAAAAAAACAGGCCCAATGACCGAAAGCCGCACATTAAACTGACAGTGTGTGGCCACCCATAGTCCATAAGTAGTATCTTCAAATTGATAGTCAAAAAACAACATCTGTCTTGCTGCAGGTGTATTTTTTTTTCCAAAAAAAAAAAAAATATATTTTTTGGTACACAACAAAATATTTTGGTTACTTGTTTCCCCATTCATAATATGTCTTATTTAGAAAGAATCCTAAAATCCTAATTTAATAATAAGTAAAAGATGTCCTGCGTCCAATTCAGACGATCTCTAGATTAATTTTGCATTTAGTAATCTGAAATGCTGAAGGGTTAGAACCAAGGTGGAAGAGAATGATAAAGACAGTAATCCACGGAGAAAAAGACGAAGGAGAAAGTTTTGAAAAAAATTGGAGAAAAGAAGTCAATTTATTATATTAAGTCATGAAAAATTTGGCCACGCAATTCGTCAGCATAAATTCAACAATACAAGAAAAAGTAGAAAAGGGAAGACCCAGAAGAAGATACTCTGAAGATATCCAGAAAGTGATGGAATGTTTGTCCTAAAGCACATTGAACAATCTCTCACAATATAGAGAAGAATGTCCCACTCCCCAACGACAAAGTTTTGCCTTTTGAATCATGAATAGAAAGAATTGGGTTCAGGGACAGGATCAGAAGATCAATGACGTTTGATGATCTGGTCACTGGATGTGCTAGTACTTGGACGTTAGTTAGGGTACATCACCTAGACGTAGAGGATAGCCAATATTTTTCCCCTCTATAGTGTAATCCGACACAACAACTCAGATTTTTCTTCTATAAACCTTCATCAACATATCGATTGTATAAATCCTCTAGCTAAAATAATTCTTGTGCCAACGTTCAATTGCCAATTCTTGTAGGATGATCAGTTTACAATGTTGTTCACACAGATAAGCTTTCTAGATAGTAATCCAAATCAGTAAAGCAGACTTCTTTCTTATGTATCAAAACCAGTAATAAAGGACAATAGAGGTCACTATGCTACCTTTTAAAAGTTACTGAATTACAATCTCAGTCGTCGTTTCTCAACATGAGATCGTCTGCTAATAAACTCTACAGGATTCAAACAAAGTTTAATCAAAGCAATGGAAGGAGTCCAAAGGATCTAAACTCAATACAATATTTATTAATCACAGGGTTCTACCTTTTTATATTAACGCTATTTATACCTGTTAGTACTACGTGGTAATACTTTTAAGGTCCAGTGGGACGACAGCCAAACCGAGAGCTGACTATTTCTTCAGCTGAACAGCTGTGCCGAACTTCTGTAATTGCAATAACAAAATACTTTATTTTAGTGTGTTTACAACATGTTTATTAATTTGCCTTATCCGAAGGCATAATTACTTCCAAGTTTATGATTAGTCTTATATGCCTCCAAGATTAGATTCCGCAGCACACAACAACTTATTATTAGGAGCTGTGGTCTTATACATCCGGCCTCCATGGGAAACGATGATGGATTTTTTGAGCCATAAAGTATCAATTTTCACCTCCATAATTTCCCCTAGTTGTTGTATCTACAGTTCTCAACTACGGTATTGTCTGTTGTTGTAGTTGTGTTTTTGTTCGGATAGGTCTCTTCATTTACTGTCCATCCATTGTATCTAAAAGTATCAAATACTTCCAAAATTTTCCGTAGTTCTTTAATCTCTGGGTCTTTCACAACTATTTTGTCAATTGTAAGATCTGGTTGCTATCTATAGCATTCATTTACAGTCTTGTCAGTTTTTGTACTTTCTTTAGTACTTTCCTTTTGTATCTGTCTCATTATTTCGCCGTTCATTAATGTTTACCTATTGTACCATACAGCATCAAACACTGATCGTAATGTTGCTACGGCATTTGACCCAATCAGTCTTCTCATAGACCCTATGTCTGATCTAATCAAATGATTAATAACACATTTCCCAGCAGCAGGTTTATTTGATATTTTGTTAGTTAATTATAACTGATGGTGTAATATTTATTGAATTGAGAGAGACGGGTAGTCTCACGTGATATGCAGGACGTTCAAAGTGAGAGTTAGGACGTACACAGTAAGCCTACATGATGTCAAACTGAGTAGCAAGATGTTCAATGTTGAATTTAAGAAGAGTAGCAAGATGTTCAATGTTGAATTTAAGAAGAGTAGCAAGATGTTCAATGTTGAATTTAAGAAGAGTACCAAGATGTTCAATGTTGGATTTAGGAAGAGCAGCAAGATGTTCAATGTTGAATTTAAGAAGAGTAGCAAGATGTTCAATGTTGAATTTAGGAAGACTAAACTAGTAATGATGTCATTCTACGTAGGTTCCATATAGGAACTAGAAGATTTCATTGACCTGTTAAGATTATTATTTTAATTGACACCTCCGTGACTGAAGATGCCTATTCGGATCTCGATAGTTTTCAAAAAATTTACATATTAAGGTTTTTGAGAAAAGAAATTTACACCACGTTCTCCTTTTCTTAACGTATTAAAATTATCGTTTTCTGTGATACCTAATAATTGGAGTAATATCCAAACTAGTTACGTTTAAGTTATATCTACGTTATGTTTTGGGTTCGCAAAGATAAAAATACAATTTTATCGTTAGAACAGTTTTGGCTCGATGTTTTTTGTTCGGAAGTTAATGTACTCACTATATTATCGTTCACGGTCACGGTCAAAGTTCTGCAAGTACAGGACAGTTGTTTTGATACATTGGTTACAAATTTTATGTGGTTTTTGATATGATGGATACAATAACGGTCATAAATGTCCAATATGATCGAGGTACGTTACAAGTTGAACCTTTTGTTGTATCTATGGAAAAGGAAAAGTGAAAACAATGAATAATTTTCCCAAATCCCGTCTATCTTAACACTTCAAGGTTTAAACTTCTACTGTGTTTATTTATTATTATTATTTAATTCTTTATTGAATGAACTTTTACAATAATAGTTCCGAAATGGGGAAAATAGAGATATAAAAGAAGAAGATATAGTCAGAAGAAGGTAAATAATATAAAATAAAGTTCATTCAAAGGTCGGGGTTAATTCCTGAGGAATTCTCTTCCAACCAACCCTTATTTGATGATTGGAAGGCAATGTTCCATTTGAACCGTTTAAAAGAAACTTGGCGAGAATGTTTCACTTATGGTTTTTATCGTCTATTATGATGTGCTAAACACAAAGAAGGGGAAGTTGTTCTGATTAATGAAAGAATTGATAGATTGAAGAATTAAATTAAATGTGTCACTTCTTTTCTTTCTTTTTTAATTATTAACAAGGAATGGCTTGATTTAATTCCAAGGTTAGTCCATCAGTTTGAATATCTCTACAGATACAAGGTTGTACTGAACACTCACGACATGTTGGAGATACTATTAGGAGATTTACGTTATGATAACTTTACGTCAGATGATTAAAACATACTCTTGGATAAAACAAAATTTAGAATATATAAAAATAACATTAGTCGAACTGTCCCGACCTGGGAATGAGAAACCTTGATAATTAATAAGACAGCAGATAAAAACTCGAAATCTTGAAGAAGAAGAAGAAGAAGAAGAAAAAAAAGAACATACAAAATAGCAAAGTGATGGCAGAATTAATTATGTTACGTGTTGGGGAATTATAGAGGCACGCGAGTTGGGGCCCAAAAATAAATTGTGGTAAAAGGTCCGGAATCCGGAAGATATTGGTGGAAGTGGAAGTGAGGAAAAGGAGGCTAGACTGGATAGACACCGGAGGTATAGGTGATCCGACTTAGGTAATTCCAGTAAAGTTTGTATTGGTTTCGATTTCAAACTTTTTAATGAACATAATTAGGGATTCTATCGGTGTCAATCATGCCGCATTCTTTACACGTTTCAGGTGAACCTGGATTAGGTCGTATTTGATTCGGCTGCATTCGGAAGAGTTGGCCCTTTTCCAACAAATATTAATTTCTTGTTGGTATAGTTTGAGGAACATTTCGATTGTGTATTCCTATTGGTATAAGACTGATGTCTTGGATGTCTGGGTGTGCTTCTCATATGTCTACTTAATCAGTTTCAGATTCTAAGATGATTTTTGTGCTTTTTGGGCTTGCACAATTGTTCCTAGATGTCTCTGATATTATTATTACTTAAAGCGCTGTTGTTGCTGAAGTTGCATTTATTTTACATATAACGCCTCAGCGATACGCTGATTTTGTTTTTACTTATTTGTATATACCTACCTACATAAAAACTTAGTGGAATTATCAAGCAAAAGGCATTTAAATTGTTTTGTATTATCACTAGATAAATATCTATATTTTGTAATTATTTAAAACCAAATGAAGATTTACTATTATTATACCTACTAGTACATCTTTTTATTTACAATATTGTGCTTATAAGGGGACCTGACCATAATGGAGAGGAAAATCCAGATCACACGATCATTGTATTATTTTTGGCTCCAACCTCAATTGAATATATCTCTTGTAATCTTGAATACCATAAAGTTCCACTCAGATTCTCATTTCGTCCCCCAAAAATTCAAATTTATTTGAATTTCATAACAATGGAAACATAAATAATAACGATTCTCCCAAACTTGAAAGATTTGGTACATTGTACCAAATCTAACTCTATAATATTTCAACGACTTTAAAATATACGAAAAAAACCTCTTCGGACCAAATTGCCAGTAGAGATGGATTTACAATTATTAGGTACACCGAACTTTATACTGCGTTGACAAACAGCTCTGAAATACTTTTTGTTTTGACTACTGTAACCAGATTTTTAGGACTGAGTGAAACGGTTTACTTGTTTATCGTATGACTTTTTACATCAAAAAGAGGAAAAATAATATAACATATCAGTAAACCATCAACTCCGCCGCTGGATTGGGTTTAGTTTACAGCGCTCACTTGATTTGTTTTCTTTTTGTGTGTCTGGTCATGACTTACTTCTGATTGTTTAGAGGTGATATAAAAACAAAAAATAATTTATCTGGTGTGTTAGTTCTTTAGCATTACCCAGGGTAGTGTACCCTGGGCAATGATGAACTAACATTGTATCCTAACGAAATATTAATAAGGATTTATTAGGATCTTCCTAGACTGGTATCCGACAAACGTTCAAAGCTTTTGTGTTTACTCTGGTTTCACCACATCATCAACATAGATGATTTCCTCGTTCAGTTCCAAACATACTTGGCGGTACAAAGCACTTTTTCAAATTCATTCATGAGCAAAACGAAATAACTTTGAATAAAAACTCTGATGCGTTGACCAAATAAACAACGGCTTTGAGTCCACATTTCTTTGTGTTTGGTTTTTTTTTAGAATAATTAATATTATGTATCTTGTATTTAAATTCAACTTTGAAGACATAATGTTATTGTTATGTTTTTGAATGTAGGAATCAAATACCGAGGTACAGAGTGAATGTTGAAGTAATACAAAGTTTTGTCTTGTAAGGTTAATTTGTGTGTTAGCAGCATGTTTTAGTGCACACAAAAAAGAAAAAAGTTGTGAAAGGTTAATTTGGATTAGGAAATGCTCACTTAGAAGTTAGTTTTCCGTATATTCCCCTTTTTGAATAGAACCCAATAATGTTGACGGACATTAACGAAAAGCTTGGGTACACATACCTACAAATATAGACCACAACTGGGACCTTCGACAAAATTTTATGAAAATCAGTGAACGCTAAGCAATAAAAGTGTCATGTTGGACTGAAAAACAGATTTTTTTCTTCGATTTCTTAACTTTACGTATCTAGTTTCCAAGAGTTCCTTTCTCCAAATCGCCGGAAGGACCAGTGGAAATCCATTGGGACACGTCAGGCTGATCACATACAACCTCTTATCCGATTAGACTGGCGTGTCTGAATGGATTTCCTCTGAGGCTTTTGATGATCGGCAGGAGGGAGGCTCCATCCAATCAGTATTACCCTTTGTTGTCATTCCCTGGATTTCCTGGTACATATTGTTTATTGGATGTATCCCGAATACACAAAAATCGCTTCTCCTTCCGCTGACCGGGCGTATGGGAAAGGTATACTTAAATTCAACATTCAAGGATGTACCTTAATACGTAAAATATCACATTTTGAGGGGGCTTTTTTTCGTGCTGGTCAATTCAAAAAGTTTTGTTATCGAAAATAATGAACTCAAATAATACCCAAGTGAAAAGTAGATTTTTTATAATATTGATATATGCCTACCGCTATTGAATTCAATATTTACATTCTGTACATTGGGCGCAAATAGGGCGTGTACCCATTTGGAAATAAAATAATGCTATCATTAGATATATCAAGCTGAATAAAGTAATACAATACACAGCATTCAGTCATATAGATTGGGTGTACAGGGTGGACCCAATCCAAGGGGGATTTTGTTTGTTGATAACAATGAAACCTAATAATTAGTAATAATATGCAGGGATTTTCAAATTATAACTTTTTTTTCGTAGCCTGATTTCACAAAAAGATGGAAAATTACAGAAATACGTATAATTATAGAAATCATACGCATTTCCATAATTTTCCATTAGAGTATGCAAGTATGAAATTATAGTATGAAAATTATACGTATGTAAATATACATATGTACGAATAAATATGAAATAAATATATATTCATATTGTAATATTAAGGATTCGTTTGAAAAGGAAATGAAACCTAGTATAGCCATGCTTCTAAAGGGCCCAAAAATCTAGAAAAGCTATTAATAATTTAATCCATTTATCTACCTGTTAGGTAGGAGTAGTTATTATAAGTAAATGTGAAAATTGTGAGAGTAAAACAAAGTCCAAACGGTAAGAGGTGCAGAACGATAGATGAGAAAAGACCTTAATTCAAATTTAGTAGAGCCCTTTGGCAAATTATCAAAATTTTTAATGTGCAGCCGTTTTCATATTAAGTGACCTTTTTCGGATTAATAGCTTTAAATTTTGCACTAGAAGTTCGTATTATTTTTTTCTTTCGAATATTGAGTATGAAATAAAAATATTACTTTTGAAATTTTTCCTCCTTGTACATATACATACTAAAAGTGTTCTATATTTCATTTATCTTATGTTTAGCTATCGTTGAGTTATGTTGATTTATGTCAGTCAGTAAATCAGATGTTAGTCAATACACCAACTGGGCTATGTTTCTATTAGACAAAACACTACGTATCATTCGGTCCCCTGCTTCTTTACTGTGCCAAAGAAAACCATCGTCAAACAAACTTAGCCAATGTACGTTAAATACACACACCAGTTCCCGTTTAATTACTGAAGTTAAGCAGCGTCCAACAAGATTTGACTTGGTGGGTGCCAAGTTATGTCGACAGAGGTCAATTTAGATAGTTGATTTATAAGTTTCCAGTGAATGAAAGGTGAAACCATATTAGATGTAAAAAGACGTTAATCTAAATAATAAACACACATGTTTGAATTTATTTTTGTTATTTCTCGTTCTTG
This sequence comes from Pachypsylla venusta, assembly GCA_012654025.1. Taxonomy (NCBI): domain Eukaryota; kingdom Metazoa; phylum Arthropoda; class Insecta; order Hemiptera; family Aphalaridae; genus Pachypsylla; species Pachypsylla venusta. The sequence continues at coordinate 15,785,836 of CM022879.1, read as the reverse complement.
AGCATATTTCTTGTTTAATTTCTTGATACACCCCGTATATAGTATGCGATGTAGATATTGTAGTATCGAACTACACGCAATAGGACAGCGTTGTTTATGATTCTTGTAAGATACGGTAGTTTATGTTTCAACAAGAGACATCATGAAATGTTAAACAAGTGAAACAATAAAATCATAGACGAATTGTGACAACATTCTCAAAAAAAGAAATTTCAATATTATTATTTTGTAAAACTGGGTTAGGTTTGTTGTAAAGGAAATTAGGTTTCTATTTTGAAAGAAGCTATCTAGTATCTACTACTTCTCTCTCTAGAAAATATATGTTGCTAGTTTGTGTATGAAAGAAAGTTCTTTCCTTAAGAATAATATCAGCCTATAGAATCCCAGAAGAATGTAGGGGCCTTAAAAATTCATGAGGATGAAATTCCATGGGTTGCTGGTTTTCTATTCGAGGAGGAAACCCTAAAAAGAAGAACCTGTTAAGAGATATTTGAAAGAGAAGAATGAAGATAATCAATGATTTTGTGAGGAAACTCTAGATTTAAACGTAATCCATAAAAAGCTCACTCAAAAATACAAAAAGAACGTAAAGCAAGTGTTGGTAGGCTAACACCTTGGATTAAAATAAAAAATTATTTAAAATACTTTCCAAAAGGATATTTTTTATTTTCAACATAAAATATTAAAATAATTTATAATTCTTTCAAAGGCTCTCCATTTCAAAGGCTGAAAAGATACCTACAAGATAATTTTAATTAAATTTCATACGTATCTACATAAGTAATGATAATACGTTCATGCATGTATGTGTGTATGATGAGAATTGTGTAAGCAGATATACTCGGGGATTAATTTCGTCGAGAATCTTATTTAGAGAATTAAAAGTCCTAACACTTCTCGGGGATTATTTTTCTGACCCTTTTCATAAAAAAAACACGTTTCTTTTTTTTTTAAAAAAAAAGGGTTCCCTAAATTTTTATGTTTCGTAAAAAAAATGTTTGGCTGAATTTGATGCATCATAAAAGGTTGGAAATTTCAAAGGTTGTAACCCTACGCTATTACTCCTGTCGCCTATTGGAGACCAACAGCCGAATACAAACTCAGGCTACTTCGAGCGATTTCAAGTTACTACACGCTAGAAGCTGCAAATTTTCGAGACTTTGTCGCACGAAGTCACCCGTATTAGTGGTGTTATCGCTTCCAAAAGACGACCGCCCTTAGCCTTCAGTATAACGTTTAGTACTTCGTCAAGAGCCAAATGTATGAGATTGTCATTCTAAGTAATTTCTTTTCTGGTGATGAAATTTTTATTCTGGAAATGCTGCTCTGATAGTAATCAATCAATTCTCGGATGCTTATAATTGACATGAGCCTCTAGAACCATGTCAATCTCTGAAATAAACTTGAATCAGTAACACAAGATAATTAAACGTAATTACATTTCAGAATTGTTTATGTTATAAAATAACATGCGTTCTGTGCCATCAGTTAAGGTGGACGTTAAGGTGGACTCGGCTCTTGAGGATGTCTTCCTGAAGTAGGTATGAATTGTATTCCTATCATGGAATTAATTATTATTAAACTGGTTGCAGGTCTCTATTGAGACTGATTGCAATTATTATTGCGACCTTTATTTAGTTCTATTGTGACCTGTATTCCGAAGAGTTACGATTTTAACCAACAGCATGCAGATTACGAATCCACCGCCTCTACCAACATAACTGCTAAGGCTGTCATACATTCTTAGTCACACATGATTTGCCAAATACATGCCTTCAGTACTTAATAATATGCTTAAAAAAATGAGTTGATTATTATAACGCCTAAAAAAATATCTTAAAAAATTCACCACCAAATTTTCACTTTTTTTAAAAAAAAAGTTTTAAAAAGCCGAGTGGAGAGGGGATTCTTTAAAAAAATGAGTGTTTATTTTTTCACTCTGCATTCCAAATGTAAACTGTTTTTCTAATTTAAGGAAGGAGGATTTTTTTTTCTAAAAAAAAATATATAATAATAATAATTAATTTGTGCTAACTGCTGACTCCTACCGAAAAAAAATTCTCTATGTACAAAAATAAATTTATTTTGAAGTAAAATCCTCCCTCTGTTTTTTATAATACCAAATTAAAAGGTCGCTTAATCTTTTCAAATGTTACTAGGTTTATATTTTTTTTTTTTAAAAAAAAGGGTTGATTTTTTTAATTTTATTATTTTTCTCTTTAAAATAATGTAATAAAAATAATGTTTGACAATTATTATAATTCATTTGGCGCAGTCGGAAACTAGTTAAAGTTCGGGTTAATGTATCCACACTGTCCGGGGCATATAATATGAAGCCTTAGAAGAAGTATAACTTCAAGAATTACTTAACTTAAATTGATTTGGGAAAATGGCGAAATTAAAAGTTGGAGCCAAAAAAATCAAATTTTTTTTTTTTGTATGATTGTTTTTGGCTCACTTCTAATTGTTTTAGGTTGACAAAATAAAAAAATCACCAAACCTAATGATTGTTCGGTCACCTTAGGTGTTAGTTCTTTAGCATTTACCAGAGTACAGTAACAACAGTTGTGCAACGATAAAATATATGGTGGACGGTACAAATCAGGTCCAACCTTGACAATAGTAATGCCATAGGATACCTCCTTCCAAACTTAAATCTCTTACATCGTTCTTCCAGAGTATCCGGAATTCCATTTGGTTTGGTCAAGCTGAATCAGTCGTCATTATTCACTCTGAATGGTTCAGGATTAGAATTACCTTCAATGAATAAGATCAAATATTAGGCTCGTGTCTCCTTGATGATCGTTCCTCAAGACATTACAATTGACTGTAATTAGAACCAAACCTCTTATTTTGGACTATATCTCTCAAGGTCAACTGTTATTATCATTATAGGAGATTGTGATCCAATCAGATGAGATTTGTATCGCTACAAAAGTATTGAAATATTCGTTGTCCAATTCAATGGTAATTTTAGTTCTCAAAATATTAGCATCTCAATGTTGTTGAAATGTTAAAGCGAATTGAACAGAAAGTGATTAATCTTGCTCCTTTTGAGCCATGCGGAACGCCGGAGGGTCTCTAGCGCTAGTGTAAAAATAGAGAGGTCCGCGGAGTCAGGGAGTATGCCATCGACATATCAGCTGGCACACCAATATCATTATCATGAAAGTTTTTTTTTTTTTTTTTTTTTTTTTTTTTTTTTTTTTTTTTNACCAGCTACCCACATTGACCTCACCCAGCCTGGGTTGGGCCGGAAAAAAGAGCCAACGATACGGGGTGTTCCCAAGCGGTCACCCATCCAAGTATTGACCACGCCCGACGTTGCTTAACTTCAGTGATCCGACGGGAACTGGTGTATTCAACGTGGTATGATCGTTGGCTATCATGAATGGTATAACGATGAAAAATCTGGTATATTTGTTATGCATACTCCAATCTAAACATGGGAAATAATGATTGTGTCGTTGGTGTGATGTGATGTGGCGTAACTGTATGTGCTTACCGATTATTGTGTTTTTCGATATTAAAAATATTTTCCTGCCAAGGGGGTTATAGGAAAGCATATAGGTAAGGGATAATAAGTTTTCTTTTTGGGCATTCGTGATCCATTTCTAGTTGAGATTTTGTGACCCATATAATATATTTTACCAATAATCTTCATCATTATGAACCTACTACAGCGACATCCAGAATAAGGGCCTCCCCTAAAGCTGTCCATTGGTTGTCCTGCGCTTTTGGTGTCCATAGTGGTCCTGCCTCTTTGCTAATCACTAAATGTCTTTATTGATAATTATAATTTGATAGAAGAAAATGGCTGACGTTGCTAATCATGTCCATTTGTCTAACCTTGACAATAGTAATGACAATGCTTTTGAATTTCTCCTTCCTTTATTTATAGAAATGGAAAGACGGGATGTCTCCGGGTAGATCCGGGCCTGGATATAATCTACTAATGAATAATGTTAGTAATAATATTTTGGCATAAGGAAAATTTTGAAGAAAAATATTACTAGATCATAATTTTGAAGAAATCAGATCTATTGTCTGTATATCTAGTAGATATTGTATTGAACAATGAATGTAAATCACACGCGCAATTTCATAATGAATGAATCACGTTTTTGTTACTTGATATACGGAAATAATAATTTGGATACTAAACTGATCTGCGTAAGTATGTACGCAGTTTTCCCGTCTATTGCTAATTCTTTCTATTTTTCTATTCTCAGACAACCTTCCATACCTGATTTACGATCGAAGATAGTGAGAAGTGTTATGTTGAGTGTTTGTGCTGTTTTAAATATATTTTTGGAATAAGGAATTTTTTAAGGAAAAAAAAACAAAAATCAAGTGGATTTTTGGTTGATATCTTTCCCCAATGAAAGATATCAGCAATTGTTAATACATTGCTGCCGCTTAACATAGGCTTTATAACACATCAATATTATTAGGTGAGATTCAATAGATCCGAGAAATCTGTTATTTATTAGGTGAGATTCAGTAGATTCGAGAAATCTGTTATTTATTAGGTGAGATTCAGTAGATTCGAGAAATCTGTTATTTATTAGATGAAATTCAGTAGAACCGATAAATCTGTTATTTATTAGGTGAGATTCAGTATAGAAACCAGAAATCTGTTATTTATTAGGTGAGATTCAGTATAGAACCGAGAAATCTGTTATTTATTAGGTGAGATTCAGTAGAACCGAGAAATCTGTTATTTATTAGGTCAAAGAGGATTCCAATTACTACTCTGATGATCCTTTGATGGGTAATCTTGTAGACGCTTCCTGATGACGACTGCCCCTATGTTCTGACAGCCAATGTATCCTATCAGTCTCCTCCCTCAATTTAATACATTTGTAATGAACCACCCAGTACATTTACTCCATATATTTTGACAGCGAATGTATCCTATCAGTCTTCTCCCTCAATTTAATACATCTGTAATGAACCACCCAGTACATTTACTCCATATATTTTGACAGCGAATGTATCCTATCAGTCTCCTCCCTCAATTTAATACATTTGTAATGAACCACCCAGTACATTTACTCCATATATTTTGACAGCGAATGTATCCTATCAGTCTTCTCCCTCAATTTAATACATCTGTAATGAACCACCCAGTACATTTACTCCATATATTTTGACAGCGAATGTATCCTATCAGTCTTCTCCCTCAATTTAATACATCTGTAATGAACCACCCAGTACATTTACTCCATATATTTTGACAGCGAATGTATCCTATCAGTCTTCTCCCTCAATTTAATACATCTGTAATGAACCACCCAGTACATTTACTCCATATATTTTGACAGCGAATGTATCCTATCAGTCTTCTCCCTCAATTTAATACATCTGTAATGAACCACCCAGTACATTTACTCCATATATTTTGACAGCGAATGTATCCTATCAGTTTCCTCCCTCAATTTAACACATTTGTAATGAACCACCTAGTACATTTACTCCATATATTTTGACAGCCAATGTATCCTATCAGTCTCCTCCCTCAATTTAACACATTTGTAAAGAACCACCTAGTACATTTACTCCATATATTTTGACGGCCAATGTATCCTATCAGTCTCCTCCCTCAATTTAACACATTTGTAATGAACCACCTAGTACATTTACTCCATATATTTTGACGACCAATGTATCCTATCAGTTCCCTCCCTCAATTTAACACATTTGTAATGAACCACCCAGTACATTTACTCCATATATTTTGACGGCCAATGTATCCTATCAGTCTCCTCCCTCAATTAACACATTTGTAATGAACCACCTAGTACATTTACTCCATATATTTTGACGGCCAATGTATCCTATCAGTCTCCTCCCTCAATTTAACACATTTGTAATGAACCACCCAGTACATTTACTCCATATATTTCCCTGTTAACAGATCACTGTGGTTGTACACTCCAAATTGTATTCTTAACACAGAAATTTATAAGATGGAACTCAGTAATGTGCGGTTTGGATAATAGAAGACGGGTAAACCGCAACTTTATTTTTCTTGTTATTTTTTGGTGTTTTTTCCATCACATTTTAAACAAAGTGGTCAGTTTGTATTTGAAAATTAGTTCATAAAGTTTGTGTGGTGTACCTGCTACATCTATTTCCATTCCTGCTCTATATATTTACAATGGCGCTTAGAATCTCAGTTTGGCGTTCTTTTTCTACAAATCTATAAGAACAAATTTCAAATCTCAATGTCAGCATGGAATTTGTATATTCATCGTTGAAAACTCTTCTACTCTTTGGTATTTGTTCTAATTTTATGAATCGTCTTTTTTGTTCACAGAAGTGTAGCAGCAATGAATGGCAGCGGCATTTTTACCAGACGACAAGATTTTAGTTCTTTCAATGCGTTACCTCGTCAGAAGCTCAACTCTTACAATATTAAGGTAAAAATTAACTACCGTTACGACCATTTTTAGTTCTGATACTCATTTTTAGATGTTCCCTTTTCACAATAGTGTTTACTGAAAAATTATTGTTTGCTGGAGTTTCTTTGATGGATTTTGTTTTTGCATCTGAATAATCAACTCTTTAGATTTTGTTTTTTTGCAATTGACTAACCCAGTCTTGACCATCTCATCAAGTACCAAGTCAGTTATTTTATCAGTGATATCACGGAGCGCAATGACTAACATGCGATTAGTAAATTAGACAGTAATGTATTATAATCATTACTCATTGCCCACACACACCAAATGAAATTTGACGTTTGATAGTTATTTTAAAATCCACAAATGGGTCCTTGGATGTGGTAACTACAAAAACGTTTAGGCTCTTGGTATTAAATGAACTTGAAGGAAAGATTCAGTTTAGGTTCATTTTGAGTTTTGGACCCAAATTATAACTGATCCCCTCTCAAAAGTGTTTAGTGAAACATTGTTGTTTTCTGATGAAGGATTTTATTTTCTGTATCTGAAATAATTGTCTAGTTCTAGTATATGTTTTCCATGGGAAATATGGAAATGGCAGTAATAGTGTTAAAATAATTCCACAATGCTAATACCTATTACTAACGAAATAATTTGGCAAATCTAAAGAATGAGTATCCTCACCTCTCTAGTTTGCCTATCAGATGGTGCAGAACAAATCGTGCAGCCAGCTCATACATAACCTTGACATTCAGAGTCATCATTGTGATGAATAGGTACCTCAAGACGTTCTAAATTTTGGTGAATAATCTATCTTTGTTTCGTGGTTTTTGCATAGAATAAGTGATTATAATGAGGTATTTCCGTAATTTAATCGTACAAACTATAACTCTATATTGAATTATAGCGCGAAATCGTCTTCCTCGTGAGCTTGACAGAACTTTAACAAAAAAAATTCTACGACTGCTCAGCAATGGGTTTCCATGGCTACAATCCGATGCGGAACTCAAAATCATTTGTCATCGGAGTAATGTCTATTTCTATTATCGTATTATCGATTTTTTTCTTTTTATTTTCCAGGTACTCCACAGAGTTTTTTTGATAGTTAAGTGCGCGCGGTAGTCGCCGATAAGGCTCTTCAATAGAATTTTCTTCCGATTTTCTTTATATGTACTTCTTTATTTTTATAGTTTTATGTTATACTCCACAAAAGTGTGAATGGTTGGGGATGGATCAGTATTTGGTGCAAGAATGACGGGGACTCTTTAAAAAGTAATATGGGAAATTGCCTGTCAGGATCAGATATGTAGGATTGTAAATGGGATGGAGAAGTGACCAATGATTTTTTGAAAGATATTTTTTTTTTTTTTTAAGTTATGCCCCGGAACCGTTTTCGCATTACATCAGGGCACTCCTTTTTACAGCCCTGCCATTCCGGAAACGAGAAAATTCTATCAGAATTTTTTTGCTCCGGGCGGGATTCGAACTCAGCCACGGAGATCGGCAAGCCCTGCCTATCCATTTCTTTTTTAAACTGGCCAAAATTAATTAAATACTTGATCAGCCAGGTTTTCATCACACGAAAGACCTATTCTGAAATGAATGTGTTTCCTTCATGGTCTCTCGTTTGTACAAAACCTTTCATTAAGCCTAATATACTGCATGATATAAATTCGACTGTTCGTCCGTCACACCTGAACCGTGCTGGACTATCTATCGTGTCTGAGAAACATTATTTTTAATTGTTGGTCTATGTAGCTCACTTGTTCATCATGTTCATGTGTATGGAATCACTCAATTTGTTATTAAGTTCAGCCTTGAACACAGATATTATTATCGGGTCCTTAATAATTACTGTGTGCGGTCAGTCAGTACGGCCAATAGTCTAAGTGGAGGTGTTAGATCTGTTTTAATCCTTCCAAAAAAAAGTAATTGCTCATTCAACAAAATATTTAATTTCATTATGTACATTAATTATAGTTATAAAAACTTTTGGCTATCACGCCTCTAATGCATAATCTAAATCTATTAGTTGCGTTTGGTTGTTACTATTATCATGAACAACAACAACAACTACAAGAACCTCTTCCATGATTGGCCCTCCGCCTCCTCCATTTTTCTCAGTTTTTTTTTAGCCCTATGACTATCAAACTTGACGGTAGATGTGAGCACGTTAAATGTAAGCAACTGCCCATTATATTAACTTTCTCAAAATGAAAAAAATTAGAATCTTATGTTTTTTCCTGTGGACTCTTCATTTGCAATTTGAGTGTGATACGCATTCTGTCACCAAATGATTCTATACATATGATAATACACAAACTATTGAGTAAGTCCCTATTATGTCCGACATGTTGGTGTTATCACTTTATCACTAACTGACTAACCCACTCTTGACCATCTCATCAAGTGCCAAGTCAGTTATCTTGTCAATGATATCTCAAATCGCAATGACTAATAACATTCCATACGATTTGTAAGCGAGACAGTAATGTATTTTAATCATTACTCATTGCCCCCACACAGTTCTTTTTGAATCCATAAATGCATTCTTGGATGTGGCAACGACAGAAAGCTAGAAGTTTTGGTTCTATAATGATATTTTGCTGGGAGTGAATATTTAATTTAGCCTTCTAATTGGACAGACAAAAATTTGACTCACAGTCAAACATTCACCTCAACGGAAGACAAGTAGAGAAGATATTGGATGTTTCAAATTGATGTTTGTTGGTCAACTCTGTGTGGTCATTGCTCATCCTTGTCAGAACCTCCTTATCGCGGGTATTCCTACAGCTGGTAACCCAAGAGTCGTTTCTACAACATATATTCACTTCGACACCTAACAGATGCGATGAAAATTGCCAAAATTTAAGGACAATATTTTAATAGTCGACTGAAAGTCCTCATGTGGTTTAATAGATTAATTTGCTATAAGCGATCAAATTCAGCGGCTTCTTCTGCATATACATTCCTGTGAGGGAATCATAAAAATGATATATCCCACAAAGGCAAGAACACCAAACAATAGAATGTCCGTTGAATAAACATGTTTCTTGTCCAAACGATTGATTTCATATTAAATTTTCCGTATTGTATATCAGACATCTGTTTAATCTTATTGCATTACATAAAATCTTCTTCGGTGCAAAGTCTAAAGTCTCCACTCTCAATACGAGAAACTAATCTGAATTGAATCAGACTTTATCATTAATCTCATTAAGAAATTTATCAAACTGGTATCTCCTTACAAGTCACATCCGATCAGCTTATTTTGGGTTCAAGTATCTCCTTGGTGATTGTAGATACCAGATTACTAACCAGACACACCAGAAACAACCATCTTATTTTGGTGTATTTATTATTTATAATGAAACTGTCGAAATAACTCTAGACCAAAGGCGATCTTTCTAGCTATGAGATGTGATCGGGCCAATGAATCTCATACACAGGTGACATTTCAGCTAAAGTATTAACCATATGGTCAAAAATTCCAGGTAATTATCGTTTTTCCATCTGGATGATGTTCGTCACCTCTTTTCATTGCAAGTTGATTTCAAGTTGATTCCAGAATATATTGTATTTTAGTTTGGCTGTACAGAAATTGCTGGGTTGTCAACTACCCCTTAAGATATATTTTTAAAATATTTTAATCAAGAAGACCTTCTATTGAGATGAAGAAAATATGGAGAAAAGGAAAATGAAAGAGAGGTCGAAGCCGAATACACCCTGAATGAATGTAAAACCTTTAGACAAAAGATAGGTCGAAGCAGAAAACACCCTGAATGAATGCAAAACCTGGAGACAAAGGAGATGAGGTTGAAGCAGAAAACACCCTGAATGAATGCAAAACCTGGAGACAAAGGAGATGAGGTTGAAGCAGAAAACACCCTGAATGAATGCAAAACATGGAGACAACAGAGATCTGGTTGAAGCAGAAAACATCCTGATTGAATGCAAAACCTAGAAACAAAAGAGATGAGGTTGAAGCAGAAAATACCCTGAATGAATGCAAAACCTAGAGACAAAAGAGATGAGGTTGAAGCAGAAAACACCCTGATTGATTGCAAAACCTAGAAACAAAAGAGATGAGGTTGAAGCAGAAAACACCCTGATTGAATGCAAAACCTAGAGACAAAAGAGATGAGGTTGAAACAGAAAACACCCTGAATGAATGCAAAACTTGGAGAATAATTCCCCTCTGTATCTAAGGATCCGCTATAAGGACAGTCGACAGTCTAGACAACTTGATTACCAAGTCTTGTATAAAATGATACCTGGTAATAGAGGAAGATACTTCCTATAAAATTGAGAACATGGAAAAGTTTTCAACCAAGGACCAGAAAACTTTTTCCCTATATAGGCCAAAATGTCTCTAAGGCGCTTAGCAAAGTAAGGAGGTCCACCTTTGTTAATCATATCCACCATCTCACCGAGATGCACTCAGAAAGATTGCCACATTTCCTTCAATGTAACCTAAGGGGCATTTCGTTTTTCTATTAGGTTGACAATAATGACATTTCCTCTTTCAAATCTTTGCGGTTTTACCGCTCAAACCTCAACGATTCAATCAAGCAAATCGTTAATTGATATATCCTTATGTGTTATCGATAAATTACCATCCTTACTATAGTATTGTTGTTTTGGTTAGGCCTCAATGTTTTTTTTTATTTTATTATTACCAAACCAAGATTACAAGGATATTGATAATATTCATTTAATGTGCAATACGCATTAAGTGTAACTGTTCTTTCCTTGAATGATTTACTGTGGTTTAAAGTTTTTAGGCCTCTATTATTACACTCTATTGGACTTCGTCATGTGACAAATTACCAATTGTTTGTGGATAACCTTCTCACGAAAGCTGATATTATAATTTGTAGTATCTTATATTTTTCGTGAAGGTTTTGGGTATGGTTTGGAAACGTGTCCATCTGTCCATTCTCAAACATTTTTTTTGATATTTCTTTTCGTTTTAATTATACCGATAAATTGTGTCTTTTTGGCCATAACTTGGGTGTTCCAAATGTCAAGTTTTTACGTCTAGCCATCATCGAGCACCGTTGACTACGAGTCAATCTTATAGCAACTGGGCTTTGAGTTTTATATGTTTTCTACTTTCTACAGTTGTTACACTTTCATTCATTAATCCCTTTAAAAATTCGCATTTTTTCATCTTTTGATTTGTTCCAGTTTTCCATTGTATTGATCTGTAATCATCCGTACCTACTCGACAATCTCAATGACATCAACCTTTTATCTATTATAATATGTCTCCAACCTATACAGCTTTGTATTTTTAAATTGTCTTCACAGGTCATTGCATAATTTTCCATTTTATTTTTTTCCCTCTAAATGCTTCCTTCTCAGTGTTCTCTTTTTCCAAAACCTAGAAATGTAAATCGTTTCATTTTAATAGTCGGTGGAATTTATCTTCAAGGTTGTGTTTTTTGTGGAAATTTGGTCATAATATTTCAGTTTTATCATAGAAAAAAAATGGGACAGTTTTTAGGGTGCTATGTGATTTTTTGAATGCGTTGACAATGTATTTAAAATGTAGAAACCGCTACCAGGAAGAAACATTAACGGAGATAATTCACACAATCAGAATTACGTCAGGTTTCCATATAAACTACAAGTTAATAATAATATTACTAGTCTCGTAATTTGTAAATTGAAACTATAGAAATTACACAAAAAATATTGACTGACACAAAAAATATTGATAGCAATTTATAGTGAAATAAGTTCCTCTACGGTGAAAATGGTTGGTTTTATTTAGAAAGTGGAAAGAATTAGAGGTTTTGATCACGCTCGCGTTGTTTCCTCTTTGTTGTCAGTGTTTATTTGTAAATTATTAATCTCTTTTAAAACACAGCTTACAAATTCATGTCCACGGCCCGTGGCATTAATAAAATCAATCAACCTTACGTTTATACCTGGCACAAGATTGAAAAAAAAAAACTTAAAAAATTAAATGATTTACCATAAAAGACCTCGTGTTGTAGTGCTATAGGTTTGGTCATATTAAAACTATATAATTGAATTATAAGGTAACCTAATTAATTAATATTCATTAGACAGGTGAGGTGGCCAAGATTTTTATAGTGTAATTAAATAGTTACAAACAAAAATCAACACGTTTTATGTTTATTTCCACGTATAGAATAGTACTTGGAAGTGTTTTTGATATTGCTTCCGAACTAACGAAGATGAAATAACTGGTCCTTACAATGTTGTCACGCGTAGGGTTACCAGATGAAAATTGTGAAAAGCAGGACATTTTGCATCGAAAAGCAGACAAATATTTTTTTTTAAAAAAATGGATATTCAGGAGTTTTAATACGAGTACATAGGTATGAGCGTACAGTGTTTGTAAATTGATGTCTTACATTTTCAAATACTGTTCATACTTTTCAGAGCTTTGCACTCTGAAAATCACATCTTAAAATTTCAACCCACACTACCTCCATCTCTGCGTTCGTTTTTTTTATACAGATGATATGACTTAAAAGTATTTTTGTGTAACTTATAATAAGCAATGCATTTTACATTATTTTCAAAAACAGGTAGGACAAAAAATGCGAAAACCAGGACTTGTCTTGCCAAATCCTATCAGAAATCCTATCGACAAATTATCGTATAGAACTCTTAAAATTGCCGTATTTCACACAATTCATCCGTACATTTTTTAACTTTACATAAATAATGTTGCTTATTGCCTGTCTACTCTTAGACCAGATATACGCAACATTTTATTCTGTATTTGTTGAAGTTTTGGGTAATATTTATCTGATTGGTAATCTTCATCGTAAATTTCGCGCACGGAGGAGCTTTTCCTCCATACGTAGTACATTTGGATAATATTTCCGTACAAGTTCGGAAAAAAACTGTTCAGTTTAACAAAAGAAATCATATGAATTTCATTAATTGCTTCTGAAATAACTAACTAGGAAGTTGCGTTAGGGCATCCAGGAATAATTTGCTGTGTTTCCAGACAATCAATTTTATTAAAATAATTCCTCTGAGTATTCCTATTACTCCAAAAGTGTGTCCGAATTGTTGCTAGAAGATTATTTTGTTCGAGATGTTCTTCTTTTTCACAGACTCTGCAACAATCGTTTAAACACCAATTGTTTTATTTTATTGCAGACTGCAGACAAAAATGGCGATTTCTGCATCCATTTTTTTATCGCAATAATCCGATTAAGAGCTACATGAATTATATAGCTCTGATTTTTTTTTTATAATCCCCTCTATTTTATAATGTCCGCTCTTTCCCCTTCAGGCAAAAAATTTTGAATTTATTATTTAGGGGCTCAAAAAATGGGGCGGTGCAAGAGAGAGAGAGAGAGAGAGAGAGGGGGGGGTACAATTATATTGACATTGCAGTAACTGTTGTATTTCGAGGGATTATTATGTCTAATCAGTGCCAATAAAAATAAAATTCATCGATCTCTTTATTTCAGCAGTCAGACTGCTCTCGAAAGCTGCAATGGCTATTACTTTATTATATATAAAAATATTGTTTGGAAGCCGGCGTCTATATGGCACGTTGAATACACAAGTTTCCGTTAGATCATTGAAGTAAAGCAACGTCCAACAAGGTTTTACCAGGTGTGTCGCGACCTCGTGATGCTGGCCTTTGCCAGCCCAACCCAAGTCAATGTAGGGAGTAATTCTGGGGAATGGAGACTAAAATCCCCGTCTCCAATAATCTACAGATGTTAAGCAAAAAAAAATTAAAAAAATATATATATTGGTTTATCATATTCAAAAATGAGCCTATGAAATCGACCACTATATACAGAGAATGCACCCTTTTCAGTTTTTGTAGAAGCATGGCCAAATCGACAACATCATCGTCAGCCCATTCAATCCTCATCCGGAGCAAGGGCCTCTTCTAATTTCTTCCATTGACCGCGACGTTGTCCAAAGGAAAAAGCAATACTTTCTCTTTCCTGATGCAGTCTTGCCATCTTACTACAGCTGGGCGACCCCGATTTCTTCTCCTATTTCTAGGATAAAAATATTAGAGGAATCGATAGTTTTTCCCACATCCTCTTCCTGATCATGTCTGTTTCACATTTTCATTCTGATCTTATCTGCGTCTTTTCTGTGTGCGTTCTTTCTGTATCAATGTTATCTATACATCTTCCTTTAGCATTCTTCCTCCAACTTTTCTACCTTTAAATTTGTTACTACTTTAACTTTCGTAGGGTTATTAGTTTTAACAGTATGATGTTTTTAATTGTTCCATAAAGTTATTGTCCTAATAGTTCTTTATCTATGTCATTTAACCCATCTTTAATTTTGCCTTTATCTATCCTTCCAACATTATTGTGTCAGGTTATAAATAATTGCATTAAAATGTTGTGCTCTGTGTTTTAACACCAATGCTACGTATGTCCGATGGATAAGCTATTTTCTTCCTACTATATTATATGCTTGTCTTTCAATTCTCTCAAGATTTTTTTATGCTTTACTAGTCATTCTATCATTCATCCATATTTCCCTTTGGCATGTTCTCGTATTTATTCCTGTCTCCTGTGCCATCCTTTCTATCTGATCCTTTCTTATTTAAAAAGCTCTTCTATAAATTCACTAAATTTCTTTTTGAATCTGGTGACTAAAAACAAAGTAAAAAAGACTTTATGAAGGTAACACCTATTTTATATTTATTTATTTGATTCTTCGTGGTACTTATTGTATCTGCATCTGAATGAAGTGACATTAAGATCAGAATACTGGTTGCTGTTCTCTTTCCCTCTGCTTATGAATATTCATTATTCCTAAACTTGTTTTTAATGATTATTATTATTTATTTCTAATTTGCAACTTGATCTTTAAATTTAAGAAATGTGTTTATAATAAAATTGACAGATATATCGTCTAGAAACATTTGAAGACATACTTAATATTATACAGACAACCAAACTGTGTGTGGGTGTAGGAGGAACTAAATTAACTATACACGTGTTAGGAGGTAGATTGGAGAGATGAACACGTGAGAGGGACATACAGAAGGGCTTTAGATATATAAATATGTGCAAGTGATGGAAGGTGAAATGAAGACCTTTAGTGGTGTATTCTCGTACGTGAGAGGTGAGATATTCATATTGAATATCTTTTTTGCTTGGGTAGAACCGGACCAACGAGATATTTACGAGATATAAGTGATAAAATGGTGTAAAATCAAGAACTAGTCGTGAATGCATGAGGGGGGTGGGCAGATAGCTTTTTAGGTATACATCATGTGACATACAGAGAGAAAAGTTTTATTAATATGGGGTCCACAGACGTGTGCCCGAAAATCGAGCTTATAAAGATTGAAAGAAAAGATTTTTAATCTTCATTCGGGGTAGAAGCAAAAATATGAACTAAAAATCATCAGGGATCAAACTAATTAATTATACAATTATTGGGTGCCTCTTAAAATCAACGATTTTCCTCATTTTGAAATCCAGTTTTAAAATAAAGATAGAAATAGGTTGATTCCATTGTCAAGATTAAACCATATTTGGGGGGAATACTTCTGGACAGGAAAAACTGAAGAACAAGCAGAGAATAAAACTAACAAATGTATGTGAGAGTAAATAACAAACTAACTACCTACGTATACTCGATAATATCAGACATTAGGCTTGTACGCAGAGACGTTTTTCATACCCTACAGTGAACACTTCCCCTGTAGGGTGGTCTCGAGCTTGCTGTAGTGAATACTTCGACCTTGATAATTTTTTTTTACTTCCACATTTATCATATGGTTACCGATATCGTTAAAAGTTAGCGGGAAAATGATTTTTTTAAAAAAATCCCACCACTTTTAATCCCATGATATCCTTAATATTTTTCCCCTTTTTCATCTATCGATGACTAAACGTAGAGACTTGAAACTTGGCACAAAGGTCCCTTTTAGTATGTAGGTGCGTAATAAGAAAGGAAAAAAA
>CM022879.1:15756050-15767387 GCA_012654025.1 Pachypsylla venusta | reverse complement strand
TGTATGTATGTTACGCTTTCACGCTTAAACTACTGAACCGATTTTGATGAAATTTGGTATGGAGATAGACTAAACTTTAGGAAAGGACATAGGCTACTTTTTATCGCGAAAAAAAGGTTGGAACTATAAACGGCCATGCCTCTAAGGCGCCAAGCGAAGCGGGCGTATTCTGCTAGTAAATAAATAAACAAACAAATAAATAAACAAACAAACAAACAGACATTCACTTTTATATATATATAGATCAAACTTAAAATACAAAATATTGGACCCTCTGTCCCCCCGGGGGGCTGGGCCCCCAAAAGCAAATATCCTTCATATCCTAAATATGTATACCAAATTTCGTCATAATCGGATGAAAATTGTGGCTTGTATCGCGTAACAAACACATCCATAAACATATACGAGTACAAGTGCATTTCAGGATGTATACCGGGGTCAAAAGTTGAGTTCACTAACGTTCACAAAAATATTTCAATTAAAGTTCCCTCTTATCAGTTTTTGTGTATGAAATTCAATACGATTTTCATTTGAACAGACATACAGCGAACAGTCATGCATTTGATATGTATTTTGACATTATCTGGAGAACAAAGGAAAGAACACACATAACAAATAACTTCAATTATCCAAAAATAGAGAGGAAAAGAGAGAGGGCGAGAGATTGGGGTGGGGGGGTAAAAATGTATTAATATAAATTGTATTATCCCTTTATACAGGGTGTAACACCAATGATTATTAATAGGGAGGATGAAATATACTATCTTCACATGACTATAAAAATTATAGAAATGTAAATTAGAACTGATTAGCTTCATACTTTCCTGAGTACATCATCAGAGCTGGTTAGATTGAAGACTAGTCAGCTCTTATTAACATCTCAATATTTCTTATTGTAAAGTCTGTCAAGATTTACTTGAGATAGTGTCACAATTCAACAAGAAATATTCCGCCATGTGTGTTACTTCCCGTGTTCTATCTTCACTTGACTATTAAGGTGATTGGTAACCAGCGTCTATATGGCACGTTAAATACAACGGTTCCCGTAGGATCACTGAAGTTAAGCGACGTCTAGCGAGATTGAACCATGTGGGTGTCCACGTGGGTTCGCACCGTCGTGATGCGGCCCAACCCAGGCTGGGTGAGGTCAATGTGGGTAGCTGTTTTACAAATTTCCAGCGAATGGAGGGTAAAACCCCCTCCTTGAATGACCAAGAGAAGTTAAACCAAATTAAAAAAAAAAGATGATTGGTTTTATGTTCTCTTGAGGACGTCATTAGAGCTTGGGAGATCAGTATAGAAGTATTTTATAGAAGAGAGGTTAATTATTAGAGCCCGACTAGTTTCATCGCCTCCTGAGTAAATGATCAGAGCTAGTAAGGTCGAGTTATATGTGTGTTATATTAATGCTGTAGATAGGACACGGCTCATCCGATTTGCTATAAAATTTTGAGACTAGAATTTTAAAATACGAGTATCCTCAAAAAAATCATCAGTTCCTATAGCGACCAACATGCAACTAAGATACAATTTAGAAGTTCCCACAGCTGTGCTGCTCTTGGGTCCCCCTGTAACGCAATGCACGTACCTTTATATTTGACTCCCCTTTGTGTTTTTTTGTTATTGAGTATTTTTACTTCAATTTATAAAAAGAGCTGCTGGACCTACCTTCATATATTACAAAAGATGTGAGGAAGACATAAAGGGTGCTATTAGAGAGAAAGAGAGAGAGAAAGAGAACGAAAGAGTGAGAGTAATGTGTACAGGACAGCTAAAAAGAAATGTCCAGGTTTTTTCTTTGTTCGAACTTTGAGGCCGATGTCACACTGAATAATTTGTCTGGTGATATCGATGCATGGACAAAGGTCGCTTAAATTTGTCTCAAATACTCGTAGATTATTAATATACTCATAAAAGCGACAAATCATAGGCATGTACACAACTTTTCCCTCTTGTAGATCTCTTCTCAAAAGTCTTGCTATTGTAAATTGGGAATTCTGTTTCACAATTATTTTTGTTGTCAATTCCATAAGGCGCATAAAAATAACAAACGAAAATTTGGTTTCTAATGCAAAAGTTGGAAATTGGTTTGATGATGAGCAGATGAGCACACTATATTTTTTTTTCAACGGATATTTAAATATGTTGGCACTATAGAATTGATAGTAGCCTTCACAGTGAGATAAAATACTATATCTTCACTGACTATAAAAAATATGAATATGTGAATTAAAACTGACTAATTTCATAATCTTTTCAGTTATCAGAGTTAGCTAGATCGAAATAGCCCTTATTTTTTATGCAATAAAGTAAGCGATGAACAGAAAAAAATATCCCTTATACTTTTATGTTTCAATCAGATTTTCAGTTTGATTCGTTCGCTGTAAGTGATGGCACTAGGTACATCAAATTATTGTTCCCTTAAATTTATACAGCCTTTTGTTCCACCGTGTTATAAAAAGAAAAGGACGGACAAAAATTGATGCTTTAGAAAAAAGAAGGGGCGCTAGACACATCAAGTTAGAGATGAAACAAAAAATTTAGAGGGAAAATAAAACATAAATCGGAGATAGTATTGAAATTTGAGAGCCCATTCAGCGTCCACTCGGATGCCAGCTCCATGCTGATCCATCTCTGCTGGGGGAACTGAAAATGGACACTTCAATCATCGGCATGGGGTAAAGTTGACGACAGCTTTGAACTTATATTTCGTAAAATTTGTATGTTAAAAATTGTGGAATTTTGTGACTGTTCATTTTCAGTGATTGTAAATGATGAACAAATGGAACCTGACGTTGAAATGAATAATATTTTAAACAATAGTTGACCTGTACCAAAAAATCCCTAAAAATAATACTAATGATTCCTTTTGGGCATGTCTTCAACTAATGTCATCAAATGCAGATTAGTCTTTATGCAAAAAGCTACAAGACAAATTAAATTAAAGTCGTTGAGTGTCAACAATTGTCTTTTGAAGGGATTAGAAATATTTGGCTTATCTTCCTGCCTCGACTCACCCAAATTCTCTTCATGCGTTAACTTCTGGTTCTGGCTTTCCCTCCTTCGATCCTTGTGTTTTTTCTGGTTTCTTGAATTGAATTCATTCTGTTTTTGAGTATATCCTGAAATCTTTCATGTCATCAAAGTGAGATTTCACCTCATCTTTGAACTCTTTCTTCAAATTTGTTGTTAATTGGAATAATTGTTTTACTCAAAATATATATTTCCTTCGTAAGGCGGGTGCTCCTACTCCATCTGTCCGTGTTGCTGACAAACTTTGATTGCCTTTACAAAAATGATTTTTTATTCTTATATAATTTCAATTAAATATGTACCTATGAGTTGTAATTTCTAACGTAATATTGTAAATTGTAAGACTTATTTCTAATATTGATTGAAGTTATAAAAGTTATGTATTCTGTTTCTGAGTATATCCTGAAATCTTTGAATTGTTTTACTCAAAGTAAAACCATTGGAATAATTATTTTACTCAAAATATATATTAAAGTCTTAAAGTCAAACAATCTTATTGTTTGACTTTAATAAAGTGGTGTCGATAAGGCTAACTAAACGTAAGGAACTTTTTTGTTTTTATGCAGAAACTAATCCCAGTTCAAAGTACAATAACATTGTTTTTGCGTTCTCCTAGTTCCAGAGTGTCAATCTAATTGAACGTAAAAGCTCTTATAATAATGTTCTTCGCATTAGATTCAAAGTTCTTTATTTTATCATGTAAAGTTTTTGCGTCTTCATCAGTTATCCTCATCCAATTGGACACGTGAAATGGATGAGGCTAATTTAAGGACACTGTCAATTATGTCAACTGACTCCGACATGCTTGCTTTAATCTTATTAATTTGTTAGACTTTAAAAAAGTTAGACTTTAATAACGTGGTGTCGTGTTTCATTTCGTTATATAATTTGGTGTAGGTGGAACTTAAAGTTTAATGAGTTATTTAGTGGGTTTTGATATTAATGCCTGTTTGTCCAAAGTCCGTTTTACTAGCATTTATTCTCTTGAAAATAGATATGGTAAAAATATATTTGGTTATTTCCAACTTAAGTCTCTTCTCATGGGTAGTCTATTATTTGAATTCTGAGTTGCACTTATATTCCTGATGTAGCCAAGCCGAGCTGTCTCCAATCCGAGAATTCATTACTTCCTACATTCCTTCTGACGGATATTAAATCAGATATGGTCGTATGCCGGTTTTGGCTAATATTTACATGTGTGTCAAGATAATATTTTGCATGTGCGCTGTGTAATATGCAAGTATGTATGAATCTGCGAACACCTTAAGGTAAGACCAAAAACTTATCGTAATTCCATAAAAACTTCTTGTTATTCTCGTAGTTAAACCAAAAAGGATCCCCAAATTCGGGATCCTTTTTGATATGGGATCTCCAAAATGCTTTTTAAGGATACAAAGTTTACATCTATCTGCTTTGCCCTTAGTAAGGTCGACACATCCAATTTCTTTACAACTGACTTCAGAGTATCATTATTTAATATTTTTGGAAACCGGAAGTCCACAAATGAAACCCTTTTCTCATGTATTCAAAAGTTTCGTAAAAGTTTGTGCCTTTCGGCTAATAAACTCACAGCATTAATATCACGAATATGTGTTCCACACAAATAAACATGTGGTGTGTTTGTATGTGTTTGTTCAGTTTTGTTCTTTTAAGTTTCAAATTTGACAGCTTTTTATGTTGTTGTTGTTTTTTAAACGAAAGGCTTTATGTTAAATAATATGGTTTTCATCTCTTTGATATTAGTTTGTTTAATGTCATTTTAGAGAAATTTTAATATAACACCAAAATGTGTTTTTATATATCTGTAGGGTATATGTGAGACAAACTTTTCAAGTAGGATATAGTATAAAAGAGCCACACTTTGAAATACGCGTTTTATACTATTACCCTCTTAAATTTGTATAATATCAAATGTAGATTTTAATTCCTCACTATTGATGAAATTGGAGAGCTTTGTATTCATGTACATGTTGAGAAATGTGATGCGCCCTTTAGCCTGCGCTTTTACAATGTGATCTTCGTATCGTCAGTTAAAAACCTCCGCCTAAAATTTTTATTTGTGATTTTGAAAATCCTATTTGAACAAAAAGTAATTCCTCGGCATTCTTCTTCTCATTAGAGAATATAGCTTTATGCTAACGTTAAAATTAAAATACATCTTCTGAATTAATTTTTTGGGTTTTAGAAAGAACGTACTTTTTTTACTTTTTTTTATATTAAAAAAGTACATATTAAAATATAAGTACCTTTGGGAAATTAAAAAGAAAATGTATCTGACGAGATACAAAGGCCTTTGTGAAAGAGAAGGGGGCATTTGTGTAAGAAAAGAAAAAAAAATATATTTGATAAAGATAGGTATCTAAAATGAACATTTAAAAATTCAAAAATAATAATAAAAAATAATAATATTCGGGATTATTTTGATTTAATGTATTATTATGTTGATTTTGGTATTTCCTCTTTGGATAAAAAGTTCTGCTGACAATCTAAAAGTTTTATTTTACTATGTGTCAAGAAAATGAACCTGTCGTTACAAAAAGTCATATAAAAACAAATTTTCAGTGGATACCAAAAACTGACCGGCACTTTACCCATGAAATATATTGCGACCGATAAAATTCCTTCATTTACAAACAAAACATGGAACCAATACCTCTTACTTAACCCAAGGAAACTAAATTAATCAAATAGTTTTTTGATTAATTTATATAGTAACAAATAATTATTTTGTTTTAAAATATTGTATATCTTTAAAATAACAATTCTAAAATATGATTATCTATAAGGAGCGAGCGATTGATTATTATGTTAGATTGTCTGATGGTCATTTCTTTATATTATTTCTTTATATGCTGTTCACATCCTTTTGATTTTAAAGTTCCTTCTGGAAACATAATTGGAAAAATGTTTTTGCAGTCTATCCCGGCAATTTCCTTTGAAACTTTGTTTTCTCAGAAAGCAGTCTTTCACACTACTTTCTTGATTGTGTGGAAATAAAAACACGTTTTGATAATTGAAATCGTTATGTAGGTATTACTTTCCTGGTTCCTTGTTCTTTGAAATTCTCTATGTTGCCTTTAAAAATATTACCTTAAATTCTTCTTGTTTTGTCATCTACTAAATGTAGAAGGAATGGATGGAGTAGAAATCAAAAGAATGTTAAACATTGGTCTGGCGACCGGATTTTTAATATATTCAAGTACATAAATCTCTTCTTCTTTAACTTCACATTTTCCCAATTCTATTTGGGTTCTGCGTTGCCTTCCCCAATTCTACCATTCCACAACCTTTTGTTCCGTGCCTACTCTCTTTAGTTGTACGCTTTCCTGCCATGGCAACCCTCGCTGGCTTCTCACATTAGTATCCATAGAAACTGAGCAGAAACTCGCATTTTGTTGATGACCTTTCATCACTTGTTTGAAACAGAAGGTTTTTAAAGGCTACTAGATGCCCTTCCTAACACCAAACCTTTTGTATTTACACAGCCTTAGGACCGTCACCTAATGAAGCTGGCTTGCTTCCCTCGGTGGCTAACATTATTCAAGTATCGCCTAGGTGTCGACAAATATTCATGTATTAGGGAAAAGTTTATAAATCACACATTATTATAATAGATTATTTAAATTTACAATTTATGTAAGTATTATTTACGATATTCAAAAGACAAATATTCTATTTCTTCATTAAGCGAGAGAATTTACATTTTGTAATTTAAGAAATTGTTAATTGATGTACTTAGTGGAATTTATTATTTTGAAGAAGAAGAAGATGAAGAGATTAAATTTATAGTTTGTTCGCATCGTTAACATATTTATGACTTGGAAACATAAGATAACAAATGAAAGAAGTGAGGGAGTTAATGATGCAATCAATGTTGTTCTTGTGGTGCAATAAGAAATAATTCTATTCTCACCCATTTTTAGATCCTAGAAAAGTGCCACACCATCAGTGGCGGTCCGTTTCATAGGACTCATAGTTGGAACAGTTGACTGAATCAAGTGAAGGAAGAACTCCTTTTAACTTCGCTATTTTCTTTAAGGGTCAGTTTGTACTAGACGATGACAGTCGTATGCTTTGTCCAAAATTTTGATGAAACCTGATGAACATTTATTATGTTCATATGATTTGCTTATATTTATATCTTTGGTTTTTTATTTAGTGGTATGAATAGCTATACTTAAATGTAGCAACTAAGGAGAGAAAGCCAGCTTTATTAAGTGATGGTCCTCAGCTCGTGTAAATAGAGAAGGTTTGGTGTTAATAGGAAGTATTTGAACAACTTTCTGCTACAATTCAAAGATGAAAAGTCATCAATAAATTGCAGTTTCTATTGATACTGTGAGAGGCAAGCGAGGGTTACCATGCCAGGATAGGGTACAGCTAAAGAGAGTAGGCACTGAACAGAAGGTTGTCGTATGTTAGAATTAAGGAAAACAACGAAAAAATAATAGCTGGATAATGATATGATTTTCCAATGTTATGTGTATAGGTAAAAAAAGTAGAAAACTGTATACTGTTTTACCCAGGTAATTTTATTCTTTTACCTTAATGGTAAAATTTTTACCGAAATTGTGTATTCCTTTGTGCGACTGAAACGATCTTACGGTCTGAAATCAATGGCCAGCCAAGGACTTACAGTTTTGGATGCGTGAAACAAATGCCTCAAGTTTACCTATACCTGACTTTTTTTTCTCTCCTTTTACAATTTTCAGCGAGTTTATCAATAAATTCTACTAGTGATTCATTGAAATGTAGACCTCACTTACTTAAATCGTCTATCACAAGGCCCGATTGGCCCAGTAGGGCCCAATACGAACCAGCTGTTCTATGAATATAATGAATGTCCATATCAGAGTTCATCAAAGTCCGATAAGGCGTTCAAGAGTTATTGTGGTGTAAAAAGTAAACAAAAGAAAAAATAGGACACAACTCCTCGTTGTGTCAATAATTTGGAGTGTCATATAAAAATATTTAGAAAATTAGAATAATATGATCTCCGGCAAAAAACATTGTAGCGCCATGACAGCCTTAGTAGCTCAGTTGGTTGAGGCCGTGGATTCGTAATCTGGCGGCTGTTGGTTCGAATCCTACTCCATCCAGCCCTCTTCGACACAAGATTGGAAATAGAATCTTCAGAAGATATATATATATATATATATATATANCAACAACTCACCATGAGTTGTTGATACTTGAGAATCCTTACGGATAATGTCTTAGGATATCTTCTCCTTGCTTTATGCATGGGTAATGAAAAAGATATCGTATCCGACCCTTCCTTTAGTCGCTTTTTACGACTGGCATGGAATTGGGTGCCTTGGCAGTATTCTTTTTAAGTCCCCCTATCCCCAGAGGATATATATATATATCTATAAATTAAAAAAAAAAAAAAAAAAAAAAAAAAAAAAAAAAAAAAAAANTAAAAAGGATATTAACATTGCGTCCAATATACAAAATAATTACACCGGACTTATTTCATGTGAGAGAGCCACCATCACTTCAGTGTATAGTGAGGAGCGACGTCACGTCACGTCACTGAGAACAACGCATGCATGCAGGAAATAGGAACACTCCTTCACAAATTGGAAGTCACCCACTAGTAAATTAATATTGGGATAGTCCCCCAATTTATATCATACGATGAGTAGAGTACTCATACTCATGCTAGAAATGAGTATTGAACAGTCTTGAGATATCTTCTTCTTCATACGGGGTGTCTTTATTAAGTATTTGTATGTTTAATGATAACTTTATACAGGGTGTATCAAAAAAAAACATTATATTTGTTTAACTTACCTACTGGCGTGAACGCAAAGATTCCGAGGGGTCTGTCAATCAGTCGCTATTAATCGTTTCTTGGGAGCCAACAAATCGCACGCATAATGCGTACGAGAGTTAAAAAAAGGTGAATTTGCGACCTTTTTATTATTATTAAACTGGTTGCAGGCGTCAATTTGAACTGCAATTATCACTGCGACCCTTACTGAGATCCATTGAGAGCAGATCTATTGAGTATTTCGAAAAGGAGGGAATGGAATAGGCTTAGAACCAACAGCCTCCTGGTTTCAAATTCACCGCCTCAACCAACTGAGCTATACTGCACCTATTATCGGCGACCTTACCGCGCATCCAAAGATTCCGAAACATTCGAGCAATTCAAAACTTAATAAATAATGGAGACCAGGATCTTCATGTATGGTAGATTGTTCATGAGCCGTCATAAAAAATAAGAAGGGTGCTTCGCATACGAGGGTTTACGTTTGGACGATATTCTTTTAGAAATATATAAATCTCTCAAATGGCTACCATATTGTCTCGGAAGGTATCTCTTTCTTTCGTGTCTCCGCCAGGAGAGCTCTAACTTCTTTCATCCAATTGGTTGTTGTCCTGAATGTTTTGATATATTCCCATTGGAACACCTTATATTACGCACTTTAAAATCTAACGCCTTATGCACACATATTTAAGGGGTTATCTGTAAGAACCCTACCTAGGATATTTATCTACGTAATCACTAAGGACTAAATACACAAACAGATATCAAAATTATAAACCTATAACCTCTGATTGGCTGGGTACCTATAACCTCTGATTGTTTTTTTATCTCATCTACAACTTTATCTCTATTGATAATATAGGAGAATCAGTAATGATCAGTTTGAGGAGTATCGCGTGGTCTAGTCCACAGGGATGTCCAATTAATCCTAAAGGCGATGGACGTCAATTGCTTGTTCTTGTATGAAACTAATTAAGGAAACCCGAAAATTAAAATGGCCATTTCAGCCAGTGTTAATGGCACATTTAAGTGAATTGGGTGTCCGCTTTGAAGGTTTCTAAGGAATGGAGGGTAAATCCCCTGTTTCGAATAACCAATAGTAACTCCTTCACTATTTTATTAATAAATTAGATGGTGATATTTTAATTTCGGTTGCCTTGTTACATTTCCAGTACGATCTGGCAACTGATTTGAACCCGTTTCAACAGTGTACAGTAACAAGAATGCTGTATAGTCTGACGGCAGTGAAGAGACTGAAGAGATCCCCTGATCCTGATAGTTAAATGACTGATAAAATATATAAATGGTATAATCTGTATCTTATTGGGAAGGGTTAGGCTTCAGAATTATTAATAGATACGGAGACGGGAAGCTTATTCAATGAGAGACAACTCTTTCTGATGGGGTGACCAAGTCAAAGAGGGTTACAATATATGATTGATTGAAATGACTCATTCTGGAATAATATTTTTTGTTTTTGATCGATGCGACTATAATATTTTGTCGTCACTCCCTTACAATTAATCCGTGATAATGTCTAGCTGGATGGTGTTTAAACGTTTCAATGTTTTTTTTTTTTGCCTTTTTGCAATAAAATATTTTGCTTGTCAATGTCAGAAAAGTTTTTAGGGGGTCCGCAATTCATCTGTAGTTTCTTCCAACCCACAAAGGTCTCACTAGTTTCATTGCGAAAAATAGTTCATACTTCAGTTTATCAATACTTATTTCAGATGATATCTTGACGGATACTACTATGCATTGATTGAATGCATTTTCTTTTAAATATAAACATACATACGTCTTGTGTTGTATATATATGAATCTATGAATATATTTTTCAAAAAACATACGCGTTAATATTTTCTACTTTATTTTTTGTCTACAGGTAAGAAATATGATCCCACAAATAGTCAGATAAATCAGACCTCGGTAAGTTCCATTTGTCTAACTCTTATCTGATATGGATGGGTCCTTAGATCTTCAAACATCTGTTCAAATGTATGGTTTAACCGAATATGGTCGAGTAATTCCGAGATTAAACAGGTTCAAAACATTGACACTTTTGTCCAATTTTTGCTCTTATACGATCTACAAGATGGTGCATTCATATAAATATGAGTAGTTGAGGAGGGTTGAATTTGTCATTTTCAGGTGGTTCCCTTTATCCTGCCAGTTCGTAAAATGTTCATAAGTTGGATTAGATTCATCAATTTAATTTTGATTCATCAATTTAATTTTCTGTATCCTAAAACACCAGCTTACCATTTCAGGGGTTATACTTCAATTTGGCAGACAAAGCCACTCTCAAATATCGGAAAGACTACCATCTTTCAAAATCCTATTATGTTGCTGTCAGACAAGAACTTGCTTAGTACCTTTAGTGACATTACTAACGCACCTTCATTAGACGTCAGCTCTAACAGAATTTTAAAATTTTATTCAATTAAATCAATTTTTTTGACGGGGATCTCGATTCATAGACTCTCTTACTTCAATCCTGATAAGGTCATCTTTTCGGAACATGTCTT
>CM022879.1:15611696-15751786 GCA_012654025.1 Pachypsylla venusta | reverse complement strand
TTGTCACTGGTGCAGACTTGTCCAACCAGAGACAATAAACATTTTCTTTGGCGCGTTTGGAAAGTTGGAAAGGCATCCGTTTCCGTTCGTATAAAGTGGGAACAAGATTGGAAGTAAACCTTTGCCAAAACCAAATATTACTCTCACACACTAAGGGAGACAAAATACTTTTAAAAGCTTTAAATCAATGGTTGTAAACTTTTTAAATATTGCTTCCAAGTTCTGCCTGGCTTTCTACAAAACTTTTTTTTTTTTAAAAAAAAGGGGGAAAACTTTTTGAAAAGGCACAAGGGCGACTTTGTAAGAGACAGCCATGTTTCAAAAATAAAAGATTTTATACTGGGTGTCGGTTGAATTGCATTATAGCAACTAGTGCTGAGATATTAAGGAATGAGTTTTAACTGTAAATCAATTTTAGCAGACGGTTTTCGGTGTAAAAATACATGTTTAATATTGCTTCTAATTGGTTGTTTGCATCTTGTCGAGCTTTTTATAAATAACAGTTGTAGATTGTCCGATCGAGATAATCGAACAAGTTTGAAGCCGAGGCCATTTTGAAGAAGAAGAAGAAAATAACAAGCAATAGAGGAAAAATTATATTTGGTTTCGCTGCAGGACGTTAAATTTTGTCACTGGTGCAGACTTGTCCAACCAGAGACAATAAACATTTTCATTGGCGCGTTTGGAAAGTTGGAAAGGCATCCGTTTCCGTTCGTATAAAGTGGGAACAAGATTGGAAGTAAAGCTTTGCTAAAACCAAATATTAAAAAAAAAAATATTAAAGAAGATTCAAGGGAAAATAATCTGAAGATGAGGTTTGTCCTAAAATGTCCGGCCTGGATAAGACTGACAAGGAATGTCGACTTACCCTGAGTGGGAAAAGACAGTTATGGAATCCCTGATAGTTCATTGAGCAACATGCTCCATTATCTGTGACCAACTTGTTTTTCAGTCGAAACCCCCAGCTTCAAAAGCCATTCGATACACCCAGTAGAGACAGCTTTCAATAATAATTTTGAAGGGTGAAACATGTATGTAAATAATTGATAACGTTGGTCAGGTTTCCTCCTCTCTCCCCCTCTCTCTCACTTCGTTCTTCTTTTTCTCTCAGACTGACCACTGGCCAAAATTATTGGGGTAGGCATTTTGAACACCTAATGGATAAAATAGGAAGCAGAAAAAAATATCTTGTTCCATTAAAAAATATACGATATTATATCGTGTTACATTGTAAAGGTTCATTATTGAAAATAATAAATAAAAAATAAACGATTCAAAGGAGCTCGTCAAATTTCGGTCACTTGTCTTATTTTTGGTTTATGTTTTTAACAATGAATCTTTGGGATAGATATTCTATCTTCTTTTCCCCTCCTGAAATTTTGAAAAGTACTTTTCAAGTAAACACCAGAAATCGATTTTTTTAAAACTAGTAAATGAAGAATTTTCCTTTGGAAAAATCGATTGAAATGATTTATTTCAATAATTGACCTCTGACGTTATACGACGCAAAATTTTATGGCTGTCATTTGAAAGCTGATTAAAAATTCACAGAAATCGTCGTAAACTTATATTACTGTTGGTGGGAAGATCCTATTTTGGCCTATTTTTACCGAACTCGCTGTCGTATGCGCTTTTACCACTTTATGGTCTTTAAATGAAAATAGATTCGAACATTTATTAAGTGTGGAACTATTGTAGAAGGAATAGGTTGTTTCGATTACAATTTTCACGTAAGCACGTCCTCTGTTTTGTGAATGCATTTTCATGAAGATTATGTAAATTGAAGACACCTTCTATATTTCTACTCTCAAAGATAAATATGAATGAATGGTGTATAGAGATAAGATAAATGACATAACAAAGAAAAGAAAGAAAATCTTTACGAATTACCATAAAAAGAAAACTATAAAAATATTGCATGAGATATGAAAAGAAAATGAAAAGAAAACATTTTGTATGAAATTCATCGGATATGTGACGAAACAAGAAAGTGAGAAAGATATTGTGGAAAATGTTTGCAAGAATGTTACTGAATACAGAAGAAATATGAAGGGATAAATACAGTGACAATATGAATAATGAACATTGAATCCACAATTTTGTCAACTTTAAAAATGTGGTCAAAATTTTGCTCAAAATCTCCCAAGAATTTCGCAAAAACCCTTAAATTTCCTTATCACTTTTGAATTCCCAGAAATGACAAAAAAATATATTAGGAGAGAAGAAATCCTGAAAAGTGGAACACATAAACACACAAGAACTTATGAACTTATTTTTTTACCAACTTATCCGCTTAACTAAAATGTTAAAGAGACGTTAAGCCAAATTAAGAAACTGACCGTGAGTCTCCATTGGGGATGTGAATCCCTTGGAAGTATTTTTTTTTCAATGTTTTCTCATTGTCAACCTCAGGGGCGTACACAGAATTTTTTTTCGGGGGGGGGGCTGGCCAAAATACCATAACAGCATCGTGTCGTTGATCCCATCTTTTTTTTTTTTTTTTTTTTTCGTCGAATGTGTCATTAAATCTTCTTTAAGAGCACTTTTCTGATATTTGTGGTCGGGGCCGAATGCACTCAAGGAAACTCACTCCGACTGTATAAAGACTAAAGACCAAATCAGTTATTTTAAGAGAACTTCGTACCTGTTTTTTAGTCGTTTTCTACCAAGAAAATTCGAAGCTTCGGAATATAATTATTATTTTTGAATCCTTTCGATCCTCTTTTGTCCACAATTCAAATATTGAACGACGGCCTTATTTCATTCTGTCAATATTAATTTGGAAATTTGAAACTTTCTGGTAAATATTAAATATAAACCACAGTGAGAAAATTTACTTTTCAAAAGAAGAACGAAATTTGAGAATAAATAAAATATCGAGGGGAAAAAAGGAGTTAAGATGTAGATGAGAAACTCTAGGGTTATGGGGAGGAGGGGATAAGTAGGAGGGAAATCTATCTTAATAAATATTTTCCAACATTTCAATAAACACAATTTATAATATTTTTGTTAACCCTAAAATGTTGGTTAGATTTATACTCTGCAAGGATTAGCCCTAAGTCTAAATCAATTTTTTCGAATCTTAATAATTTTTTTGCATTTTTTCCGCAGAATCCTTTTTGATCAAAATGTGTCCCTCATAAATAGCATATTAACCGATGTTTAACGTGACACCTTTTTGAATACAAATTCGACCAAAAAAAATCCTCATTTTATTGTGAATTTTATATTTTAAAAATATATTTGTACTGTTTCATTTAAATTTCCCGAGAAACAGAAAATTTTTGTCCAGAAAATATCACTTCCAAGAGTCGAATCTCTGGATTTCAACATAACCAATCGAAAAAAAAAAAAAAATATTTTTCTCTTATTTTTCGCATACAAATTTCCAGAACCAAGCCAGAAAAACTGGTAAAAATTGAAAAGTCCTATTAATATAAGATATTGAGCACCGAGGAGCTGTAAGCAAATATGCTTACAACTATGCCTCAGCCACACGAACTGAATGAAGCTATTTTTTCCCCTTAGTGGCTACTGCTCCGGGGAAGGGTTAACGCCTTTGTCATACAGAAGACAAATATAATATTATATTGAAATCTAAAATCCCCACACAATGTGTGTTGAAACAGGATACAAAGAAAATTGAATTAAAATCCCCAAGGAACGGAATGTCTGGATTACGGCGATTCTATTAGAAGGAGCCCTTTTAATTTTTGGGGAGCATTTTGTGTAAATATTTGTTTAAAAAGGACCTGACCAAAAAGGAGTTTTTAATAAAAGTTTTAAACATGATGTTAATTCGGTAGAATGAAAGCTTTTAATCACACGAGGAAGCTTTTGTGGTATTATAATTTTGGAATTAAAACGATATCATATTCATACGTTTGAGGGTTTTTGTATTCCCGAAAAGTGGTTACAGAAACCAACTGGCTATCCTTATGCATGGAAAAAGTTCGATAGTTAAAAAAAAAAAAAAAAAAAAAAAAACACAGTTATATTATATAAGAAATGGAAATGATGATAAACCCTTCTTGTGTTTGATAGTTCTATCAAGTGTCCTATAGTTTTTTTACTTTGAGTAATATTGTATAAATTTAATTATCTATTTCAGAGGATTCGGAAGGTAGATCTGGAACCTAGCCTATCCTTTAATTTTGCATCGAATTGCTATATTTATATGACTGTGTCAGGAAATGCATGGTCATTTGCTCGTGCCCGGTCCGACAAATGAAATACTTAATGTAAATGTATGAGTTTATTTGCTGTTGACCCCAAGACCCAGGGGGGGGGTTGCATCCCCCCCCCCCAAATTTCAATATTTTTTTCAATGAAAATACTCTACTTTGCACGTGACTTAAATATTTTTTTTTTTTAAAAAAAAACAGTAGCAACAACAACAGCATCAATAACGAAACAAAATCAACTTCCATCATCATCATTTTCAGNTTCCCCCAAAAAAAAAATCCTTGGTACGGCCCTGGTTGGTCCCTACGGCCTCTTCACACAGCATTACTAAGAGCCTGAATTTACTAATCATTTCTTTATTCATGTACCAAACCAAATTTCCTAGTCACTAGACCAGGAGGACTACTACAATGAAAATGATATGGAATCATCTAGCCGATCTAGCGGATTTTAGCAACATTCTCTTTCAATCTACGACTATGTCATACAAATCTGATGCACCGTAGGTATGTTCTTCATGAGAACATTTTTTTCCCCCAATCTACGATATTTTGGAAGCAAAGTAATGCAAGGTCATTTTTGTTTTAAAATTGACATATTATATTTGTGTGGGATGATCTCATTGGGGATTTCCACAGATAAACAAACACTCATTCCTATTTTCTACCACTTTCGTCGTATCGTCATGATTTTCTGTTTAATATTAATAAGCAAGGTAGATATAAATCTTCACGCCACGTTGCCCGTGTCACTTGTGTGACCACCTACAATTGGTCAGGTGTTGCTTTAATCTGTTCTCTCCATTCCCCCCATAAATGCCATGTCGTCCCGAATAAATTTGTTCTCAAAATTTGACAACAGTGCAATGTTTTGCTTTCGAATTACTGATGTGAGTGTAGCTTTGTTTTGTGATCCTGCAAGGGATTTATTGCTAAAAAGTGTTTTCTAGATTTTCTTACTCAAATCCCCATCACAAGCGCCTCAATTTTTGATGAATATACTGCGGTCAATTTTCCTTGTATTGAGTTGGAAATTTGAACACTGAAGGATATAATTAAGTTTTTTTTTTTTTATCAGCCAGCATATATGTGGTACGTTAAATTCACCAGTTCCCCTTAGATCATTGAAGTTAAACAACGTCCATCAAGATAGTATCATGTGAGTGAGATTGTACCATGTGGGTGGAGTGGGCATGTACACTAATCTTACTGGATGTATTAACAGGCTTTACTCGATGCGTCTAATGTTTTCATGACAGGACACTGGCACAAGTTTTATGTTTTGTTGTGGTCCAATTAAAGTCTCATTAGGGCTTAATAATTGAAGCATAATTTAGTCAACCAAACATTATAGACCCTACTTAGATTTTCCAAACGAGCTGCCTACTTCCTCATCAAGCATATTATTGTTGATAATGATGACAGGAACTATGAACAACAGTCGCAAGAAGCGAACTTACGAATCATTTTTCAGAACAAATTTTATGGGCGAGATCATAAAGATATTATTTTATGGTGTTATACCCCTGTAGGGTAAAAGATACTCGTATTTTGTCACCTCATTAAAAGGGGGATAGAGAATATACAAAATAATACATCCATTTTCTTCGACAACAGTCTACACAAATTGAATCTAATCAATATATTGAAAAGATTGGCGAAATCAAGAATGGAAGAGTGTGAAAAACCATTTATTTAATTAACTGTTAACATGAAAATAATGACCATGTAGGATGTAGGTATCTAAGGAAAAATCCCCAATTCTCATAAAAAAATAATTCAGTGCTCTGTAATCTCTGTATACTAGACCCCTGTAAGTAGGGGACTTAAAAAGAATTTTTTGATTACACTTTAATAAATTAAAAAAAAAAANAAAAAAAAAAAAAAAAAAAAAAAAAAAAAAAAAAAAAAAAAAAAGAAGTCTCAAAGTTAGATCCTGCTGAGTCTTCTGAAGTGACCAGACATTAGTCACTTTGATTTTAGCCAAAAATTATTGTTAAAATTAATTCATTCTGTTTTTCTGATTTTTCAACTCACAAAATTACAATTCAATAAATTTAAAATCTTTACATTTTTCTCAACTCATTTTTCTCTAAATTCAATATGTCTTTTGAAGACTCAACAAGTCCTAACTTTGAGACTTCTAAATTGGTGTTTTTCTGATTTTTCAACTCTGTGTTTCTTTCATCTGTGTAGAAATTTTTAAAACAAAAGTAAAATTCAAAAACACCCAAGTCCATGTCAGTCGTAAAAGACGACCAAAGAAAGGGTCGAAAACGATATATTTTCCATTAGCCATAATCCATTACTTGTGAATCCTTGCAAATAGTGCTCCTGCATTATCTGTAAGGATTCTCAAGTATCAACAACTCATGGCGAGTTGTTGCAAACCAGCCCCACGGCTGTTAACCTATGATAATGATATACTAGAAAAACGGTGAAACTGTGATATCACAAAATTGAAAACACCTGGACTACCAAGCAAAGTTATTCCCCAGGCATTTTCAACCATTCCACATACTCAAATAAATCAGAAATCCTGCATCATTTGGAAATTGAACATACGTACTCCTGTTTACCAGACGAGCGTTTGAACACAATTGAAAGAGATAGTTCCAGATTTGATACTCAGATACATGGAGAAATGCACTATAAAAATTGATTCGATCTAACTTGCTCTGATGATGTACTCAAGAGAGTGCGAAACAAACCAGCTCTAAAAACATGCTTATTATTTGATAGTCAAGTGAAGATAGAATAACGGCCTTGTTTTAGCACCATGTGTTATGTTTAAACATTTCTTCTGTTTTTCTCTTCCGTCCCTCGATAACCCTCGGACGCATATTCCGATTTTGATGAACTTTAACTTGGATTATTAATAGATTCATAATATTTTATATTTTGGCTTTTGTTCTGCTTCTGATTGAATTGAAATAGTATCCCAATTCAAGCAATTAAAATCTCTAGTATCAAACATATCCAGCAACGTAAATACTTGTAAAATAAATATTTTCACTGTTCCTCAAAATTATAAAAACATCAACAAAGTAACAACTAACAACTGATTCATCAGAATTATAATTTGAATAACAAAAGCAATAACAAGAACAACAAGAGTACAAACTACGAGAATAAATTAATGACTCAGAAAGAATTTCCTCACTACTGACCACCAAGCCTACATGGACGAATAAATAATTTATTTTGTGGGTTTTTTTAATTATTTTAGAAAATAGTTTGGAATAAAATCAGTTCAGTTTGAAATCTTGTATTTTATGAGGTTACGAATGCATGAACTGAAAATGGACAGAACTTTGCTGTCAAAATGTTATTTTTCGCTAGTAACTGTTTTGGGGTACAAAATTAGTTCGCATCCACGTAGTGTACCCTGGGTAATGTTAAAAATAA
Source organism: Pachypsylla venusta (assembly GCA_012654025.1). Classification (NCBI taxonomy): domain Eukaryota; kingdom Metazoa; phylum Arthropoda; class Insecta; order Hemiptera; family Aphalaridae; genus Pachypsylla; species Pachypsylla venusta. The sequence goes on along the minus strand of CM022879.1, from coordinate 15,744,194 downwards.
AAAACATCAGGCGACCAGACAATCATTAAGGGATTTTTTTTTACCAACTCAAACACATTCAGAAGTTGATCATAATATATATAGATACAGAAAAAAATAACAAATAAGAAAGCTCGGCGAACCAACCCCAATGCGGGAAATGAGTTGATGAGCTGGTTTGCTATGTTTGTTGACAATGAAAAATCGTCTCTTGATTTAAATATAAAACGGAATAGTATGTAGGCAGAAGAGAAAGTTAGAGGGAAAGAGAGAGAGAGAGAGAGAGAGAGAGAGAGAAAGAAAGAAAGAAAGCGAGAGAGAGAGAAAGAACATATCAGAAGGGATATTAAATAATTGAATTCTCTCGGGCGAACCCTTTACTGTGAAATGTTATCGATTTATTTTGAACCTTTAGGCAGGGCTGATTTTAATTTTCATTTCATTGAACTGACCTTATCTGATGTTTAAATGCTTAGGAAAGGCAATCATCTATCTATTGTCAACGTCTTATTCCTTAAAATTCAGGGTGTACTTAACTGAAAAAAGATGTTCCTTGAAAGCACATGTCAAATGAGGGGTGATTTCTTTTACAATTTCCTTCTAACGGAAAATTGTGTGACATTTCTTAGAAAAGGCAATTCGAAAAAAAAAAAAATCTAATACATTTATTTTTGTTAAAGCTACCGATTTGTCAGAATGCATTTCCCATGTTATTACTAATTTTATGTCTTCTCTTGGATTTGAACCTTCTCATTTTTTTCAGTAGCTGTAAAAAATAAAGGAAAATATCTCAAAATATTTAGAAACATTTTTTTTCAAATGATGTTTATTTTTCTCATGTGTTAAAAAAATTAATTTTGAAACGTCTATAAAAAGTTCGTCCTTTTTTTTTTTTTTTTNTTTTTTTTTTTTTTTTTTTTTTTTTTTTTTTGCCTTAACGTTTCCCTGACATCGATTGGGTTTTACCCTTCATTCGCTGGAAACATGCAAACCAGCGACCCACATTTGACCTCAATCAGCCTAAGTTGGCCGAAACAAACCAGCATTATAGGGCGCGCAAACCTACGTGGTCAACCAATTAGTAAAACCTCGCTGGGCTTTGCTTAACTTCTCTGATCTAACAGGAACTGGTGCCATGGACGGTGGTGAGTTTTGAAAATTAAATATAAAAAGAAAACCGCACAAGACAATGGATAAAAAATATTGAACCACAATTGGTTTAAATACAACCGAAATGATATCTTAGATTGATTCATAAAAATATCTCCTTGCCATCTAGTTAGGGTATGATTAAAAATTTAATTAAATTTGGTCCAGGTGAGAGCCTCGGAAACCCATTTTCGTTTCATTCAAATCACAAGTAAGTACCTTTGTGGTTTATTGAAATAAATTTTTTTCGTGAGCGTGAACCAAAACCAATTTATTGATTGTGGTTAGTGGACCAAAAAATAATTTTCAATGAACTGACCTCCCTACTTGTGGATTTTTTTTGAAAGAATTTAAACTATACCAATCTATCCAGTATAGTTTTAAGGCTAATATAAAGGGTTTTCGCCTGTTCGCACAAGAACCTTTTTACAATTCCATTTCGGGTCGGCGTTCACTTCCTTAATTCTATCATACCGCAACCTTCTATTCGGTACCCACTTTCTTTAGCCATACCCTTTTCTGGCACGGTAACCCTCGCTTTCTTCTCATAGTATCAACGAGTAGTAACTGCAATTTTCCGATGGCTTTCCATCTTTGTTTTGAAGCAGAGTTTTTGAAAGGCTGGATAGCCTACCTAACCCAAACCTTCTATATTTACGCGAACCTAGGTCCGTCACCTAATGCGAGGCTGACTTGTATAATTTTTTAATATTAAATAATTTTTATATTCTGCTTTCGGTGAGTTAACCCTTTAGTAATTTTTGTTGAAGAAAGAATATGTGACCACACTTTAAAAATGTTTACAGCACTACTTTTCAGTAGTGCTGTAAACATTTTTTTGTTTAAATAAATTGTTTATGGTGCAATCCGGGCAAAAACAATCCAGGCAAGCTTCGGGACTGATATTTTCTTCCCCCCCCCCCCTAAAACTAAGCCTAAAGAAAGCAATAAAAATCACTGTCCGAAACTGTATTCACAGTCCAATGTACAATAGAGATATTGTACATTGGACAGTGACAGACCATAGGATATGTTCTCGATATTGAAATCTCCTCGAAAATTTAACGGAACATTAAAATATTAAACTTTGATTTCCTCATCAAAGCAAACAATAATTTAAAATTTATATTCCTAACCTATTGTCGTTTGTCGTTTATTGCTCGTTAGATTTGACTAGACGTAACGGGCCATTAAGAGGCGGCTACCGAATTATATTTGTGTTCAATTTGGATCGCCGATTGGCGACATTTAGTTCTGAAAAAAATTTAAATCGATATCTTATCTTCGTAGAAGATTTTACGACTCCTTCCTATTTTTTTTATTTATGATGTTTTCGACTGAGGCCCGCGGATTTCAAAAATCGGATGAAAATATTTCGTTTGGCCTCTTAACGTTGACATAATATATTTATATTTGAAGCATAGGTACCATTCCAAGTCCTGTTTCATAAATCGTAAAGCGTGGGGAAAATTAGTGTATTTGTGAGATAAATTCCTTTTTAGGGAATAAAACGCCCTAGGATGTAAGCCACTGTCTTTTAAAACTAGCTTGTATATTTACCTAGCTAAGGTTAAATCTCCGAGCGAGTCTTTTGGCAACATGTATTTCCTATTTATGAAGACTAGGATAAAGTGACCACATGATTAGCTTCCTAGATACGTGGATATAGGAATTTGCAATCAAAAATGTTTGAGAAGCGCCTTCCTTCTTATCCCACCAACAGAATATATTAGTAGAATTTTCCAGTGATTAGGCTATTCTAATATTTTTGCGGTTTTATTCCCAACTCACGTATCTACTATGTATATGCTTTTGAAATTCCAATCCCCCCAGAACTTCCTATTCCTTCTGTCTCACCGCATACCCTCACTTGACTCTCGTATTACTCGATGGAAACCAAAGTTGTTTCCTCAACTTTTTATCACTCCTATTTCTCTGTTGCTCTTCTAATTAGATCTCTTATCTGAAGTGTCTAAGCCAGAACAAAACTGTAAAGAAGAAGCATTTTTTTCTATAAAAACATCATAATTTTTCCCAAGTGTTAAAAGTTTTGCAAACAGTTTTCCTCTAAAAGTCTTTTTCTTTCTTTTTCCTCTTCCGCCTTTTTCAGACTCCATAGAGACCCTTGTTGTTCAGTTCAACCCTAACCTACCCCTCATAAGAGAATTATTGATCCTTTCTTTAGGCTTTTTTTCTCTCTCTCATAGAGGGTGATATTTTAACCCTGTGATAAGTAGATTATGTACATAACGTCACATTTTGCAATGAATCAAAGTGATTCATAAAACTTTTTTTTTTAGCTTATCGTCATTTTGATCTATTTGTCACTGCTGACGGGGAATTTATCCTCCATAAACGGTAAAATTCAAACTTACAACTCACCGCACCAAGCCAGGGTTCTATTACGAATAGGCACCAGCATCACCAGGGCTCGAAAATTAGTGGTTAATCGCCAAGTGGCACCTCGCACCTTAACATTGCTTTAGTGATCTTACGACAACTGGTGTATTCAACGTGCCATAGACGCTGATTTAAGTAATTTTCTGTTTGATTACGCTTTTCCTTTTCAATTTTTAAACAAATATGGCTATTATTAGGATCGAGAGAAAGCGCGTTCGTTTAAACTGCAAATATAAACATTGTTTAATCTCGCCGATGACCCTTATTTTGATTCCACTCCTCCTCCAAGAGAGCTGTTATTGAGCAGTAATAAGAAGTTGTTGAGCAGTAATGCTGTAGTAATAAGAAGAACCATTTGACTTGAGGGGAAGGTAGGAATTTTCGTGTTGATATCTTTTGAAGACGTCTGGCATAAGCCATTTTCGTAGAATTTTCAAAACTGTAGTATACACACCAGTCTTTTCATAATGACGAACTAGAGTGTCAGATAGCTCTCAAACAACCTCGAGTGTAAAACTGATTCGATCGTTATTCTTCATGCATTAATCCCAGAACACACCTCCAGACCTCTGATTCGACTGCGAGCATACAGTCGGACGAGTGAATTGCGTGAGAGAGAAATGACAAAGAAAATTGAACGTACAAGTTCACTCTTTTGAATGTAGATCTTCACTCTTTTCCTACACGGTATCTTGTGCAACCCCCTCTGCTGTCCAGCTTACGAAAAGATAACTTTTCGTTAGTCGGTACAGTTAGCCATGTCCAAATGTGGCAAAAGATATTTTTATTTTGAATTCCTGGATTCTACATAATATATCTGGAATCATAATACATTTAACTTTGTGGGGGTATTTTTGTGACGATTTCAAAAGTTCAGTGAAAATAATGAACCAACCAACATTGGGTGAGTTGTCTCCGATTTTCAATTTCAACCATAACGCAGGGTTAATAAAAATGAGGGCTGGAAAAGTTATTTCTTTTACACTCTCTCTCTCTCTCTTTATTATTATTTCTCTCTTTTCTTTCTTTATGTCTAACTATCAAATGAGAAACGCCGGTGAAAATGCAGAAAAAGTAGAGGAAGAAGAAGTATAAACGGAGGTGGGCATAAACTTTTTAATGACGGCAAAATGAAAAATGAGATAGGACGGAAACGCGTGGAGAAGAGACTGATGATAAAAAAAAATTTAATTAAAGACGCAGAAAAACGTCTGAATATAAAATTTGTTGAGCCTTTACGGATTTTTGTTTCGTCCCCTGTCTCAAAAAGCATCATCCGTTTTTGAAACAAGCGGGTAAGTAATTATTTCAACAGAAAAGTGGTATGAACAAAAATGTTTATGATTTCTTGAAATAATAATAAAGAAAAGGGAAAAGCCTTTGTCAGGAAGTTGAAATGTTCATTGAAGAGGTTGTTGGATAATGGTGCTCTATAGGAATAATTTCAGCCAGAGGCTTTAGATTCAGATGTGTTTCTGGATTTGAAGTAGGTATGGGAATAGTAGATTTAGCTTTCGCTTTCGAATTACTGAAGATTGTTATTGTTTTTATGTTTTGACGATATTCACTCAGTTTGCGGTTACCCTCTTGTGAAAACAGTCAAAAAGGATCACTCCAGATTCTGCATTTTGGGTAATAGTTTGATTGATCTTAGCTCTTCTGGTAACTACCAAAAATTTGATTCAATGTCAGATCTGAGTACTCCATAACCCGGTAGAGAACTATCGCTCGATAGTCGAAGAAAACAGGCAGAAGTTTTCGTCGGTATAAATGTTAGGCGATTGTAGAATTAATCTCTGAGAAGTTTAACCCGTTTGATCTCCTGGGACTATTAATCTTGTTAATAGTAGAAGAATACATATAATTATAAAATGGTCAATCTGAAACATAGATAGTTTTGAAGGTTATGCAAGCTTAGTATTTATGCAAATACTCGGCCAATATATGAAATGGGTAATATCGGACTGCCCAAAGAAAACTGACTCAAGGGAGTGCCATGTCCTCACTATGGTTGTGCTTTCGTCCCAGGACAACTTGGAGTTTAGCAATTCCAATCAAAGACTATCACCAAATGTTTTTCACAACCGATGTCATAGTTTTACGGGCACCTACTAGACCGACAAGTCTGCTTCAAATGATGGGGATTGAATATAATCCAATTTCCCAATCAATTCTAAAGTACAGGCGCATTATATATAGTATTAGGGTGCCCCCATCCTTCCAAAATGACAAAATTTTGAAAGCTTTCAATTTCAGAGGTTAGTAAATCGACATAACATGGTGCAACCCTAGTAAATTATATTTCGTACTTTCCAAATGCAAAATATTCTCCATAAAGAACGCAATAAATATCTTCCACATGGCGCTTCCTCTTCAAATGCAACCCTTTTTTTTTTTAGCAAAAAACAAATTACTTTCTTCTGTCATTCACTGCATTGCGCAGGTCTCAGACTACCCCTAACCTGGCACATTGAGAAAAAATAAAAATACAAGGGAAACTTTTTCAAGGTCAATATTGCATTTGAGGCTTTAAGTGCATGTTTGTACATTTTACAACGCAAAATATATGTTTCATTCAAAAAAACTTAGCGGTACTGTTTCTTGGATGGTGCGCATTTCGTCAAGTAGCTGTTCTTATGTACTTTGTGTCGTTTATATTAACTATTGAGTCATTAACAATGAAGGCGTATTTTTTTCAAATTCATGTATGACTTACTGCTTTCCATAGTGAAACTAGGTGATTTTTTAGATTGCAAGATGTTAATTGAGGGTGACACCCCTACGGGTCCAGTCTGCTTGAACTGATGATGTAAAATAATACAGAAAGCAACCCTGAAATATTATTATGTTTCTGACGTAATTATATTGCAGTGATTGACTTGGTTCCGGTGGTCTTTGGCAAATCTAAACCTTAGAGATAAGATATATCATAACAATTAGAAATTTCAGCAACAAACAGCTACTCAGAGCTGCATTCTCATACATCTGGCTACCATCGGAAACGATGATGCCATTAGTGAATGGACATGGCCTTCCTAATCCTGACCTTATCTCTTTGAATTACATCTTTCACGGAGTATTCTTTACAAAATTTTCGTGCCTTAAATTGTCTAACTCATAAAGAACAAACGTTTCAAACAGATAAATATAATAATGCATGGGAATTCATTTTTTTTTTTTTTTTTTTTTTTTTCAATAAAAACTTAAAATAATTCGAACCACATTTCAGATATGAGTTTCATGTTTTCTTCCATCAGTTTATGTTTACATTAAATTTGAATACCTCCATAAAACCACATGCACTGTGAGTACAAACAACACATGAAGATCATCTTGCTAAAGAAAACTGTTTGAAAAGAAAACCTATTTATTATTTATTTTAAACCAATATTTACAAAAAGTCTTTATGTTTTAGCATATATTATTTAAAATGTCAAAAATTTAAAATGGAGTGAGATCTAGAATTGAAATTTAGAAGGGATGGATGTAATACATAACATAAACATACATATAAAGCAATCTGAATATCATTAAGATATATATTTCAAGATGTTCATTATTTTAACCTGGAAGGTTCGCTTTTCTTTAAAAAATCAATTTAAGAAAATGTGTTTATGGTTGAAATATGAAAGTTTTTTGGGAAGGCGAGGTTGTATAGGGTTTAACAAATGGTGCTGATTTTTTTTTTTTTTTTTTTTCAATATCCGAAAGTATAAAAATAACAACCATCGTCCGGGATGAAGATACAAATAACCCTTCTTCTTTAACTTCACATTTGGGGTTCTATTTGGTGTTTGCGTTACTTTCCTTATTCCTACCATGCCACAACCTTTTGTTCGGTGCCTACTGTAACCCTTTCCTGCTTGCTTTCGTAAGCTTGCTGCTCGCAGTATCAAAACTGCGTAGGAACTCGCTTTTTGCTCCCCTCAGTGGCTAAATCGAAGTTAAAAAATGAAGTTGATAGGAAAAAATGAAGTTGATAGCTGCAGTCTCATACATATTGCTTCCATAGAAACGCTGATGGCATGATTAGATTGATTGATATATTTAATTCAAAAAAAATTTAATTTGTCTTATTGGTCATTCAAGACGGGATTTTCACCCTCCATTCGCTGGAAACTTGCAAATCAGCTACCCACTTTGACCTCACCCAGCCTGGGTTGGGCCGGAAAAATAGCTAGCGTCACGAGGGCGCGAACCCACGTGGACACCCACATGGTGCAACCTCGCTGGACGTTGCTTAACTTCAGTGATCTAACGGGAACTGGTGTATTCAACGTTCCATAGACAATAGCTAATTTAATAAATAAAATGAAATTTAATGAAATTGAAAGATACTAACGAAAAACAGCTCCATTTTTCATTGGAAGGCTTCTGAAGAGCTCTCTTGTATCTCTTAGCCTCAGGAAGACGACTCAAAAGGACCTTTCTTAAAATTCAATGTTCATCTGTGAGCTTAATATTATCGGAACAAATTTATCGGTGATAAATTCGTTCCAGTGAGACCTCTTGTGAATGGTGAAAGATTATACGGATGTTTACAAGTTATGAGTAATCTTTACACAAACAACGACAAATATAAGGGACTGCCATTCCAAGAGGGAATCAAGTTAGAAAGAGGTCTCACAAGATCACAAGCTGGTGACAAGTTATTCTGCAACCCCACTTCACGTAAAGGACTCCTAAACAACAGTCTTACCATAATATCTTATGAAAAACTTATACTTGTTGTACCCTGTTTTATATTGCTGACTGATGTTTACTTCACATACGAGCTTTTAAAATTTAATTTTAATGAGTTTTTTTTTTTATTACTATCTACATATAAGAAAATATATTGGGAGGGGGAAGGCGAGACGAGGGGAGGTAGTGGGGTTGGGGAGGACATACAATTTGAATTTACTTTCGTTTGATTATTTGAACACGCGTGTCTTTTGAACCGAACCTAACTAATCTTACATCATCTTTAATATTTGATATGTTGTGCTTTCTTCTTTTCTCTCGTGTATTTTTTTTTTTTTTTCTTACGTAGGAGAAACCTATTCCAAAAGGTATTATAATCCTGTTCCCGTTAGTGGTAGGATATCGACCGCCTTATTCTATATTTATTGAATTAGTGGAAGCGCCATTTTACTTTTATTACATTAGTGCAGGCGTCGTTTTACCTTTACTACCTTTATGTGTATTTCTCCATAGAATAAAAGAATAAATATACTTTTGGTGGAGGTGCTATTTTAAATTTTAGAACAATTTTTTATTACTTCATACAATAATTAAACATATTATCATTTAAAGAAGAAAAAAAAAAAAAAACTGACTGAAAAAACACCTTATCAATATTAGCTAAAAAAATTTTACATGATTGTAGGCTTAACAGAGGATATAGGATGGTTTTTATGTCGATTAATTATCATTTTTAGAGATTCTTATCCTACTATCGGACAAACACTATTTCTAATGATTGTGGACATGACAGCAGCACGGGAACGGCCATGCCTCTAAGGCGCCAAATGTAACATTAGTGGAGGAACTATTTTAAATGTTTTTCATGTTTGCTGTATATTACTATCTGTTGTTAGTTTCTTGTGTTCAGTAAAAATACCCATTTCAATAGATTGGTCAATCAATTCGTCACTGTTAGGCGCCAAGCAAAGCGGGTGAACACTGATAGCATCGATTGGATCTCCGAGGCTGAATTAGGCATTAGAAGAGGCGCTATTTTAAATTTTTGAGATCACTGTTACATACATATAAAGTTCAATGCTTATAATAACTTAAAAGTGTATTAGTGGAGGCGCTATTTTACACTTTGGTACTCCCTTTGTCTATGATATGTATGATAACTTTTTATAAACAAAAGTCAATTACTCTTTTTATACACGATGTCTAAGAGCGACACATGCTTGAATGAGTTATATCAGTATTATGAAGAAGCATTGTGAGGTTCATCTAACTAAAACATTACCCTAAACTTCATTTCGAGTAAGTATTTGATTAGGAGGGTTAAGCTACCTGACTGTTACTGAAATATGTTTTAAGCTAATATAATCTTCCCGTCAAGAGCTATGATGCATTCAACCTTATACGTTACATGTTAAGAAGCTTACGGATTCTAATGGGGACCCCATTCCTACAAAAAAAGTTTATTTTTTTCTTAGTATTCCCTAAAGATTTTTAAGAAGTATATTATTCCTAAAAAACAATTTGTCAGATCTTCCAGTTTCAATTTTGAGAACGAGCTCTAATGAAAGTTTGGGAATAATAGAAGACATGCAACTTGTGTATACATATGACGGATAAACTTAAGTCAATTTGGATCTCCTAGACTGCCGATTTTTCAGAACACAGCCTAACGCATAGATTGGGAATCTAGGAAACTTAATTTAACCCATGAAGCGGTTGCACAGAGAAACTCTAGCGCTAGTGTTGGGAGCAACTTGGAGTCGGGGGAGTATATTATACTCTTGGCATATAAACGGATTGAGTATACACACCTACACACGGTTGCATGCCTTTGCTATCGTGAATAGCAACAAAAGAATCGTCTCGGTATGCATAAAATCAATATTGTTAAGTACACGTAAGTAAAGTTGCTAATAATAATTATGCCCTCGGGTGGTGTGCATAATTTTAAAATTACTTAGAGTGATGTGGCGCACTCTAGAGGCTGTCCACATGTAATTTCATAAGTTTCCAAACTTTCAGCTCTATTCGTTATGAGCGCCTTCCCTGTCTCCGATAATTTAAAAGTCAAAAACCTAATATCCTGCGACTGCTTAGTTTAGGCAACTCAGCAATATTGTTAAGTACACATCAGTGCATACACAATTTTAATCGAATCATAAAAACAACCCTTTGCTTTCTAATAAAATAAATATGGAAGATAAATATTGAAGATAATATGAAATTCATATATAATTGTAATCAACAATAGAAAACATTAGGAGGCATATTTAATTAAAAGTAATATTTGTGTTGATAATTAAAAAATATAAAGAATTTAAAATCTTTTATTTTATAAAACCAACCATGTGGAAAATTTTTGGGAGAAAAATATAAAATTGAAATCAAAAAGATACTAAAATTATCTAAGTACTGATTTCACCTTTGGGATTACTTGCATTTGAATGAGTGCTTAACATTATCTGAAAACAAACAATTCTTTTTTAATCATTCTGACCTACCGACTCTACCACGTTGAAAAGTCGGTCGTGTTCCATATAAAAAGGTGTCTCAACGCTTTCAAAAATTTCAATCTTGGAAAAATTTTGCTTTTGCAATAGCTACTAAAGGAACGAATATTGTCATACGACAAACTATAGTGATTTGGAGTACGAAATCTATCCAGGTACTTTGAGAAGAACAACATTTTTTTCCATATGCTTTTTCAGAAATCCAAGCAAAATTTATTTGATCGAATCATTAGCTGATTTTTCAATTTAAAAACATACAAAGATTGTTAGCATAATACTGAAAATATTTGCACTTGAATTTGTTAATTTCCAATAACAAGAAATTCATTTTTTGTTATTTATTACTATATATTATGTTGTCAGTTTCTTGTGTCCTCTAAATATTATCGTAGGACTTGTAGTTTGTTGTCCTTTGAGTCAAATCCAGCCTGTATGGAAGATGATGGAATGAGGAACGCTCCAGTGGGGTTGCAGAATAACTTATAACCAGCTTGTGATCTCGTGAAACCTCTTCCTGACTTGACTGCCCGTTGGGATGCTAAGCAGTCCCTTATATTTGTCGTTGTTTGCGTTATGATCACTCATAACTTGTAAACATTAATTTTAACCTTTCACCACTCATACGAAGTCTCTTTGAACTTCTTTGTTGGTTCTTGTGATGAGTGTTGAAAGATGTCGAGATCATTATTCATGATCTCTACTATAATGTGCACATTTCATTGAATTAGTCACTTAATTTGTCAGGTGTCAAGCAAAGGGTCCTGATAATTTTTAATAATGTACCTTTGTTTTAATAAGTCTCGTGTTGCTGTTGTTTTTAGCCTCTCAAAATCAATTGTTATCTCCATTCCTAATTGTACGTTAATCACCATTTGTACGGTGTGGTGTCAGTACGACAGTTGTTTGACTGTATCAAATCATCATCATCGCCACCCCCTACCACATTACCTATAATTTCACCTATTAACTTAATAACTGAGCTTCCTGTTCTTTATGAGACTTCTGTCTGTGCCAGTGTCTGCTTACACATAATTAATTTATTTATTTAAGATATTATTATCTGCATGTTTAATTATTTTGCAGACTTGCTTGGTCTCTCTCTTTTTGCAACATTGTTCCGAGCTGTTGTTTGCGAATTTATTTTTTTCATTACTTCCTGTCTGTGTTTTGATGATATTTTAGAAAATGAATCAAGCATTCACAACATTAATATTGTCAAAATATATATTTAATCGTATTTTGTCTGCTATTGGACCAAGAGAAAAAAACAACTTTACTAATGTGAAAGACATTACGTCTAAGTATTTCATTTTGGTTTCCATCTAATTTTCTGTTCTCTCTTTTTAATAATATTTCATTCACACATTCTCTCTCTCTTTCTCTTCGTGTAGTTCTTTTATTTCTTCCTTATCCAACAACCTATATTTAACATCTAATCTTCGCTTCATTTTCTGTTTTGTTCTGGTCTCCATCTAATTTTCTGTACTCCCTTTTCAATGCCCTTTCATTCTTTATGCTTTCCGATTGACATAGTTCTGTGATCCTATGCCAATTATTAGCCCCCAAGATTAATGACAATCACTTTAACCGCAAGCAACATCTTTTTTAGGCTTGCACTTTCATAGATCTTTCTTTCTTCTTCTTTTTACTATTCGCGCTTGCATGGTGCCCAAGGTTTATGCAACGAAAAATAATTAAAAATAAACAAAAGATTGTTTAATTTTCTGGTATGCGCCATCATTTGTTTTGAAAAGAAGACAGAAGCAAATTAGGTTCAAAATGAATGGAAAAAAAACTTTTGAAAAGAACGTGGAAATTATTTTACGTGTATGAAATATTAAGCAGTTTGTTAATTGAACTGAAAACAACACACGCACTTCACAATATAAAGATTTCAAACAATCTTAATAAGAAAACAAAAAATTCAGCACTTTTCACCAGTTCATGCATTTCTTCCGTTACCTCTTTATTTATTTATTCCTTTTTTTGTTCTTTCCCATAATTACATCATCAGAATTTTTTTTCTTTTTTATATTCTTTCATTATGCGAAGCATTTAGAAGAAAAGCACAAGTTTTATATAGGGATAACGTTTTACATTCGGATTTTTGGTCCATACTTCTCTTTTAATGTTCCGCAAATTCTTTTGATTTTGATTATAATTTTTCAGCTAATCACTAATTTCTATTGATGATGACTTGTAGCAATTATTTTTATGTCAATTAACTCCTCTTATTCATGTATATATATATACTTCTCACTCATGTATATAATTCTTATTTATGTATTGTCCCATCTAGTTCCTGACCTTTCTTTATGTTTCTCCTCATAACCGAAAAAAATCTGCACATAAATAGGAGTTTCCTAAAACTGAGGCTGTGGAAGAAAACTCATTTTGTCCTTTCGTCCGCCCGCTTGATTCTCACAGTATCCATAGAAGCTGCATTTTGCAGATGACTTTTCATCTTTGGTTTGAAGCAGAGCTTCTTAAGACCAAATCTTTTGTATTTATGCAGGCTCCCATTGGTGGCTACATTGTTTAACTTCCGTGATTTGTCGAGAAAATTATGATTTGTCTATCTAAATACGTATGAATTTCTTTTTCCAATACTGCACTTAATATCAATTTTGAAATGTTATCTCGTCGCAAGTTCTAAACTCTCCATTCTTCTCAGTGTTGGATAATCTTCCCAGTATTTTTTAACTGATTAGTTAGTCATGAAAGGTCTCATCAGATTTCACAAACATAAATGTTTCATAATAATTACTATACGAAGCATCACACAAAGGCATATGAAAAGCTAATTTGACATGTAAATAGTTAAACAAAACTTTTACCCGAAAAAAGAAAGTTTTCTTTTTAAAGGAAAACTCTTTCATTTTTGAGTTCGACAAAGACATTTTGAACTTCACAAAAATGTCTCATTAAAAATGTAAAAGGATGGGTTCACGATGCGTGCGTTCTAACAAAAAACATTTTCGACGAGAGCGTGCATTTTTGGATACCATTTTCTGTAGTGCCATACTTATAAAACAAAAAGCCCAGTTGTTTTATTGACTGCTTGATATATCAACGTTCACAATTGCAATTCTTCATACGAAATAAGCATTGAAGAAATAGTAAGTTTAAAACGACGCCATACCCAAAAGCTTTAGGAATATCTTGGTTTTGCATCTCATGTATGGAACGTTTTCCGATATTTGCAAAGAAAAAATAGATTGAATATTTTGGAAAAAATTGCAGCCACGGAAAAGACATATACATATGAAGTTTTGGCCATCAGTTATTGTTAATATCAGTGTTATACATACTTAAATGTATAAATATGTATAATATGTATAACTGTGTATATACATCCGCCGTACAGACCCTTAAAAATGAAAAAAAAAACAAAAACAAAAAAAGCCAGTAATTCGGAGGTTGCTGTTCTAATTTCCCTTCTAAAAATAATAAAAAAAAAAATCAGTTTTGGTTGACCTACTCCAACGAGGTCGGCTGAACCATGAACATATCCTGTCCATTTTGCACAAAGGTCTCTTTTAAACTTTCCAATTTTGATGCCCATCTTTAGCTCGGCTGATTCAATTTTTTCTAAATTTTCATTCCTCCATGATTCCCAAAAAGGTCCTATTTTAGCTTACATTATGATTCGTTCATCAGTTATCATCTCAATTTCAACCTCTTCCGTATGGCAATTGAAAACAAAAGATTCAATAGGTTGTACAAATAGAGTAATAGACGAACAATGGCAAACAAGGCCTTTCATACAAATAATATAATGAAATCGAGGCAAATAGGAAAAGGTAGATTAGATGAGTTTTAGAAAAAGACAGAAACTGGAAAACAGGCTTTTATACATTATTGATTTCATGTCGGAGCAGAATGCAATGCACCTTCTGTTTCCCCTTCTCTTCTTCACCGTACAGCTTATGCAAGCCAAAGTTGCACGCACTTATAGGTCGTAATATAGGGTGGAAACAACGCTGTGTATATTCTTAGTAACCTACCCATCGAAATGAGAGAGTAAGGAAAGAGATCCCTCTTTCCCATATCCCAATTGAGTGTCCAAAGGACGTTGATATATAAGACGGCCTAAAATGTTCATGGCGTATGACTGAAACTGTGTATGATATTTATTTTCAAATACGATGATAGAAGTTAGGAACATTTTTTTTTACTCAGATCTCAATGACGTCTCCATGGCAGAGTGCGCATCACACTCGGTTTGCACCAAGGAGGTTCCGTGTTCGATTCCTGAACGTGTCGAAAATTTGATGAAGGTTTTTCAAATTTTCTATTTGGTCTGGTTGTGATTGAGGGTCACTCAGCCTCCTGAGGACAATTGAGTAGGTATGGTAATAGCGACAAGTAGTAGCATTATAAGGAAAATGTTAAAGTGTAGCTTAGGCTTAATGATATTGGAGTGATTGTTGAGAATACCTTGTAATGCTACGATGCCTACTAAAATTGTGACATAATAACACAAATAAGTATACATTTACAAATCTCAATTAATGAAATTTAGCTTAAGCTGAAGCCACGCCCTAATATTGAATTCCGCCAACTGGAAGCCTTTGAGATGGAAGCCTTTGACGTTTGCGATTTATTCTAGCAGGCTGTTCTCTAGTGCTGTTTGTTCTACCAACATTTTAGGATAATAGCAAAAATCAAATGTTGTTTCTTCCTAAGAAGAGAACAACTGCCAGTCACTCTCCTGCGAATGCTCTATCATGTCATTATCGTCACACCACAATTCCATCATTTTATTTTTTATACCCCAAAAAATACGTCTCCGGGACTTGTATGATTGTAATTCCCTTGTGATCAACACAGTGTCCTCTAACTGTTCTAACTTTTGTTTTGTCAGATAACCTGCTACTCCCTGGATTGCAGTTTTGGTTTGACACCATCATACATCACCCTGTAAGCATCCCCTACAGGCCTGCACAATTCATTTAATGTTGGAGGGTTGGTTTGTATGGAGAGCGTTTTTTAGATTCAAACTTTTTGCTTTATATTATTTTTTTCTGCTTCACCAATATTTAGACTTGCATTATTAAATTGGACGAGTGCATTTTTCAGCGTAGAATTCTGCATACATTTTTCATAAAATAAATGAAAAGGGGAGAAAAGTATGATTTTTTTGCATTTAATCAATACCAAGAGGAAAAAATAGTCAACTGTAAAGTTGGGAAAAATAATAAGATCCAAGAAAGAAAAATATTCAAAATTTGAGGGGAGTGCCATTTTTGCTGTTCATTTCAGAGGTCAATCATCAAAAATCAATGGAAAGTATAAACTTTCCATAATGGAGCGTGGAGGAAAAAAAGTAATCTAGGAACCATCTTAAAACCAAATAATCCACAGCGGCGTTACCATCGTAAATGATCTATTATTATTTCCATTACTATAATAGATCAAGTTTATTCTAACCCCGCCCCAAAGTGCCGTATCTTGGGGTGGGGGCTTTGATCCACTATTTTGAAGAAAAAAATGCCATATTTGGTACCTTATAAACATTTAGCTGGGAAAATGTCGACATTTCTTATGGGTTAAACCCGTACTTCTTCGGTACCTCAATTGAACGGAAGACTGTGATTTCTATAATTCAGGTAAGAATTATTTACTGTAAAAATTGTTTCTCATAAAAAATTTAAAATTTTAGTCCGTGTTAAGATTCGAACCAATAGCCACCAAGTTACCAATCTGTCAATCTAAGTCAAAAACATTCAGAACCTTTACGTTACTACATTGATTTGGAAATAATGAAAATGTTTCGTGAGGTACACACACTCAAACAGAACAATGCCTTGTTGAGGGATATAGCTTTTGCAATGGTTGTTCATTTGTCAGCCCCCCCCCCCATTCCACAACCCTAGCATTTACCACAGCGACAAATAATTTCCATTACTGCCATTTCTCGTATTTTGTATTTGTGAAAGGTTCACCGCAAGTCTGGGCACACAATTTGCAGGTAATGAATTATACTAGTCATCTGATGTTTCTATATCTTGCATTACCCAGTGTTGGTACATCATGTAATAGGTTGGTGTTGTAGTGGTAACTTGGTAAGACGTTCTGACTAGTAAACAGTACGGCGTGGCTTCAAACCCAGCCAAGATACTGTCGGTGTCAAGGGACTCTTCAGTCCTATTTGGGATATTATAATATGTTGGGTCAAACGAACATTGTACCGAAGTCCGGAAAACGAGTCGGCGAAATATATGACATCTGGATTCACTGGACATGGATATAGTAAAGTAAGTACCAAAGTCTGTTCCCAAAGAGATCTATGAAATGGAGAGGATGTCTGTTCTTATATGATGGGTTACATTCTAGTATCTACCTATGATCACTAACCTAGCCAAGAATTTTTTAAGGGGGGGGGTAAATTTATTAAATCGTTGAAATTTTAGAGCGAACAATGTGAACTCCAGATTGAAACCTACGATTTTTCGTTGACCCACTGCTTGTACGATAACTCTCGAACGTTTGGTCCGATTTTTATGAAACTTATTATGGACATTCATTTTGTTCATAAGATTTGCTGATTAGGTCCTTATTTTTTTGCTGAAAATAACATGAAATCTGATCCTTTGATTTTGTGCGTAAAAATAACATTTTAAAAAATTTTTTTTTTTTTTTTTTCTTAAATATTTTTTTATACAATCTTGTAAATCCGAACTAAGCGAGGGGTGAAAAAAAACCTTTCAACATTTAAATGCCTAACAAATAACACGAGAATTAGACGTTAAAGATCTTTAAAGTTCATAAAAAAACACGGATTTTAAAAATAAAAAGTGAGATAAGTTTAGATATGAAAGGAGCAAACAAATACTAATTTTTTTTTTAAAAAAATTGTAATAATAAAAATTTTGTAAAAAAAGTTATTCCAACGAAGAAGGAACGTGCCTGAATATGATTTTCATAAATAATATCAATAAGCAGCAAGCATCAGAATGAAGTTGATTAGAGGAGATCACAATGCTTTCACACCATCATGTTGTGGTGTTTTTAAAAGTGTACCTTTGGATTCGGCCACCAAAAAAAAAAAAAAAAAAAAAAAAACGCACATTTTGATAGATATATATATATATATTTTACTAAAAGACGTAATTAATAATAATTAGGACACATGAAATTCATTGTAGAAAGTTTTAAAATATTTTTGCTCATTCGGCCCCGATGAATTTATTTTTTTACATTAAAAAAAGTCCTGTGAGGATTTTTTCATGTTATACATGAAAAATTTAACTGTCCCAGTATTTTTTGTATTTTCTAAAGAAGCAATATGTTGTCCAAAAAGGTCTTCCATTCATCCTACTCTATCCTTAGACGAGGATAAAATTACTATTAAAATACCTTAAAATGTTTAAATACTCTCGAACGCTTTCTCCGGTTATGATGAAATTTGTGGTATAGATATTGATTATGTTTATATTATTCTTCATTTTAACGAAGTGAGTTCCACAATTCACAGGCCTATTTGTATCCTTGTGCATGTTACCAATGGCTGACCCAACCGACAATGCTCTTTTTATAGAGGAAGCAAAATAATAACTCAACAATATGCATCTCACAGTTTTTATATCATAAACATATCAATGTGAATTATAGATGACAATAAAATGAGAGAAGATAAGATTGAGAGGCTGCTCTTCATAATATTCCAAGGATTTCTCGTCTTCATTTTTAAATTAGGACCGTTTTATAATTTGACACGTACCTAAATTTTACGCATTTATGTTATCTTATAGAAGTACAATGAAAGATCTTCGAAGTTTTTACTCCAAGTGCATTTCAAGCAAAGCCCAGTTTATATACTGACTGTCTCACCCAATGATTCATAAACGTATTGCCACGATGGCGAAACCTATGAATTTGGAACACCGATCTCTCTTACATGGCCTAATGTTTCCCTAGTCTCCAAATTCTATGTAAATATTAAAATTCGATATCAAGTTTCATCCAAAATATATGTTTAGGCGATTGGGAGTTAACGTGTGTGGAACTAACAGGCAGACAATTAAGTAGCGAATAATCTTTCAGTTAAAAATAAATTCACTTAGTTGAGTCTATGGATAAAAAAAAGTCAACTGGAGGTGAGTTATTGCAAAGAAACGGACATTTAAAATCGGAGGTGAGGTACCCAAACTTTTATGTAAACTGTGGAATCTATTGTATCTTCGTGTTACTACGGTTTAAGGCCCTTTATCAAATATTTGCAAAGAAAAAATATATTTGCCAAGAGATACAGGATGGTGGTGCAGTGGTAAGACGTTCTGGCTGGCAAACAGTATGGTGTGGATTCAAACCCATCGGTTGCTTGGGTTTGAACGATTCATGGAATTTTATTCTCATGTACTTGAGATATTTACCAATGTGGCACCAAAAGATCTTCCAGTGTAAAGGGTCTCTTTAGTCTTATTCGGGCAGTATAATTTTTTAAACGAAATTTTCTATACTCTCGGAAAAGAACCAGTAACATGTAGTGGGTACTCACACATATTGGCATGTTAAATTAGTCGGGTAGTGAACCCTTTATAGTTTTTAATTTCCGGTTGCTCTTACTTGTAGTTTATCGTGAAATGGGTCTTAGTATATTCTTCTTTTTTTTCATACCTCAACATTCCTCTTTTGAAAATTATTCTTTTATCTCATTTGGTTTCCGTGATTTTTCGTTATTGAAATTTTCAATCTTTCTATTTTGTCGTCCTGGGTGCCGACTACAATATAAAGTATATTATGATTTATAACAGGCCCCTTCTTCTTACATCTTGTCACCTCTTTCTTCTTGTCACCTCGCGTCATTTCTCTTCCTTTCTGATTTCTTATCTTTCATCTGTTTTGTTTAAATAAAAACACAACAATGTAATCTTGTTGACACTTAACAGATCCTCATTCTTCTGGCAACATAGCAACTGAAACAAGTATCGCGTTAACAGATTCAATAATTGCTGGCATCTTATTATGTTGAGGTAATTTGTCAATCTAATTGTTCCTTATTATTTCTATGAGTGCCTACATTAGGGAGTGATCTTTCGAATATCACATGTACATCTCTTACAAAATATTCAAAGATATATTTTCTTATCATCTGCTTGTTCTCTTTTACACAAAAATACTATTGGCTCTGTTTTCTGTAAACCATACACACTTAAACAGCCACCATTTCTCCCCGGGTTTACCCATATGAGGCAAAAAGGTTTTTACAATACCAATCTTCCTTAAGATTTCTTTATTTGCTATCACGTGAATGATACTTCCTAGCCATGATATTTCCTAGCCATCGTCTATGGGATGTTGAATACACCAGTTCCCGTTAGATTACAGAAGTTAAGCAATGTCCAGCGAGATTTTGCCAGGGTATCCACGTAGTTTCGCACCCTCGTGATTCTGCTTATTTTTCCTGCCCAACTGAGCCTAAGTGAGGTCAATGAGGGTAGCTAGTGTGTAAGTTCCCAGCGAATGGAGGGTAAAAAAAAATGGTTCCTATTCGGGCAGAGTACAGTACTAATAAAGCATTCAATGAAATACTTGTTAAATGCAGTTAAATATTCTCATTTTATTTAATTACTCCCGTCAGGAAAACTTTTTTACAAAAATGTCGTTTTTCTTTGAGATTTTCTCTTCCTTTGGTATTATTTTTCCCCCAACCTTTCACATACAAGTTTTATATGCATGAACTTTCCCTCCCCCCCTCCATGACGTTTGTAATTTTCTTTAATTATGTGTGTATGTAATTTTGGGTTCTTAAATCATCCTGGATTAGGAAATGCAAACAACTTTTTCTAAACGCGACGTATGTGCATGAAATTTGTGTTGCGAAGCTTTTAAGACTTTTCTTATTTTTAAGCTTCTTAAAAATCTTAATTGTTTCAGACGAGAGTACATGAAATTGTTTTTGATAAAAATAATAAATAAATAAGCAAGAAATTTTATTTATATGACTCCTAATGTGTAATTAGAATTATAATTTCAATTTAAAGTTGAGCTTGTTTTATTGCATCTTCTTTACCTCTGTGTGTTATTTTAGGAGGGAGAAATTTCTTCTTCAGACTTTCAAAATTAAAGGATTTTGAAAAAAAAAAAAAATGTTTCTTTAAACTGAAGTAAAAGATATCAAAACTTTGAAAGGTGTTAACCCGCCCACCCGCCCCAACACAAAAACCGTAACAAAAACATTCAGGAAAAGTATACAATTCATACATAAACCAACTATTCTTACTATAAAACAACAACAGATTTTCCGATATTTGCACAAATTGATACGTTTGTATCACCATTATTATTATTTTGGCTTAACGTCTCTTTAACATCTGTTGGTCATTCGAGACAGCCGATTCGCCTTTGAATATCATTTTTTTCAAAACGCGCAAAGTTGTGATTCGGGCAAAGAATTAGTTTTGCGATTCAAATGGGAAAACCCGGAACGTTGGCACCGACCTATACACACTACCTTCCACTAAGTACCTATAAAATGACATGTGAAGTCAAGGAAAAACTAGAAGTAGGATTTATGTTCAGTTTTTATTTTTATCTGAAGTAATACGAATGCCGATTCGGGGCATAACTTTTTGAACAGAAAAAAAGGGCTATGGTTCGACATTTTTAATTTTTTTTTTTAAATATAATTTTTAGCTTTATCACAAGTCGCACTCATTCTCAGTCAAAAAGAAAACTAAATTTACTGAACATTCATTTGTCCACATCCTGTATTTTCCTATGTCTAATAAATAAATTATAAGAAAGCTTAGAAAATCCTTCTCAGTTTCTTTATTTTATATTTTCCTGTTCTGAGAAAATTCATGTATGATACTAGAAACAGAGAGAGAGAGAGAGAGAGAGAGTTATCATGTCCTTTTCTTTCTCATCCCCCATTGAAAAAAGAATATGTGAAGTTTTTCCAAAGAATTTTTCCCATGATACAAAATTACCCAGAATTATGTACGTACATTATTAAGCTCTTTAAGAAGATGGCTTTTCCTGTTCTTTTTCAAGAGGGAGAAATTCTTTTAAATATTTCTTCTAAAGCTAATTTGATGTAGTCTTAGAATAATAATAATTACAGAGTTATTCCATGTGTATCTTTGTAGATAAGAAAAAATCGACGATCACAAATAAGGTTTCTAGGTGCTTTATCAGCCTGGTTGTTCGCGCCGAATATCTGATTGACATAAGTATGTGTAAATCCATCTACTTGTTTAAGATAGATCTTATTTATGGGCTTCCAACTCCAGAAGTTCAAACAACAAGAACGAAGGGGTGTGTAGAGATGCAGGATATGCTGGGCGGACAGTAAGCGTGGTATCGCCAATTTTCATTCAGGCAATCAAGAGCTGCATAGCCCTTGAAGATTGTAAACAAGATTTCCATTGTTCTACGTCTGGTTTAATCCTCTTCATAACGTATTTTTTGAAGTCTAATACACATAACAAATCTATTTGGCTCTATTCTGTTATAGAGCCAAATGAGGGATTTTTTTAATACAATTAATATGTCTGTGCTATATTATCACAGACATATCTAGGAGAAGTGAAAATGAAGCAAAGACTTGACTTTATGTTTTATTGTAAGACATCAGGTTAAGTATTTCTGTTATTCACATTTTTTGTTTTTCTTCCTAAAAAATTCACACCCCTAAGCCCCCCCCCACGCACACAGAAAAAGTTTAGTTGTTCAGCAATTTAGTCATCAGACATATACGGTCTCCCTATTCTCCAGCGGTCAAGAGCCAAATTTATTCTGGTCAGTTTCACTTCCTACCTTTATATGAAAAATGTTAATACAATTAAATTTCCTTTTAAATCATGATGCTCTCAAATGTGCAACATTTTCAAAACCAATTTTTTTTTTTTTAAAAAAAAGGCTTTTACATTTTTTTGATTAATACATTTGGGTTGGGGTAGTCTAGTTTGAATATGTAAAAGGTCTCCCAAATGAATATGTATGCAAACCTAATGTTATTATCATCAACGCTGATTAAAAAATATATATAGAAAAAAACCTTTTATGCATCGGGCATTATCTAACATGTTTAGCCGAACCTTTTTTTTTCAATAATTAAAGGGAAGGGCCCCTCCATATGTGATAATCTAATTGATCAAAACCTAATTTATTGGAAGCGAACGGAACGTTTTAGAGATTCAAAGGATTTCGAAAAAAAAAAAAAAAAATGAAAGCTTCATAATGGAATTCATTGAAATGCTTATTCCTAGGTAGACCTTTGGAGAGAGAAGACAGAACATTGGAAATTGAACTTTGATGACATCAGGGACGAAACTTCATAGGAGAGTATATATGTCTGTGTCTCCTTTCCGGAAAACGGATTTCCTAAAAAACAGTAGTGATAAGACATGAATCTCTCCATGCCTGTCATATTATATGACGACTAAAACACCTACCTGTTCCTTAAAAAGATTCAAACTGAACTTGGTCCCTTAGTAAAATTAAAATCTTCGAGTGCATTTTAAATAAAATTTCAAAGTTTCCCTATGGAAAATAATAAACTATAAAATTCAAAGAAAGACCACCTTTTGCACACTTGGTAGGGCTATCAAACAGAAGATCTTAATAATGAAGTAAAATCCGAAATACGCGATAATACTATTAAAATTGTAAAACATTAAGAAATTATTAAGTCAAGTGTTTTTCGTCATTCCACATTTCTTGGAAACCAAAATTCTCATAAACTTTTGATCAATGCATTTCAATATTTCATCATCATTTGAATTATTCTTTTTTTTTTTTTGCACAAATTTTTGTTAAGAGGTATGTTCTCTATATTTCTTCTATAAACACCATAAGAACCTTCAGGGGTTATGTTATTATTATTTTTTTTTTTGAAAAATTGCAACAATCTCAATAAATTAACGTCAGACTTTGTCATGCAAAAGAGAAGTTATTTTTGCAAATTAATCTATCACATGTTGTTGAAAACATATTGATTTATATATATATACTAATTGCCAACGTTTAGGATATGATTAACATATTTCCTAAAAATGATTGACAGACTTTGTATGATTAAGTTTTGTGTGTTATTCCTGACTTACAAGTATGTGTACGACTATATTACTGGTAGGTATGCAATCCTCACGATGGCAGTTTTAAGAACAGTACGCCATAAAAAAAAAAAATCGTGACCCATTTATAACATTTTTTCAAACCTGAATTTGGGAGAATCGTTTATGTTAGGGGAACACCACTACAGGAACAAAAGGAAAACATAGTTATGATTGAGCGAGAAGAAATCTGATGAATAATATGATGAAGAAGAAAATAAAACTAATTGGGATCTTATTTTGGACAAAAATTATGCAGAACATTCCTAGGGGAAGAGTAATCGGATAACGATCAAGAAGAAGACCAAAGATGAACATTTTTCCATGATAGAAAAGAACATATGTTATATGAACTGCACGATAAAATAACAGACCTCCATAGCAACAATGTAGACGCCTTTATGATGTCCTGCTGATGTTATTGTTCGTGTCGATGTTCTTTTTGTGCGTTGATATTGTGGTTTTGTTGATGATTTTGTTGATTTGTATTGTTATTGATTAGAAATATGCTAATGATTCTACTTAAAAAATCTAAAAAATCCACTTCATATATTTCCCCCTTGATTTTTGTTTTTTGTTTTAATGAGCGCAGATAAAACAAATAGAGCAATACATTGGATAGAATGATGTGTGATGTATTCTCGAGTGACGTTATTAATCTCGTTGATGTAAACAAATAGAGAGTTCTTAAAAAAGTAAATAATTAATAATGTCACATTCTAGTGAAGCATCAAAGCGTTAAAATGTGTTTTGAAATTGATTGTCTGATGAGTAGATTGATATTTGACGAAACATAGATGAAGTAGGAGATGAAATCATAGAGGAATGTGCTGGCTTGTTAGTTTTGGAATGTTGTTTAGGCAAATTAGTATAAGCTAGAAGGAGCTAAAATAATAATAATAATAAAAAAAAAATATTTGCGAAAAAGTCGATTGTATCAGCTGATTGACAACGAGTCTCTTATTTATGTTTATCTCTTAATTATTGTTTCTATCTGAAACGGTTTTTTACTGTTTTTTCATTGCAATCAGTTTAAGGGAAAGTTGAATTTTTGGTATCAATCAAAATACGGGATTCATCTTTGTTATGAAAATTGTAAAGAATTTGATAAGCATGGGCAATCAGCATTGCTAGAAGAAGAAGAAAATGTCCCCTGTGGGTTCGAATCTGTCCTTTGAGAGTTTTGAGTATTTCTGAAAGATCAGATGTGATATGAAGTTTAATATTGTTTTATAAAGCTGATATTTTCCACCAGGATGAGTTTTCAGCATACCTTCAGAATTTTTACACTTTTTCTGTTTTGTTTAGAAAAAAACCCTTTCTGCAAGATCGGATTTGTTACAATTTCTTCTATTCTTCCAAAAAATATATTTTCCAAAAGAAGATGAGGCAGCAACGCTCATCTCTCAAATTAGCTGACATTACAAATCCTCTGCAAGAACAAGAAACATTAAATATTCATAAAGTTTTGTTTATTTTTTAGAATTATAATTTTTATTTTATTTATTTTATTCTCAAATATAATGACAAAGATCATGGTGTGAAAAAAAGCTCGGAATTTTGAATAAAGACTAAATAAATAATATATGTTGTCAAATGTTGTTTTGCGTTGCTTTTACAAACAGGGTGATTATGTATTGGTCCCCTCCAAATACTACGGGGCAGATCAATGAGAACAAAATATATTCACATTTATTTTTCAACAAAATGTTCTTGTAGGATTGCGCAATGTCTTATACTCGCATCCCTGCCAGTATCAACCATCCAAACAATATTGGCACCGATGGTAGCCAGATGTATGTGAGGGTGCAGTTCGAAATTATTTTTTGTTTGGTACATAGGTACTCATCTGTCATCATACAACTAATCTTATAATTTAATAATTGACGTGGGCCCCCAAAACCATGTCATCAAAGCAATATAATTACATCACTAGCACAAACATAATAATTTTGCTGAGTTGCTGTCTGTATTATTTTACATCATCAGCTTAGGTTGACTTGGCCCATGAGGATGTCACCCTCAAGTAACTTCTCACAATTTCAAGTATGACCTATTTTCGCTATGGAAGTTAGTAAGTCATAATTGGACTAGAAGGAATTTCGCCTTTGGTATCTTAAAGAAGTGGTACCAGTACCACTCTTCTTTAAAATATCAAAAATTGTTGAAGGCGTTAAAATGGTCCCGTTTCAATGATGTCCTTCTTACTTTAATTGAAACTTACCCTCGAGATTTTCTCTCATGTTAGGGACCAGAAAACGCGCGCAAAGTGTGTCTGTTACTTGATGTAATTTTTACTTGTATAACAGCGACTCTGTGATTCCTTGTGGCTGTAGATCTTCTCCTGACCAAAACAATTGATTACCTTTGATGTTTTATTTTGTAAATATTGGAAAGTCGTTAGGATACGAACCAAGGTTTAGAGGTTGTATAGGTATGGTTTGGGGTGTCCATTCATTATAAATATATACTATTTAAAAATTGTCGTTTGGCGATCACTTCTAGGTTTAGCCATTGTTGAGTTACGTTATCTTTCAGTATACCAACTGAGATTTGTGTTTAATGAGAACTCGTAAAGTTTTTCGTCTTTGTTTATTTATGATTAATCTTTTCCACCCAGTATTCAATGAAGTACTCATGATTCTCTTTATTGTTATTTTTATTTTGGTAAATTGAAGATAAGTCAAAACAATAAGAAGATGAGTGTAAAATATTCTGCACCTTCCATTACTTTCTAATCTGTTTTTAAAAGTTGTTAAATATTAAAATATATTTTAAAAAATGGGAAGAATAAATAATAAATAAAATAAAAATGTTTTCCTTTCTTTTGAAAAGCTATTTAGATGACAAGTAAAGGTATACATTTTAGTAAAGGCTGTTCAAATATTCATTTTATAATTTCTCTCATTTTTCTTATTTTTGGTTTAAAATATAGATATAGTAGTTCTTTTTTTAAATATCATTATTATTAGATGGGTTCATCGATGGCAGTCATGTGTATGTAGTCAAGTATATCCTGTATTCAAATCATCAGCCAAGTATATGTAGTCAAGTATATCCTGTTTTCAAATCATCAGTCAAGTGTGTAGTCAAGTATATCCTGTATTCAAATCATCAGTCAAGTGTATGTAGTCAAGTATATCCTGTTTGACTGATGATTTGAAAACAGGATATACTTGACTACATACAGTCAAGTATATCCTGTTTTCAAATCATCAGTCAAGTGTATTAGTCAAGTATATCCTGTTTTCAAATCATCAGTCAAGTGTATGGAGTCAAGTATATCCTGTATTCAAATCATCAGTCAAGTGTATGTAGTCAAGAATATCCTGTTTTCAAATCATCAGTCAAGTGTATGTAGTCAAGTATATCATGTTTTCAAAGCATCAGACAAGTGTATGTAGTCAAGTATATCCTGTATTCAAATCATCAGTCAAGTGTATTAGTCAAGTATATCCTGTTTTCAAATCATCAGTCAAGTGTATGGAGTCAAGTATATCCTGTATTCAAATCATCAGTCAAGTGTATGTAGTCAAGAATATCCTGTTTTCAAATCACAGTCAAGTGTATGTAGTCAAGTATATCCTATTTTAAAATCTTCAGTCAAGTTTATGTAGTCAAGTGTATCCTGTTTTCAAATCACAGTCAAGTGTATGTAGTCAAGTATATCCTATTTTAAAATCTTCAGTCAAGTGTATGTAGTCAAGTATATCCTATTTTCAAATCATCAGTCAAGTGTATGTAGTCAAGTATATCCTATTTTCAAATCATCAGTCAAGTGTATGTAGTCAAGTATATCCTGTTTTCAAATCATCAATTAAGTGTATGTAGTCAAATATATCCTGTTTTCAAATCATCAGTCAAGTTTATGTAGTCAAGTATATCCTGTTTTCAAAGCGTCAGTCAATTATAGCCTGTTTTCAAATCATCAGTCAAGTGTATGTAGTCAAGTATATGCTGTTTTCAAATCATCAGTCAACTATATAAGTATACGTCTAGTCTTAAATATTTGAACTACCTTGTCAAATCTGAGTACACTAGTGTTACACCCAATGAGAATTTAGACAGAAATGTTAATGGGACAACTCGATACATTCCTACCCCTTGACTCTCAAAATTTCTGATTTCTATGTTCAGTACATCTCGTGCCCGTATTTTAAGACAAGGGACTGATGTAGTTTGTTTATTATTCGAAGATCCTGTTTTCAAATCATCAGGAATGTATTTATTCACGGTGCCATCTGATGCTTTATTAGTTTTGAGTACATTCGAGGCTCACGGTATTTTTCCCAATTTTGTTTTTTAAAGTTTTTGTCGACTTAAAAAAATGTTGTAAATTTTAAACCCTTTTGTGTTTCCTAATAACTCCTCTAAGGGTATCTTGAGCTTTTTATGTCCTAAAAGATATTAGCAAGACAATAAAAACTAATCTCCAAGCAACAAAAAAAAAGTAATTACAAAAATTTTTTTTTTTAAGAACATGCAATAAAGAATTATTTTCGAGAGATTTTTTATGTACACAAAAAGACATAAACTTTAAGTTTATCCAAATTATTTTAATTGCTAAGTGCGTGGTGGTGGTCTTTATTGTATAATTTTTTTTTTTTAAAAAAAAAACATATACAGTTATACAGGTTGTATGTAGAAAATTCGTGGCGATTCCAAATGTTCATGAATGAGTAATATGGGTCCAGGCTTGAGCTGTAAACATAAGTAAAAAAATATTCATTTTTGAAGAGTGGTCTGCCTTTTCTAGTGTTTGAAAGAATGAAAGAAATAGTTACGAGAAATAAAAATGATAAGAAACACTTGATTTTATGTTCTACAATACATAAAGCCAACTGATTTTTATCAATTACATTTCTTGTAATTGATAGTTCTACCAAGTGTCCTAAAGGTTTCCATACTTTGAAAAAAAAGTTGAAAATTTCCTTCACAAGAAGAACGCAATATTTTATACAATATATGTTTAAGAAAATAACATAATTTGACTTTTGTCTTTTCCGAAATGACCAATTCAATTTGAGGTGTGTAATTTTGTTAATTTTTAACGAGACATGGCCATTAAAACGTATCTTAACCCATCGTACTTCACAGATCCTCACAACACCATAAATATTTTTTGAGTCAGTGTATAATCATTTAAGGATCAAAGGTGGGAATATAGATAATCTTTTTGAAATCACAAAAAAACTCAGACCTCAATAACAAATATATTTCGCGGGTCATTGTATGACCAATAAAGGGTTAAAGCAATAGGAACACAGATAATCTTTTAAAGAACAACATTAGTTCTCTCAATGAAATCACAAAGCAACTCACATTTGAACAAATACAACAACAAAACAATTATATAAATAATGTCCTTGAAGTATATTCAACACAATTGAAAACTTAAAGCAAAAAAAAAAAAAANAAAAAAAAAAAAAAAAAAAAAAAAAAAAAAAAAAAAAAAAAAAACTCACTTTTTGTTCCGCAAGTGATAATGCAAAAATAGTGTCCAGACATTCTTAGTGTGATAACTAGGACAATCTCTATTTATGCTTCAGTAAGCCGGCATCACGGCATAGATAACAACAAACAACACTCAGACTAATTCATCATCGCACTGGATGAGTCCATAACCTTGAAAACATAATTCAATGTCAATGAAAAGTGATAACTAACCTAATACCTGCATGGATGGTTAGAATGTTTCTTTGAACTATCTGGTTGAATGGGTTGTAATATCTATGTCTGTAATTTGCAATAATTTATGTCCTATAGAGATAAGAATTACCTTCCTTAAAGCTTTTTAGATTGGATTCAATGTCTTCTTTTAGTTTTAACTGCATCTTCTATTTCCTTGACTTTATCTTGCATTTATTATCAGTGATTCTTTTTTGTTATAATGAACTTATGAGGTTTAGTTCATTTCATTTTAAATATCTATGGGATGAGGAAGGAAAAGGCTAAAGAAACAAAAGATAATTAAGGAGGACGAGGGACGTTTTCCACTTGAAAATTCCTCAAAACAACAATTTTGACTGTAAATATATAGCATTTTTTTTAGTCTTTGAATATCAATGTTTTCCCCTGAAACCACATAGATTTAAAAATAAAAATCTCCCTAATCCTCTTTTAAGCGGGAATAAATAGTTGTCCCACATCCCCGTCTAGGTCAGACCAAATTATGATTTCCTCTAGTAATTTGGGGACCATTTCCAATCTGGGAACTAAAAGTTGCTCTACTTCATTTAGCTCAAATGATTATAAAATTCCATATGTTCGGATAGGATTTTAACCTGTTTACTACATTTCATACTCAGAACATCTTTCCACTACACCACCAATTGAATATCTAGTGATAACTGTGGGCAGCAAGGAGTGTTCTAAATCAATAATAACTTGAAATTGATTCTCGTAAATTAAAAGATTTTAAAATCTATTTCTCTCGCGAAATTGAAAGTTTTTAGTAAATAAATTTAAACAGTATATGACTAATAACTATTTGCTTTGAAATTAAAAGTAATAAAAACAAAACAGAACCTTATAACAATAGCCTTGATTCAAAATAGGACCCGTACCTATAATATAGAAATCTTTTCTGAATTGAATACGAAAAGCTATAACTGTCTAAATCCAAGTAGAATTCAAATGATAAACTTCATGTTTATGGATATACTGAAAAATATTAGTTTTTATCTTGAGGCCAGAGACGTCCTTCCCATGTACCCAAATGTTGCCTGATATTAGTTGATCCTAACTTTATACAGGGTAAAGTCATGGTTATAATTCAATGAGGAGATGGTTTCAAACAATAGAAGAAGAATTACATTGAACACTGGAAAAAAGAAATAATCCAAACATAATATCTAAATTGAAAATGAAACAATCCTTTTAAAGCAGAGATTGTCTGAAGCTATACGAGCAGATCTTAACCACTTTGTAATATTTTTATTTTTTGGGTACAATATTTGTCGTTTTGAAGGCTCTGTTAATACCTTTTATGATGTAAATTTAATACTAATAATAAAATTCTTTTTGTTCTAGGTAAGAATTTGTTCGGGGGAAGAGATTGTGTAAACTTATCGTCCCTCAACCGGTAAGTTATTCCTCAAAATTTCCTATTTTTGTCGCAAGTCGGTCTTCAATTTTTCTGCTGCAAACCAGCTACCCAATTCGAGATGCTGAGCGATCATGAATATGATGATCATGGAAAAAATAACAAAATGGTATTGGTCCAGCACGTGGAATGTTTACGTGTGACCTACCTACCTCGTGAAATCGATTTCAAATGCCAAAATTATTGAACTTTTCCACAAAATATTTTTTTTTTAATTTGGCTTAACGTCTTTTTTACATCTATTGGTCATTCAAGACGGGGGTTTCACTCTCCATTCGCTGGAAACTTGCAAACCAGCTACCCACATTGACCTCACCCAGCCTGGTACACCCACATGACACAACCACGCTAGACGTTGCTTAACTTCAGTGATCTATAGGGAACTGGTGTATTCAACGTGCCATAGACGCTGGATGTGAAATTCTTAATTTAATCTTTATTAACCTTTTAATAAATTTGTAAATAATATCGTTTTCGAACATTTCAAGAAGGGGTTTCTAATTTCTTTCTGTCCGAACATTATTTGAGATGGATATGCCATAAAGGAATGCTGTTATTTCTTCAAGATATATTCTATTTATTTTGATTTTAAATTCCTTTATATCTTCTCCTCTCTACAATTTTCTTACTAAAATCTCTTCTAGATATTTGATACGCTGTCCCTTCTATTTCATTTTGATTTACAAAATTCTTCAAATTCTTTATTTACTCCAACCCGTTCCTTCTTTCCCTCAGAGAATCTTTCTAATTTACTTTGTCTGACCATTCCTCTATTTTTTTCCATCTTATAAAATTATTTATAATCCTAACCCTTCCTTTTATATTTTATTTAATTTCAAAATGTTTGTCTTTTATTTGTCAAGTTGTGTTGATATCTGTTTTATTATTTCAAATAATGAATAT
The DNA here is from genome assembly GCA_012654025.1 of Pachypsylla venusta. Classification (NCBI taxonomy): domain Eukaryota; kingdom Metazoa; phylum Arthropoda; class Insecta; order Hemiptera; family Aphalaridae; genus Pachypsylla; species Pachypsylla venusta. The sequence continues at coordinate 15,712,401 of CM022879.1, read as the reverse complement.
TTTGGAATCGACCAAATATGGTCCTCAAACATTGCCCGACATTCTTTGTCATATTTCTTTTAATTTCATTCAAACCCAAATGTGAAACAATAGTATTTTTCTGATACGTGATGTTGTATCTGATTCTTGTTGTTCATGTGCAGCCACCAGTAGAGTATACCAACTCCAATGTTCTCCATAATGTTTTTAGGCTAAATATAAGTAATAGCTCACGCGTATCTGGTCTTACCGAAAGATATACTCATGAATATTATAATTACATCTAATTTGATTTAATCTTCAAAATATTAAATCAAAATAATATTTTGAAATTAGTTTATTTTTTTAACCCCTTCAAGCATCAAGTAGATTGTTCGGGATACCAGTTATCAATTTAAAAAATCAACAAATAATGAACATAAATTTATATTTGTAGATTCATAGAAAGGCTAATAGTTTCTACTAAACCTACAAATACGTAGACCAATTCGAATCAGCCAGTTCGAAGATTAATTTGTCAATCACGCTTTACAATTTTTACATTCCTTAGAAAATTGTAAGGAGCCAGCGTCTACGGCACGTTGAATACACCACTTTCCGTTAGATCACTGAAGTTAAGCAACGTCTAGCGAGGTTGGACCATGTGGGAGCCCACGCGTGTTCGCGCCCTCATGATGCTGGCTATTTTTCCTCCTTAACACAGGTTGGGTGAGGTCAATGTGAGTTGCTGCTTTGCAAGTTCCCAGTGAATGGAGGGTAAAACATCCGTCTCGAATGACCAACAGATGTGAAAGAGACGTTAAGCCAAATTAAAAAAAAAAGTAATTACGCATGTTATTCCAAAAATACAACTGCTTATTTGCTGAATAAAATGTTTTGGGAATTTGATGTTGATATTTTTGTAATTTATATTAATGTTTTATTCCAAATAAAAGTTTGTTCCAAAAATTGTTTACAAATTCCACCAAATCACATAATATTAATTTCATTAGCGAATACACTTTTAAGTGTATTCGGTAATGAAATTAAGTGTATTCGCTAGTGTTCCAAATAATGTCTAAATCAGTTTTTGGAACATATGTTTTGTAGGTTAACATTAACATGTTCCCGATTTCTTAATGTTTTCCAGAATGTTGATTCATCAAAGATAAACTAATTTGAATTTTAATGTCTGTTTATTATATTTCATATTAGTAGGTATTTGCCTTTAAAATCATATTTGTTCTTCCGGAACTTCTCTTGAATTTGGCTTATAATGTGTTTAGCTTATTTTTATTTTACCTTTTTAGGAGAAGTTTCATTGAATTGGCATGTTCCCGGATTGGTTAAAGACACATGGATTGCAAGACAACATTATCTTGTAACGGCGATGGCTTGTCCAAATAACCATTTTTTTTCTTTCAAATGCTATGGATTTCATTATTCTACATAATATATGAACCATAGCGTTCACGAAATTCTCTAATTCATGAAAGTAACAAATTCTTGCTCGTCCTTTTCTTCGCTTTCCAAAAATCCAGATTTCAAATATGTTCCTGAGTAGATATCCATCTATTATTCCTGAGTATTGGACATATTTACGGCTGTGGAACATGAAAAGATTTTTTTTTTTTTTCAATTTCTTTCTTCGCTCTTTAATCACAAAAACTCTTTTCACATTTTGAATATAATTACAGTTATTTTTTCTTCAACTCCTTCCATGGGATCTCTTTTCTATCCATTATATTCTTATCATTTTCCGCCACATACACATTTCCACCGACCCCAGTCTCGGTCCTTCATATTTCCCTAGAGGTAAAGTTTTCGCATTAAGGTTGTTAATTTCTTATGACTTTAATGTTTTCAATAATAATTATGTGTATGTAGGAATTCTTGATGAAGGTTTGCTTAGCAATGGCAATTACACTTTTCAACTCGCTTTTTATTATTGTTGATTTTCTGTTGAAAGAAATCCTTAGAAACCAATTCATTCAACCTCACTTCTAATGCTACCTCTCAAATTTTCGCCTCCGGTTTGTTTCCTCCAAAATTCAATTTCATTTTCCCCAAACAGAAAGCTGTAATTAATATTTCACAAATTAATGTAATTATCGTGCTGGGCTTAGAATGCATCTTCATCCGGATGGTTGGGTGGAGGGAAAAATTAACGTTTTAATAACTTTTTTCCCTATTTATTACCTTGTTTATTAATATTTTTCCTCGCATTTAAAATTTAGCTTTTCATCAAAAATGTTTGTTGAAAAGTAAAAATCAGAGGAAACCACAAGTTTCTCAAGATACAAATTTCCCACTTTTCCCCCCAACGTATATACAAATATACCCATTTTGTTTCTAATGTATTTAAATCCAGGGACAATATTAAGAATTCCCTTGATATTATGTCATTCGACTTTCTACAAATGATAAAATCGAATGACGAAAATTAAAATTGAAAAATCTTTCCTTAAAATAGAAAAGAAAATATTAGGCCTTTCCTTTATTAAATAAGAATATTCACTTACCTAGTATGTCTGATTTAGCTTCCTTATGGCTCTTGGCATTTCAAGCGCAAAGACTTTCGATTTTTTTTTATTATTATTATTTTTTTTTAATTTGGCTTTACGTCTCATTAACATATATTGGTCATTCAAGACGGGGGTTTCACCCTCCATTCTTTCAAACCAGCTACCCACATTGACCTCACCCAGCCTAAGTTGGGTCGGAAAAATAGTTCCAGCATCACGAGGGTGCGAACCCTCGCGGACACCCAGATGGTACAACCTCGCTGGACGTTGCTTAACTTCAGTGTTCTATCGAGAACTGATGGTGTTCAACGTGCCATAGATGCTGGATGACCTTCGATGTAAACTGATTGCCTGTACACTGTCTGCCTAAATTCAGCCCTGCTCTTTATTTTACTTGAATTTGTTTCGACTTTATTTTCTACATGTCAATTAGAACAAATTTTGAACTTTAAATCCCCAAATGCAAATTTTTTTAATGTAAATACTTTAGTCACACATATAGCATTATACAATGTGTATCAAAAACTGGTTTTACAAAAGTAAGCAAAGTTGTTCATATCCATGCATTAGGGACTTACATTAACTAATATCTCTAGCATGGACTATCCTCATTATGACACAATGTGTACGCAGTTGTGGGAATTATTTTTTGTAAAGTGAAGATCCAACAAAACGTGAATTGTATTGGTCCGATTAAGTGAAGATCCAACAAAAAGTGAATTTTGTTGGTCCGATTAAAAACCAATGTCTTCACTTAATTTGTTATCATTCGGCCATTTTTACGAATATAACGATTTTCCGTAGTTTTATCAAAGAGTTCGAGGCTTGTCGTGGTACAAAACGTAGTTTACAAGAGAATAATCGTCAAATCTTTCGGTCTAATATTGTGCAGAAATACAATACCCCCAAAAAATCCATAATCTCGAAGTTTTATATGAAGCATTTATGCGTTAAAGACACCCGAGGTCAGCTCAGGCGTTTGAGGCTACAATTTTGTGTATACCCTTGTGCAGTCGTGGAATACGACGATAGCTATGGTATTAAGGAAATCAATGCTGTTTTTAGATTGTTTGATTACCTTAGATATTCGTTTTGTATTATTAGTGTTTTAAGGTGAAACTCCATACGGAAAATGTACCAAAGAACTGGGGAATAATTTCTTTGACAATTACACCCTGAACACCTTTATAAATTTTATTCATAATTTTTGAAAATTTAATTATTTGGTTTTCATCTTAATGTACGTATGAGTGAGCTTTTCAGGCAGATCATTTTGTTCAAAACAAAAGTGGCTTTTGAAAAAAATGCTCATACTTGAAAAAATCAGTAATATGGTTCCTAGATCATCCACCAATTTATTTATTTTCGGTACCAGACAGATACTATTAATTCTTTTTGGAGCAAGTTACAAACTTAAAATGTGGTTTAATATAATTTTAAAAGTCGTTTTAAACGTTTTAGGGTTGGGAGATTAATAATTCACTTTAATTTTAATTTATTTTGAAAAAAACCTTCTTCCGTATTTATTGAGCTATTTGAATATATTGAACTGAAGCAGACATAGTTATACCAACATGAAAAAAATTCAGTGCAAGTTTGTTTATTTGATCAATATAAGCGTTAAGATGAACGTCCCCCCCCCNCCAGAGAGGTTAGGAAGCCTCGATTAAACTTGTTCTTCTCATAAAGTCGCTCCCTAAAAACACTTGCACCATTCGGAAGAAAACTAAAATAAATTAAATTGTAGTTTTTTTTTCACGTTACCTAACCTGTACAAATACACACAAAAAAAAAAAAAAAAAAAAAAAAAAAAAAAAAAAAAAAAAAAAGTATCTGCATATTTAAAAAAAAGGCGAATAAACATTTGATTTCTCCAAAATTTCGTCAATTTTCAAGCAATGAAATTGTGAATTAAACAATTAAAAGTTTTCTCGTTTTTCCGACCATTTAATCGTGAAAATTAACCTTCTACTTTCAATTAATCATATTTTAAGTTAGGTTAGTTGCTCAGAAAAAAATTAATAGTATCTCTCTGGTCCCTTATTTTCTTCCAAAATGTATCGTAGGTGCTTTCACCGATAGCAAAGCTAGGTACATACTTAATAAAAAATACTGGCTGGTGTGACCAATTCTCATCCTGGTTCATAGAACCTCCACACTTGGAGTATCCTTAAAGTTGTTGCACAAGCTAATGGTTGGTTTTATGGTATTTTATTTATTAGGACCAATGAGATTCCAGGAGGGCTGCCACACTCATACTAAAGTGCCCAAAAGGATTGCCGTATGTATAGATATACAGGTGAAAATATCTTTACTATCTTAATTGATAATTTGTCAATAAAAACATACGAGCAAAACCAAAAAATTGCGGAAGCATACATTTTACAGATCTTATATTTAGTATGTTTTCATTACAAACGTTGTTCATGTTTTATGCATAAGAATGGTGTTAGAAAATCTTAAAGTCCCAAGTAATTAATAATTTTCAATTCACATCTCACATTGATATCATTTCTTCAAATCTTAAAGTCCCAAGTAATTAATAATTTTCAATTCACATCTCACATTGATATCATTTCTTCAAATTGGACTCTTTTCCATCTTTTAACATGTTGTTATCATTAGTTGTTGTTTTTATTGCTTTCATCTTCTCACAGTTAACAACAAACATGTACATTGCATTGGTGGTGATAATACTGTCATTAAAGAGTATTAGATCATTTAGTTAGAGCGGAGCAAGGTCATTTTGGAACGATGTGAATCTATGAAAAGATTTATCACATTTACAAATGAAACATATGGTTTAATATAATGAACCTTTCGGTGCAGAAAGTGATGAACCGAATGAGAAATTCTGAAAGAAAAATTGGTACTCTACAGAATTTATTTTATTTATTTATTTTAGTTTAGCGCAAACAATTTGCCCTTTTCCTTACAAAACAAAGGACTAAAATTAAAGTTAACAAAATAATTAGTGACTATGAGGAAATAAAACTATAAGTATAAAAACATAACAATAACTAATAACAATCAAAATAAATTCCTGATGACTGTTAGAATTTTTTCATCACACACAATTCGGGTCTATCTCGTGGTATTCCTGCTGTTTACATATTTTGTGATGAAAACCGTGTAACGTTGTTCTAATTATATTTGATCTGTTCTTAAAATTAAAACATTTCCAATCCTCTCTATTAAATGCGGGTCCATTGGAATAATTATTGTAGATAAATTTAATATAGCTTCTTTCTCTTTCTTCCTTATATTTGGTTAGCTCTGACTCCTGAAAAACAAGTCCTCTACCTACTAAATCTTCCGTTAGAGTTTCGGTTTCGAGTAAATAGTGGCAGGCAGTTGCAGAAGAGTAGAGTGATTTATTTTATTTAGGAATGATCAAAATATATAAATTTAATCCAAAGGTGAAAACTAATGTTAGATGCCATGAGCTTCGTAAATGCATCAGTTACATCGAATGGATGAATTCCTCAAAAAACAAGGTAGTACGTTTATCTAAGCGGTGTATTACTTCTCTAATTGTAACGCTCTCATTATTAGGAACAAGTAATACCCTTATCAGACGGAAATAGCAATTATTATTAATATCGGGCAGAATTCATTGTGAAACGCCCCTGACGATTTAATTACTTGTTCTTAAATTTTTGGTTAAATGTTGCCTATACTTAACAAACAATGATCGCAGTTTTTTAAAATAATATTCCAATATCAAACTTGCATAATTAGGTACAACTAAAAGTACCCCAGTTTGTAATTATTCTTGAATAATTTCACATATCACAGGCAAGATATATAAATGAGTATTTCAATTTTACTTTATTATGTTTTTTTATCCTTAATTTTAATTCTTTTAAGTTCTTGTAGAAGCGAAAGGGTCTTCTTTAACAAACTAGTTCACATTGTTGTTTTATATAAAAAAATAAAAACATGTATTGCAGGTCTTTTTTTTCATGCAAAAAAGGGGTTCCATAACAAACAAGTTCAAATAATTGAATATAATAATATTCTTATAAAAAATATAATGTATCGTATGATTGAAAAATATGGGAACGCATAGAACCTTTCTGTCGTTGAACAATCTTCCATTCTTGTTTAAATTAGACCCCAAAGGGATTAAGATCCATTTGTGACCGACTTTCATAGTGAAAATAGGCAATACTTTGTGAGATGGTGCTCTATGGTGACATACTCACAGGCCGAGTTTACCTCAGATGATGGTGTAAAATAATACAGAAAGCAATTCTGAAATATTATTATGTTACTGATGTTGAAATTATATTATATATTGCACTGAATGACAACTTAAAACTGTAGTAACAAACAACAACTTCTTTAGAGCTCATACCATCCGGCTATCGATGATGCCTCTGTTCATTGAAACGTTTTTAGCGATATTGCTCTCTCCACCGGCGGCTTACTTGACCGATTTTTTTTTTATGTTCGGACAATGATTTTTTATGAACCCTGTCTTTATTTCATTCCAGATCTCTTTCATTTTCATTATTGTGTTTTTAATTTATTCTCACGTTCTTCTCCCGTGTGTTCTTTTGATAATGTACAAAACTTGATATTTCCGACACTTGCTTCATTTGTTCTCATTCAAATGTCATTGCATTCTGATTAGATGTATTATCATCCATATCTCTTCTGGTGTAATTCAATCCGATGTTGGACGTATTGCTGGTCAGAACTTCAAATTAGTTTATCTATTGTTATTCTATATTTGGATCTTTCTTAGAATCAAACTCCTCTATAAAAAAAGAAAGAATTTCATGAAAAAAACATTTTTTTTTTTTTCTTCCATTTATGCTATTGGTTCTGTAAAATTTAGATCTCACTCAATTTAGACGACTTTGACGAGAGAGAAATGGACAGTCTATACTTATAAAACACAAAGCCCAGTGCCGTCTGACTGACTGGCTCATAATCAACGGAGCTCCATGATGACTAATCGTAGGGACTTTCAATTAATAAACATCATAGGTCAATGTTCTTCTAACATCTCACTATTATTTTTACTCTTGTAACTTTATATTTCTTATCGCCTTCCCATCCAACATTCTGAATACCATAACTATTCATCAGACTTGTTTAGGTATAACCATTGATATACATATAAGTATACATGGTTGTTAAAGGGCTGAAATTCGTTCCCAAGTAGCTCAAAAACTAATCAGTTATTAATTTTTTTAACGCATAATGAATTTTCATACATGGTAATGAAAATGGCTACCATTACCATTTGCGTGTCTAAAGAGAGCCCATAAAATAATCATCTAATTTTATGAATACAGTTAATGTGCATAACAATATCGGACAGATCGTTCGAGAGTTATCGTGGTACATTAAGAATTAAGACAAACAAACCAACAAAAGAAAATTCGTGGTATTAAACTGCGTTCGGTCAAAAATAATTAAATAATAAAATTTATTCTGTGGAATACAAAAGTTTGAAATAATAATTATAAATGACAAATAAATAAAAATCAAATTAAAAAATAAAAATAAAGAGGTTATATTATTAGGTAGGCAATGGTGGAATGAGGAACCTAACCCAAGCAACAACCTAAGGAGAAAAAAAATCAAATTAAAGTGATATTAATATCCATAAAGACAAAACAAATTTAGAATTGGAGTTGGGGTGGGGGGGGGGGTAANTGGGGGGGGGGGGGGGGTAAGATTGCTACCCACCTTCCCCCCTAAAAAAACGAAAAAAATGCTTGATTAATTAAAAAAATCTGCCCCATCCCCCTCAATTTGTTTGCTATCATGAGGTATGGATTACCTTCTTTTTGTAGTTCGTTTTCTTTATTTTTAAATTTATTTTAAAAGAAAGGGTTCTTTGTTGTGTACCTTCTTTTTGTTTATTTGTTAGGTGGGGATGGTGTGAGGGACTAAGAAATACTAGGTGGTAGGAGCGGCTTTTGTTAAATTCCTCAATGTCATAACACTTGTTATGACAGCCTTACGTTGAAGACAGCCATAATACTCTGGTCCTAAGACAGCCATAATACTCTGGTCCTCACGTTCTTCTGCCCAATTAATATTAGATTGTCTTATTATTTTCAATAATTTAACCTTTGAAATCGACATAAAGAAAAAAAATTTCGCCTCCTTATTTCTCCTTAAGGAGCTATTCCCAAGTACCTATATGAAAGTTAACCCTAATTCGTAGAAGAATGAAAACATAAAATATTTTAGTCAATCAATTGTGGCTTCATCGTTTCCGATAGTAACTACATCCTACAATCCTACATGTTGTTTGCTGCTACACTTATTAAGTTCATGATAGAGCTAAACTTGTAGGCTAATTGACTGGGGCCATCAGAACCATGTTAAAAAATAATAAGCGACTATGTAACATATTTACTACTTCACCAGATTTTCCAGAAATCCCATATAAGCTATCTCGGCCTCCGAACGATGCGTAAAAATAATCTTTAGAACTGCCCATAATAGGTCACTTTTTTATCGAAAAATCTTGCCCCTCAAAAAGTTAATTCAACAAAAAATGTTTGTGAATGAAAATTAAAGAACACTAATCGTGGCGCAATACGATGTAACAAAAATATTCTAAATTAACCTGGTGCAATATGATGCAACAACAATAATATTCTAACCGGATCCCCTTCTCTGACAAGAAAAATGCATTTTGTTGTATCACACATGCACTCCTCCCCCCACCCACCGTGCACCTTTATGCTAAGTGCACTGAACTGTCTTTTTGAATGCCTATTAATGACATTAAAAGATAAATTTGTTGATCAAGATGCATTAGATGGAATCAAAATTGTGACGTTCTGTATTAATAAGCTTCTTCTGTCAACAGAAGCTTAGAGTATTGTCATTTGTATCTGTACAGAATGCACTGGAAGTGGTGCTCAGAGTGCATAATGCACTACAAGATGCATTAGATAGAATCAAAATTGTGACATTCTGTATTAATAAGCTTCTTCTGTCAACACAAGCTTAGAGTATTGTCATTAGTATCTGTACAGAATGCACTGAACGTGGTGCTCAGAGTGCATAATGCACTACATTTTATTAGAAATACTGATAATTTGTAGGAAATGTCTAGCCAGCTCGTAAAATTAAAAGAAATAGTCCGTTTTATTTATTATCGTAGCACTTGTCCTTTAGGTCAAATCCAGACTGTTTGCAAGATGATGGAATGGGGATTTCTCCAGTAGGGTTGCAGAATAACTTATAATCTTTTGATCGCGTGACACCTAGAGAGGTATCACATAATAGAGGTATCACATAACACATAATATTAGCATTCCGAGAGTTAGTCAAGTTAGAGAGCTAACTTGACTAACTCTCGGAATGCTAAGCAGTCCCTTATATTATGTCGTTCTTTGTGTTACAACTCACTCATACGAAGTCTCCTTGAACCTTATTGCTGGACTGCTGGTTCTTGTGATGAGAGTTGAAAGATGTTGAGATCTTCATTAAAGATCTCTCCGATAATATCGTTAGGCATTTTTCAGTCGTTTGATAAAATTGTAGATAGAATTTGATAAGTAAGCCAAGAGAAGATACTAGTTGCAGACAGTTGGACACATATTTTTTCTTTTCCATAGACCCCAAGGAACTTCAAGGAAAAAGGAAGCCATTGGTTCTACGTATCAAGTTCCCTCGGGATTTTTCTCCGACCGAAGAATTTTATTTCAACGATTTCACCCCCTTGTATATTTCGACTATAGATATGCTAGTTAGATCTGGCATCAAATCATATCTTTAGTACCAGTAGAGCTACGATCAATCAAACAATATAAATTCTAGCCTGAAGTGCAAATTAAAATAAAAACAATTCAATTTGTATGGAATTTATAGGATTATTTTAGTAATATGCGTTGATTTCCGAAACACCATAACTTTCAGTGAGTTATGGTGTTTCTGAAATTCTATCTCCTATAAAAGTCCATACAAATCATCTAAGTCATGGTGTTTCTCTAAGAAAAGTTATAACACAAATGTGTTCAATTCAGAAACACCATAAAAGGTTTTTTTCGCCACCTGATGAGTTGATATTTTTGAGCTATGGGATTTCTGAATTGACTGATTATTCTGGAGTGATGCTGTGGTGACTAAAATCTTCTTTGGTCTAGAAATCTTCGAAAACCGTAACAATTTTTTGAGAGATTGTTGTAAAATCATTGAGCACCCCTGATATCTTCCAGTAATCTGAGAGTTCCCATAGGAAGTACACATACATAATCTCTATTAGCACATACTTAAAAATAATTATGACATGTGGCGCACATTTCAGTTCCTTAAAAAATATGCTCGAGAGGAAAAGAAATATATTAATTAGACTATTTGATGAGATGTAACCAACCCGCGTCATTGTGACGCCACGGAGACGCAATGGAATTAATCAAAATGCAACACATTGACATCCTTTGAAAATTTATATTATATAATAAAAAAAACTCCTTGCAATGAAAGTAATTTTTAATTTCACAAGAAGATGCGATCATTATCTTTGGGTAGCAACATCGTAATCGATGGTGTGCAGCATTCAAAATGACTAACTGTCTCAAAACGCTAATTTATTCATGAAGAAGAGTAATTTATACTTCAATATTGTGAAAATTTCTGAATGTACCTACTCATCAATTCTATATAGATGGATAGAAAAACAAAGTACCCCTGGTTGGTCATATTATTTCACCTCTGAAGCTCCTGCCATGCCGGGCGCTTAAGAGAAATGGTCATTCTGGGAGGAATGAAAAACAACTTATGCCATTTTTCGGCTCATATATCTATGCAAAATGTTACTTTAATCCATCGATAATGTTACTTCAATTCAAAATGTTACTTCAATCCATCGATAGTGATGGAAGAAAAACAATTAACAGACGAGGAACTGTCCAATTACCACGATGAACTCGTTTGTAGTCTCATTAAAGGATACAGAACAAATTAAAAAAAAAAAAAAAAAATGTCTCCATTAGTGCAACTGGCCACAACAGTTCTATAGTTCTTGAACTAGCGCATGTAATTCCAGGTTATTTCAGCCGATATTTTTTTCTTTGGTCTTGGACACAAATCTGTTATATGTATCGTCCTAAATTCTGGCCACGTGTCCTGCCCATTTTTTCTTTTTCTCGTGTATAATTTTGATTTAACGATTAAATCAATTTTTCCAACTTTCCTATATGTAAGTAAAATTAAACAGAATTTTACGTGTCAAAGTTAAAAACATACAACAGAGGAAACAATAGTTTATTTCAGTTTTTATTTTAATTTAAAAAATGAAAATAAGAAGCTTCAGCAATTAAAGTTTCCGAGGCACGCTAAACTTTTTGTTTAATTTAATATTAACTTATTTAATAATAATAAACACGCCATAAGCCACGGGTGCCTAGGAGTTGCCACGATTGCTTAAATGGAGTGAGAAATAAAGTATCTATTAAAGAAGCAAACTATCTTTACACTTTAAAGAGAGACGCGATCCAAGGTAGGCCAAATCCGCTTCGGCTGAATCAGATTTCTCATCTCTTACCTCAATAAATTTAATCCTATCGTAAATTATAGGATAATGAAAGTAAAAATTAATGTGATCCCTGCCATGGACAACCTCAGGATGTCCATCATCTTTTTTAATTGTTCTCAAAATCCAATCACATTCACCACCAGTTTCTATCGAGCAAGTGAAGTTAAGTAACGTCTGGTTTGCTATGCGCTCGTATTGAAGACAGTTTGGGTGCTTCACTACAACTTAACTGTTTTTCAGGAAATCAAAAGTATGCACAGAACAAATTACAATTCATTTGTAATGTATGTTTATTTTAGAGAGCTCGTAGATAATTTTATTTTTTGTTTTTATTTCGAGTTCATTAATTAATTAGTTATGCACAAATTGTGAGGAGATTTCTTTCATTCCTATCCCATTAATTCTGTCCTTGGTTTCTTGTTTGTATTTAATTCTTCTTGTTTTATTTATCGTTCTTTATGTTAAAGGAGAAAACTAAGAAGGGATTTGAGTTTTTTTTTAAAAAAAAAAAAATTAAGATTTCGAAAGCAATCAAAAAATTACTAATGAGTAGATTAAAAAATAAAGTTAATTATTCCTTATTATTTAGGCAAGATTTCATCGAATAATTTTAAACTGATTTTATCATTTGATTTTGAAAGCAACTTATTTTTGGAAAAGGATAGGGAACGTTTTGTTGCAGCCAATAATAGCTATTTTTGGCTAATTTCATACTGAACTTATCCGACAACCTGTGCATATCACACACGCCCGTTTTGACGTTTCTTATTTCATATTGCATAAAGTGACTTTTCATTAGAGTTTTATTATCCCCGAATTGGTGGAGAGAAAAAAAATGGATTGGAAAAATAAAACCAACCCGCTTTGGGAAGTAGTCCTACTTTTCGATAGGGAACAGAAATCAGGGAGATATAAGATTTTGATTTAATCCACAATGCCTAGAAATAACGATATAAGATTTTGAACCTTCTTGGCAGTCTAAAAATGATGATATAATACAAAGACATCTATAAATTTACATGATTTCGTCATAGAAATCGCCTCTTTGACATTTGTGTTTTTTGTTTTTCGACATGGATCATGAAGTATGTTTCGGTTCGTGGGAAGTGTGTGAAAAGGTCAGTCAAACACAATCGATGGTATTGTTGAGGGAATCGTATTTAATAGAGGATATTTCCAGAGTTTGTTAAAAAAATATTGATCCACCCAAATGCGTTCCTATTTTGTGTAAAATGAGAGGATTCTAAAGATCGCGATACCCTTTTTATGTCAAATTAGCAAGTTCACGGTATTCACTCCGAACAGACAACATTTTTTTAAACGTAACCTTATCTCTTGTACTAATGTAAGTTTACGTCTTTGCGGCCGTTGTTAATAAATTCAACGGAATTTCGTCTTTACTGAGATCCCTCATTTCTACCCGGAGTAAAAGCCGTAGTTTTAACAGACAATTTCTCAGCTTCAATAATTTCTCTTTGCAGGTTATTTTAGCTTCTATTGAAAAGATTCTTCATGTAATGTTGCTTCTGTTGTGAACTTAATACCCCAGATTGAAAAGGCATAAACTGTTCTATCAAATAGGGGTAACTCTTTAATTTTACTATTTCGCCAACAGAACACTAGGAGTAGTACTGGCCTTTGTTGTCCAGGGTAGGAAGGAGACGAAGAGAGAGAGAGTACTATTTATAAAATGGTATTTTCACGCGTGGTGATTTGGAAATATATTATAGCTTCCGAAACTGGAAACATATTCATATTCCATGTAATACAGTGCCATTAATTCCCCCACCACTTTCCTTCCTACAGACTGACTCTAAAATATTGGGACAAAAATCATTGAGAATGAGCAGTCATTAGTTTTTTTTTTTTTTTTTAAGTCTTTCACATAGACTTTTTGGTTAGCGATGTTAATTGGAATCAACTGCAATATACTTATTAAATAAAGACTACTATTAATGGGTTTTTGTTAAAGGAACAATTCACTTGTAAATTGTTATTATTAAAGCGAATATTGTTGGTATAAAATAATATTCTTGTAAAAATTAAAATGTAATTTGGCGTCTCCAATGAAATAATATTCTTGTAAAAATTGCAAATGTAATTTGACTTCTCCACTAAAATAATTTTCTGCCAAAATTACAAATATAATTTGACATTTCCACTAAAATAATATTCTTGTAAAAATTAAAATGTAATTTGGCATCTCCACTAAAATGATATTCTTGCAAAAATTAAAATGTAATTTGTGGCATCTCCACCAAAATAATTTTCTGCCAAAATTACAAATATAATTTGACATCTCCAATAAAATAATATTCGTGCAAAAATTGCAAATGTTATTTGGCATCTAGACTAAAATAATATTCTTGTAAAAATTAAAATGTAATTTGAAATCTCCACAAAAATAATATCCTTACAAAAATTAAAATGTAATTTGACATGTCCAATAAAATAATATTCTTGCAAAAATTGCAAATGTAATTTGACATCTCCACTATAATAATATTCTTGTAAAAATTAAAATGTAATTTGGCATCTCCACTAAAATGTTATTCTTGCAAAAATTAAAATGAAATTTGGCATCGCCACTAAAATAAAATTTTGTTTGTTTTTTTCTTCTTCTAAATCCTGACATTTTTTCTTCCTAGCTGATTTTGAAATTTAACTGGAATTCACGGAAACAAGAGCGACTTCCTGAACACCCTGCCTCTAAAGCCACAAACTCTACTCTTTCTCTTTCTACTTTACAATTAAAGTCTTTTTCCTGTTATGATAAAATATTTTAGGAGTCTTTGGTTAGAATTTGTCTCTTTTGATAGAGCGGACCATAAATTAGTATTTCATTTTATTAAAACATGAAGTTCCAATATGGCTGCCGGTAGGAAAGGAAATCGTACATTTCTAATATTTTCTATGATCGCAATGGTGGTGACATTTTTCAAATAAACTTTCTGCAAATATTCGTCGTGTATTGTGTTCGTAGTAGCGATATTGTTGATTTAATTGTTTTTCATTATATCATTTGAATGTTGGAAAAAGAACATTCTTAACCGCGTATGGAAATGCGGTTATTAACCTGACATGTCTGTTCGTTTGTCAGAAAATAATTTTACATAAAACCCTATAAAGTGTGTCTTACTGACCCTAGGAAGTCAGACTGCACCTTTGATTTTTAAGGTTCTATACCTAAAGTTTCACAGATTGCAACTGTATTATTAACATTACGAGTCCCTCACAGGAATTTTTCTCAGCAGCTACCATTACAGATTTCGTGACCTTCTCGACAAATAAAAAATAAGGTAAACATTTTAAAATCGTGTTTGTGCCCTATTGGACCACCTGATGCCTCATTTTGCATTTTAACTAAGTAAGGTCTGCAGGCATTCATACTCATTTATCGACACATTTTCAGAAGGAGAAAAAATGGTTAGCATGAAATACTTTTCTTAAAAAACTTTCTGAAAATTTTACCAAGAATCTGGGAATGAAAGTAATCTCTACTTTTTGTAATCCATACTCTTCTCTTTTTGTTAATTTATTTCTTTATTCAAATACTCGTAATTTAAAGAGAAAAAAAAGAGTGTAAAAATTAGCATGACTTAAAAAATGTAAGACCTTTTGCTTTGATTATGCAAAATAAAGGTTTTAATAATTCGCGCGGCTCTTTTGAAAAATGTTGACCTGAACATAGAAGATAGTTTGGCCATACATATATTTTTATGCGTATTACTCATGGTCTGGTGCTTGTGATTCACTCTAACTTGTAAACAGTAGAACGTTGGTTAAACTACAGACCCATAACATTTTAGCCCTATGATTTTGACATATTTTCCACATAATAATGGTTACAAAGAACTGATGTTCGTTATTTGAAAGGACCAAATATTTTTCCAGTGCTTATCCTTTAGTCCCCCAATTTGGCCAATTAAAAAGTTTCCATTATTATTAGAAAAGTGTTCTTTGGTTAGTCTTAGATTGTTATATTTTCGCTCAACAAGGCATTGATGTAAATTTCTTAATAGAGATTTTATATGGACACGCGAGTGACATATTAGACTACTTCTTATCCTACTTGGATTCGCCACGTCCCTGAGGCCCCTAGCGATATTCAGTGATTTTTTCTATTTCTAGTGTTGACCCATGTGTACACTGTACATAATGTATGGATACCAAAATATCATGCTTTACGTACTATCAAAAGTATCAAATCCTTCCCAGTGTTGTTTCTCGATGCTTTTATGGTATTTGTTGTAATTTTTTGAAATAATAATAAATTGTATCAAATATTGACCTTTAATGATGATGAATTGATGAAAAATACAAAACATAGATAATTCTTTTAAAGAGTGCTTCATTGGCCGCCTTTTATTTTTCAAAATAATCTTACTTAAAGAATTTAAATATTTTTAAGTCTTTTTGTTTTAAAAAAACAAGGAAAAACATTAACTTAATCAAAGGGAAGAATAATTATTATAACACTTTCGAATCAAAATTTATATGTTTTTACTGCTTAAAGATTAATGTTCTGTTAAAAAAAATAAAGATTTAAATAAAGTTAGTTAAAGGTGTTAAAAATAAAGGCCTCACTAAAATAAAAGTGAAATAACCTTTAATGCATTTTTTTAAAAACTTATGTATGTATATATTTGGATTGTATTTTTGAACAAGAGTCAGAATTAACAATGAAATTCAGTATTTTATTTGATTAAAGACTAGGTACCTTTTTAACGAAACTTTAAAAAATATAAATAATTTTATTTTTCAACAATTTTCACACTAAAAAATATAATATAAAGCAATAGCATTGTATCCCAAGTCGGATCGCCTTTTTCGAGTTAAAATACACTTCACATTACTGTATTAGTAATAATTAATTAATATTATATTTTTTAACTTTTAATTCAACTTTCAACTAGAACATTCTTACTTTTTATTAATTCAAATGGGTTTATATTTATAAATTGATATAGTATTTTCGTATTTAGGTATTTTTATTGCATATTTTTGGTATAGAAAGCTTTCGTAAATGTTTGCTCGGTTTTCGTTTGTTTTCTCAAAAACCGTCAGAGAGCTCACAGTAGTCAATAAAAAGGCACTGTATTTGTTAATAAAAAGTCTTAATGAACGCTACTGTTGATGAACAGTAGACAACAAAAAGGCACTGTATGTGTTAATATAAACTTAGTCTTAATGAACGATACTGTTGATGAAGTAACAATCATTTTCAATTTGAATGCAACTAAACGATAATGAATATACGCAAAGTTTTAACTTTACTTCTTCTCAACTCACTCATGTGAAAATTAATTTAACTTAAGTAGTCAAGAGCGTAAGAGGTAGGCAAAAAGAGTTTCTGTATACAAAATTATTATATTTATTTATACCACTCAACTTTAAAATCGTATAAAACTTTCTTTTTTTTTTTGAGATTGTAAAGCTTCTTCTTAAATAAATATTTATTTTTGAATTATTTAAATTAAAATGATATGCTAAGTTTTATTTTAGGCAAACTTTTGGAGAAAGGAGAAGAAAAAAAAAAATTAAAAATTTACTTTTTCTAAAGTCAACAGTGAAGAAAAAAATAAAAGGATTAGTATAGAAAGTTTACAGATTTTATTTCGAAATTTTGTATATTTACCTTTTGCAAATGTTTTTTTGGTGATACATTGAGCGAAGAAATGGTCTTACAAAAATGTTGATTATGTACTGCACAAAAAGGCACATGGCTAGATCAGAAGGATGTACAAAAGTGGTCTCTATTTTATATTTTTTTAGGATATCTGAGAAGGCAGGGAAATTTCAAATATTTTGAGAAATGGACTGTAATTTGTAAAATGGATTGAGTAGCTCAAAAGGATCCGAAGTACAGAGTACTAGAGACATGTTACGGTTGTAAGTTAGTCGCAAAAATATCAAAATATCCACTGGCATGGTTTCTTGTCATTGTGGTCTGAGAAAACACCTGCACACTATGGACTTCCATTAGGACCAAATTTGGTGTAGACTTTGCGGGAAGAATGAAGGAACTGCTTCTGAAGTGATTTTTGATTGCAATGCAACGCATTACTTGCTTGCATGGAGACATAGAGATTCATTAAAATTAGTGTGCCAAAAGGCTGATCGAACTTCCTCAGCTTTTTGGCCTGACCTACTTCTGCATGGAAGTTAATTTCGAAGAAGAAAGAGTCCAGTTAATATTTTGATGAACTTGATTTTATACCCCTGAAAAGTAATTTAGTTCACGGAAAACGCATTTTTTTTTTATTTATTTATTTATTTTTTTTTTCATTTTTAAAATTTTTGATTCTAGTGTCCTCGAAGCAAAAAAACATAAACAAAAATGATAACCCAAAGTTTAATTATTTATTTGGTATCTCTAAGTTGTAAAGTATATCAGAGAGAAATAAACGAAAATTTTCAGACATCAGACGACAAGACAATGATGTCTGTAGAAGACGCTTTTATCGTCGATGTAGCGACAAACAAACAAACAAAAAATCACCCTGTCATTACAACCAACAAAATAATAAATGATTCCGGAGGACAAGATAATTCAACAGCCATTAGAAAGTGACAAATGAGACAAGCTTCCATGTTAACCTGTTCTTAAAAAACATCATTACCAACATACTTCTCTGCATACTAATTAATATTTTGAAAATATATTTCAAAACCTGTGATCAGTATCACGCAGATTTTTTTTTTTAATGAGCAAAGCGTATTCTTTCTACCTTCCCCTAATATGCAACCTGAACAACCCCATTACACTTTTTACAATTTTCAAGGGGTTTTTATATTGATGACATAAAAATAATTGACATAATATTTTGATGTGTTCTTAGTTCTGCCAATGATGCCAATTCATTTTCGACAAGACAATGATGTCCAGGCCGGTGGGAAGAATAAAATGAAAAATTTTCTACCTTCAACATAAAGATCAAGTATGTCATTTCCTATTGTTTTTGGCCCATGTTTTCACTATTTCATTTTTTATGTTTCAAAAATAAACCTACCGACTTATCTAAAAGAACTGCTCAGTAACTTTAGTTCGAATCTAACTCCATCCCCGCTGACTGGTCACAATTTATCTAAATAAAGGTCGCAGTGATAATTGCAGTCTCATTAGACATCTGCAACCAGTTTAATAATATTAATGACGTACGTACAGATATGTGCGAACAGGAGCCAAACCTCTACACTGCTCCAATTTTGATGAAATTCGGTACAGATCATGTATGGACAAATATCCTAACACATATTTTTTTAGATTTTTTTCCCCCGGAACCGCTTCCGAATTAGTTTTTTCTCCGCTTTTTTAAGCAATAATGATAAAGAAGAGTTCTTACGAGTATATACATCATTACGTTTCCACATCAATGGCACACTTTTTCATTCGGGGAAGTAAAACTTTTTTTTTTACTCTGTAAAGCACACAAAGGTAACTTGTTATTAAAGTAGGTACTAAGGTTGTCAAGACACGAAACAACGTCAATTAAATATTGTTATTTCTGTGTGCAAAATTACAATAACTACCCCTTTCCTTTTGTCTTAATGTCTCCCTCAAAATTCTCATTAAACCTTCAAAATCATTAGCATGCTACTTAACTACACATCAAGCGTTTGTAATAAGACAATAAATAGCGTGGAGAGAGGTACAAGGGAACGTTCTAAAAGGATGTACTAGGCTTAGAAACTCATTGAAAACTTTTCATAGACTACAATTTGTTAACGATGGAAAACTTTCTGGTAATATTGACGACGTATGATAGGGTGTGTCTTCTCTATTATTAATTATCTTTTTCTATTCTGAGTCAGAAAGCACACTGTGATTTCTGCCATTTTTTTGCCTCGAGAAATAATTTGAAAAGTCATATACTTTTTCGTGTTAATAGAATGTAAACATTAGTCGGTATACGGGTATTAAGCGAAGACGAGCATTTGAATTTAAGGTGGGTTTCCTTGTTATTGCAGTAGGAGCAGTTCATATTTCATCATGTTATACAGATATACAGTTCATTCTGTTAGTATTAGGTACATGAAACCAGTCGCATCTATATAAGGTTCCTCCGTAAGTTCATTATTGCTAGAAATGTTGGCCTCCCTGGCAATTGAATAGGTGTAGCGTATCAAGTGGACTCTGGTTATATAGGCTGTATATATATTTATCAGCTTTTATATTTATGTGTTCTATTCTATTCTTGTAATAGTTTAGTTAACTTCACCTTCCCGATCAAAATTGATCTACAGTGGTCTTGGTTATTCCAGAGAACTATGATCAGTGGTGGATATTGTTCGGCTTGTATGAACTAATTATTTATTATTCTTTCGACCGCCTGGGTGTGAATCAGTTTGTTAATATCCCTGTGTCTGTTATGTCTGCTGCTCTAGAATATTTCCTGTACAAATGAATAGAGTTTTATTCCTACAGGACTCTGGCGCCATAAATGCTATCACATACAACTTACAGGTTCAGGGTCGCTTCTGGGGTATTTTATTTATAACTATTTTAAATGTACTCATAGGTATACCATTGAAAATATTAATAGCTACATAAAGATTTTTTAGCTTTCTGTCCTTCTTTTTAAAAAGAATAAATAACTTGCTCCATTCATATTTCTCCTAATGTGGAATATCATCTCTAAAAAGAACCCTAACTTAATTCAAGTGGGTTTTGTGTTTTATATTATTGCCTTGAAAATGTTCTTTATTTTTTACCACAAAAGACATGTCTTCTTCTTCTTCAAGTACTGGAAAGGGTTCATTTTTCTTTTGTCAATAGGGCTACTTATTTTACAATAAATCATAATGCAGTCTTTTTACATGTGTATATCCACCGATGTATGTAAACACTTGTCCAGAATGCTAAGTAACTCTTTTTTTTATATCAAATGTCATTTTTGTTGTCTTTTGAAGTGTCAATGTTTTGTCTTCATGTGTGTGAGTAACGAAATAAAAGAGCAAGAAAAGAAAGTCCTATAGTCTGTACTATTGGAATGTCAAATTGAGTCCTTCAGCCATTTTTTCTGCATTTTAATTTGATGTGTGTTTAAAATTGAATTTTAGTTAAGTTTCTAGGTATTCTTTCTGTGTTAGGCTGACATTATACAGTCTAAAAAGCTCAGAACAAATCGGAAATCGGTATTTAAGTATAGTATAATTAAAAAAAAAAAAAAAATTTAACAATTCAGAATCGCTGGAAGGATTTGATTCCTTGCCCAGAATCATTAAAAGAACTTTTTTACAGGATTGATTAGCCACGGAATCCTTTCTTGTCCTTAGTATTCCTTGGAAGTTTCCTTTAGGAATTCCAGAACTATGAAATTCCAAATGAAAATGAAATAATAATTATTATACATTTAATTTAAGCATTTTAATTCAAGATTTTTTGGGAAAAATCTCGAGATATGCAGAACACGTAGCTGCAAACTTTCACACAATTCAGCAAGTTTTAATAAATAATAGCTATTCGAATACGAGTATTTCAATCTTTATGAACAAAATTTATAAGAAAAATGTCTACAAAAATGTCTTTTTTTTTTTTTTTTAAAAAAAAAAAAAAAAAAGAAATGGAAGGGTGTATGATGCAGATTTGTGGTAAACTCGTTGGCAACATGCTGTGGGCTCAGAAAACATATGAAAACCTTCAATGAGAACACAGATTTGTTTTTGACATGTTTATTTTCATATGCATACATTATGCCTTCTCATATTAAAGCATTTTTTTCGTTGAAAAGGTTGCTTCTTAAGATATTCTTCGTTTGTTGACATAAGACTCTTGTGAGCGTATATACTAAAGCTTTACCATTATATTTCGGATTATAAAATATTCTACTGGATGGTTGAGAATATAAATACGACGAGTTGCTTCACCACAAATATGCTTCTCTCGTGCTCTACTTGATCCATCCACATAAATCTCGAACCCCTTTAGATCTTTACTTCGCATTATTACTTGCTAAGCCATTCCTTCATGTTATAAATTCTCTTTAGTCTCCCTATTGATCTTTTCTTGAGTTTATTTTTTTTAGCTCAATCCCTCTAATATGACAAAGAGTAACTTATTAATTAATTTTCTTCCACCGATGATAGTCAAGAAATGCTTCTAAAACTTTGTAGGACTTTCTAGGAAATAGTACTCCTTGCGCTTAACCTCCTTAAGCTCCTTAAGGAGTTAATTTAGGGCCGGCGTTTTTCTAAGTATACCAGCATTCTACAACTTTCTGTTCAGTGGCCACACTCTATAGATGTACCCTTTCCTGGATCGGCAACTCTCGCTTTTCAGAAAATACATGCGTAGAAACTGCGAATCCCTATACCCCTCATACTCATGCCTTTTCCGATTAACTATTTTGCTAATGATTTCATCTTTATTTTGAAGCAGAATTTTTTGAAAGCTTTGATTTCCTCCCTAACACCAACCTTTACGAGGACTTACGAGGACTGAGGTGAGCACGCCAGGTTCATTATGTAAAGGTCCTAACTTTACATAATGAAGCTGGCGTGCTCTCCTCAGTGGCTACATGTGGAGACTGAGCATGGCGTTTCTAAATCCTTAAATTAAAATCCATAAACAGCCAAAGGGGTCACAAAGCTTGTTTAGAGCATTATCCCCAAAGCGAATAACAAAGAATTTATCACAACGCTATAATTGTAATGTAATATATTACCACCCTTATGTTTCAATCAAATATGCATTTATTCTCATATTTATAACAATGTGTGTAAGAAACATGTACACAATATAAATAACATCGTCTACCTACATAATATATGCGTACATATCAACATGTTGTCATATGTACTAAAGATAACAACTTTTAATAATGTAAAACCTCAGCTTTATATCATCTTGGCCCGAGACATGTTGACAAGAAATATTAAAGTTGGGAGTGTATCTGTTTGGTAATACACAAGACAAAACTTTCGGGAGAACAAGATGTTGACAAGCTTATTTACGAGCCATTTTTTTTNTTTTTTTTTTTTTTTTTTTTTTTTTTTTTTTTTTTTTTTTTTTTTATTATTATTATTAATATGAATTTATTGGTAGGATTGCGCTGTGAACTATGACAATTTCATTATTATTTCATTTACTTCAATTTCTACGATTTGGGGAGAATATGTATATAAAAAGTAGCCAACGAGGGGAGCAAACCAGCTTCATTAGGTGACGGTCCTAAATCCCTGAATATACAGAAGATTTGGTGTTAAGAAGATCATCCAGCATTTGAAGCAAGCGAGGGTTAGCGTACCAGGATAAGTTTTCAGCTAAAGGGAGAAGGCAAAAGTTTGTGGCATGGTAAATAAAGAAAAGCTACGCCAACCCCAAATTGAATTGGGAAAAAGTGGTTTTAAAGAAGAAGAAGAAGAAGATAAAGATGAAAAATATATATGTGTATGGGAGAAATATTTTCCTCGGCACCAAATTTGATATACTTATTGGTTTGTGAGATAGATTTTACATTAAGAAAATATGAAAAACATGTTTAAAAATTAGATCAAAAATGGGATGACAAGTTTAAACTTTGGAAAACAATTATTGTTGTTTTTAAATTGACGACAAAGCGTGACACAAAATATTAGCAAAGATTACAAAAATTATCCAAACACAAAAATGAAGAAGAAGCCTGATTTAAATTCTAGTCAGACCATATTGTCACACTATAAGAAGAAGTATCCAAGGCATTACAAATGGCTGAACAATGGCATATTAATGTGCATATCAAATAGGATACTGGTGACAAATATAGACAGAATATGCATACAAAATCAAATATGAGTGTAGATATCAGAAAACTTTTGACCCACATTGGAAGTTAAAAACATTGTCAAATATGACTGTCATACCCATTTATAATCACGTAATAAATATTCAATGTACCAAATGTGTGTGACCTATAAGTATAAGTTTTATTTTATAAGTGTGCTTTCCTTGGACACACTTTGCTCTCTGAAATATACAGTATGGTCGTTTGCATAGACAAGCTTCGCAATTTAGTGCATCACACTCTATTATTTTCAAAATAAAGTTTTTTTTTCCCCAAAAACTTCTACTTAGCTTGAGAGTGTTTAGGTGCTGAATGAGTTTCCTGAAGAATATAATAGCGAATGGCAGAGTATTATGAATGTACAAAGCAGAGTGAATTGCACAAAAATCACATGAGTCTGATGAAAACAAATGGGAAGCTATCAATTGTTCCAATTAACGATTGTGCGTATACGCCCCAGAACAACATGGAGTTTAACACCCTTAACTGAAGATTATCACTATTAACAACAAACCAAAAAGGTCGTCGACTGGCTTTGTCAAAGTTTTTGGAAGCACCTACTAGTAGATCTGTTCCATATGACAGTCCAGTCAACCCCACAGGACTAACACCAAATTTTTCGGAGCACCTACAGTCGGTCCAAATGACAGTCCAGTCAACCCCACAGGACTGACCAAAATTTTTTGGAGCACCTACCAGTCGGTCTGTTCCAAGTGACAGTCCAGTCAACACCACAGAACTACTGAAATGACAAAATTCCAAAAAAAAATTCAATCCCAGGAGCTGTTGAATCGACATTTCCAACTTAATGCAACTGCTGTTATACTACTACTACGAAATGCATGACAAATAAAAGACCCACGAACATATTGGACCCTGTATAGAACACAATGAACAAGAAGAGGAGAGAATACTCGAGCATATTAATGATCTGTTTCGCACAGACACACCAACATTATTGGGAATGACATTTTCAAAATGACTATAAAATTTATGATCCTTCTAATTTGATTATAGTGATAACCAATAACAAATTGTTAGTAATATTACCGTTGTTCTTATAATAATAATTGATAGCTTTCCATTTGTTTTCATTTTGAAGGTTTTGTATGAGATTTGATTAACGGTAAAATCAAAGATACTGTTTTTGAGATGGTTGATGAATTTGCAATGGTGCAAGAGGAATGCAATCAAGGTTCTATTTTACTTTCCAATGTCAGTTCCACAAAAAAAATCTCACAGTCTATATTGGAAGAAGACTTTTCTATATTAAGTAGGATTGTACTTCTATGGAGAAATGATAAGTTTGGTAGACTACAGCAAGACAGTGTGTAGAAGAAACCTGATGATAATGTGTTTCTCTCCTTATGGACAAAGGTACAAAGGTGTCTGTAAAATTTGTGTTTCTATAAAGATGGACTCACAGGCGATTATTCTACTCTGGATTTTCTACCGAACAATGATCCCCTATCTTTCGTTCAGACGACAAAATGTCCCCGTATATTTCGACTATAGAGCGAATCATTTCATCTGGGTAACTCCAAATGCTGAAATCTGGCATTGAATTATATATTTGAAACAATTGCCCCATATGCAGATCACAATAAAAATATTTGAATATGAAACCTACTATTACCAACCTAGGACTTCTCCGTGGCAGAGTGCGCATCGCACTCGGTTTGCACCAAGAAAGTTCCGGGTTCGGTTCCTGGACGGATCGACAATTTGATAAAGGTTTTTTCAAATTTTTTACTTAGTCTGGTAGTGATTGGGGGTAACTCAGCCTCCTGAGGACAATTGAGTAGCTATGGTAATAGCGACAAGTGGTAGCCTTAGTGATATTGGAGTGATTGTTGAGAAAAAACTTGTAATGCTATTATGCCCACTAAATTGTGACATAATAACACAAAGAAATACCTATATATTAAAAAATTACCAACCTAAACATATTAAGTAGAGATCCTGTTGGGACTTTGGCTCTCTTTGTTCGGAACACAGTGTGAATGTCATCTGAAACAATATAAAGACATAGAAATTTGAAAAAAATCATACATTTTTCGTGAAAAAAAATTAACAATTTTTTATTTTTATATACATAAATCCACAAGATCTTCACAAATCAGTCATACTATAGCTTACCAATTCTTCAAACAAAACAATATTCTCTCTATACAATGTTCTTATTGTATTTTTGTATCATAGGCCTGCTCCAATAAAATTGTAAATACGATTGGTCGTGATTGTTCAGAATCGTGACCTTTCAATACTACTCGTATCACTAAGTCAGATATGGAGAAGACCAATAATTATGATGAATGACTTGATTTAGATCTAAATAAGTAATTATGTTGAATTGCATTGCTGAGCATTTCTTGCAAGCACATAAGATGTTATATTATAATTTCAAACGTTGGAACTTTATTAATGTTATCTTCTTTTTGGTATGTTGCAGGTAAATTCAAAAGAACATCAATCAATAAAGGAATCAAATGGTAAATAAATGAGGAGTTGGCAAGGTGTCGATTTCTGGCCGGAGCAATAGATGGTCACCGTAGTTTGGAGGCGGTAAATAAATGAGGAGTTGCTAAGGGTTCAATTTCTGGCCGGAGCAATAGATGGGCACCGTAGTTTGGAGGCGGTAAATAAATGAGGAGTTGCTAAGGGTTCGATTTCTGGCCGGAGCAATAGATGGTCACCGTAGTTTGGAGGCGGTAAATAAATGAGGAGTTGCTAAGGGTTCGATTTCTGGCCGGGGCAATAGATGGTCACCGTAGTTTGGAGGCGGTAAATAAATGAGGAGTTGCTAAGGGTGCGATTTCTGGCCGGAGCAATAGATGGTCACCGTAGTTTGGAGGCGGTAAATAAATGAGGATTTGATAAGGGTTCGAATCCTGGCCCGAGCAATATATGGTCACCGTACTTTTGAGGCCCACTCACTGAGGAGCTATGGAGATAAATGCGCATATCGATCAGATGTCAGCATTCTAGGTAAATTTGAAAAAATCAGAGTAATTGGATAATGATAGATATTGGAAAAATCCTGCAATGCTGCAGTGAGCACCAAAGCTGTGATATAATAACATAAATAAACAGCATTTACAAATTTCACAATATTCCTGATAATTTTAAGTTAAAATTGTAATATTTTTGATATACCTACTCAAAGGTCCTAGCTTAATTTTAGTGATATTTTACAGTTCACAAATTTTATCTTGATCAACTAGCCCTAAAATTATGGATCAAAACGGTGGTCCAATAGGCCTAAAAACGAATCACATCAAAATCGGTTAAGGCATTCGAAGTGTTATCGCGGTACAAAAATCATAGTGTTAAAACTAGATAAACAGGTGGTGTTAAAACTAGATAAACACTTGGTGTTTAATAAACTAGAGAAACATGTGGTGTTAAACCTATATAAAGACGCGGTGTTAAAACTAGATAAACTTTTTTTTCATGTCTCAATGTTATATTTTTTCATAAGAGATTTTATTCAAATAGAATCACACGCTCAAATACCTAATTATGGTTTAACTGAAGTAACGAAAAATAGGAAATCTTTAAAAAAAAACTATAATTACTGATCCACTCCGCTTTTGTGGGGGAAGACACTGTTCCATGTCGTCTTGAAATTCCATTGATTCGTCGTACGTCGAATCAACTTGTCGGATGTCAAACAGAAGATGGTTACTAAGCGGTGTATTATTCTGAATAAATCTTTGTAGGCATTGCTTAAATCACGTTTCTTCAAATAGTTTTACTGTTTGGTTCGAAATCAACATAATATATGGTTAACACTATGGCTCTAGCATTGCTCTTGGTTAATGCTCTGTACAAAGATCTTTGAGAATTGTGTTTGATGCACTCTTCCATGTTGGCAGAACTTAGAATGTCACTGATCTGTTGCAAGATGCATTGTGCTTGACACTGCACAGAGATCTTCGTGAGCAATGGTGTTTGATGCACTATTCCATATTGTCAGCATTTAGAATGCCACTAATCTGTTGCAAGGTGCATTGTACTTGACACTGCACAGAGATCTTCGTGAGCAGTGTTGTGTGATGCACTCTTGCATATTGTCAGCATTTAGATCTGTTCCAACACGACCTATGATGTTTTGACATTATATTTAATATGCTCTCATGGTTAGTATTGTGTACAGAAGGTTACCTATTCATTAATAGTTCTGATCGGGTCAAGAGGTGAATTTCGTTAATTTTATATAGTAGATCTGCCTACTTACTATTTTTTTTTTCTTCGTCTGAATTCTCTCTTTATCTATAACTGCTGTTTATTTAAGAATATGTTCTCTCTTCCATGCATATTCTTTAAGTTAGCATTGAAGTTGATAATCTTTTAAAAATGTATTCCCCGAAACCACTTTTACACTACTTCAGGTCCCATTTCAGTTACTTATTTATTCTTTTTATTTCTGAAAAAACTTCTTTACATATGATATTTAGTGATCCATGTCTTGTGGATAGTGTAATTAGAATAATTTTAAAAGTGTTCTAGATATAAGAATGGACTGACAAGAACAATATTGATATTAAAAGGGCCAAAAACAGACATAATACCTATGAAATGGGGTGAAATGAATTCAAATTGCTCTTAAAGAGGTCTCCAAATCAAAATTGTACACGTATTTTTCGAGTAAAGTACATTTTTATTTTTCGTTTTGATATCCCCATGGATAGAAAATATTAACGTGGTTCGTAAGCTCTTTTCTTTTTCTGTTCAATTTACAGTATTTTATACAGTCTCATTTTCCGCTTAGTGTCTTATATTGGTACTATTTCCAGAATTTGTTCAATCTCTAGTCTTGGTATTATTGGGATGAAGCATCGTGCTGGACTGAGCAGAGTACATTTATTAACATTGCAGTTTGACTGCTAGCAGTTCTCTATATGGTGGCTTCATCATTAACTTTGTTGCTAACATTTTTCGTTACTATTATTTATTTTTAGAACATGTGTTTCAAGGTGATCCAGAAATTCTCGAATGTTTTTTTCTTCTTCTCTTTTTTCGTGTGTTCATGTTCACATTATCTTCTTCTCTTCTTTTCCCGCGTCAAGAGGTTTATTAACACGCGGTTCTTTGTTTTTTGTTAGAGTTCTTTTTCTGAAATCAAAATTCATGTTTGTAAAAAAAAAAAAAAAACGCAAATTGATGAGCAAAGAGAAGAAAAAAGGTTCTATTCCACATTCAGCATTTTATAATGATAAAAAAAAAACGTGACTTTTGTTGTTGTGCAAATGAGGCATGGTAGAAATGACAAATGCCTTTGTCAATGGCTTGTATTATTGTCCTAAATTGATAACGTTCTTTGATCCATATTTGCGATCTAGCTTATCAATATTTGACATTGCATTTATTATTTGCAATTGATTGATTGATTTCATTTCTCTCTGTGTTGGTTTTTGTTATTGTTTTTATTTCTTTGGCATTCAATTGTAAAATCCATTCGTATGTCGTTATTGTCTTTTTTTTTTAGATAAATTATTTAGTATGTTTGTAGTCATTGTGAAATATAAATTTCAAAAATTTTGTGTATCAACTACAAATCTAGAGAGTCACGACCGCGTTCGTCCGTTACGACATCGTCTGGTGAACTAAATCAAAATCAAAGATGCAGAGTATGGTATGGTATATGATTACAGGTGGGTGGTGTTGGGGGGAGGAATATATTTAGCTTCTTACTTCATATTATATTATATGCATTTATGCATATGACCTATTCACATATTATTTAATTTAGATATTTATTTTTTTAAAAAAATGTTATTTGCAATTGATTGTGTTTTTTGCCATAAGCGTTGACCATTTTTATTGAAATTTTCTTCTCATAGTATCAATGCGTAGTAACTGTAATTTGCTGATGACCTTCCTAACACCAAACCTTCTGTATTTATACGGGCTAAGGACCTAGAGAAACTGGTTTGCACCCCTGTTTGCAAACCAGAAACTGGTTTGCACCCCTCGATGGCTACATTTATCAGTCATGTGACTGGCTACATTTATCAGTCATGTGACTGGCTACATTTATCAGATATGTGACTGATAAATGTAGCCATCGATGTGACTGATAAATGTAGGTTATACTATAAACTGTAACAAATGATCATATTTTCTGTGTATATACCTACAGAAATATTATAATGGCCAAATTCAACATCAGTAAAATTAAAATGTATTACCCATGTATATTGACCGTGAACTAGCCACTTATTTTCCATACTCCAATATTTCATCTATCAACCAGCATTTATCTTTAACTTTTTGAATTATTCTTCAATACAAAATTATCACTCAGATCAGCCAGCGTCTATGGCACGTTGATTACACCAGTTTCCGTTCGATCACTAAAGTTAAGCAACGTCCAGCGAGGTTATTCCATGTGGGTTCGCGCCCTCGTAATGCTGGCTATTCAATGTGGGTAGCTGGCTTGCAAGTTTCCAGCGAATGGAGGTTGAAACACCCGTCTCGAATGACCAATAGATGTTAAAGAGACTTTAAGCCAAATTAAAAAAGAAAAGAAAAAAAAAATCATTCATATCAGAACATCAATTTTAAAACTATTACGAATAACTTTCCATACATATTTCTACAACTTCGAAAAGAGAGATATAGCACCATGTACTAGATTGGCTGATTTGTTTCTAATATTATTTCCGGACAATAGATTCTCCACGTGCTGTTTGTATCCGGGTCATCATGGTCCGGCTAAACATATTTATCGGGTACCAGACAGATACTATTATTTTTTTTTGCAGCAAGTTACAAACTTAAAATGCGGTTTAATATAATTTAAAAAGGCTTTTTAAACGTTTTAGGGGTGGAAAATTAATTAATTCACTTTAATTTTAATTTATTTTGAAAAAAACCTTTTTCTTCCGGTACCAGACAGATACTATTAATTTTTTTTGGAGCAAGTTACAAACTTAAAATGTGGTTTAATATAATTTAAAAAGGCTTTTTAAACGTTTTAGGGGTGGGAGATTAATTAATTCACTTCAATTTTAATTTTTTTTAAAAAAAAACTTTTTCTTCCGTATTTATTGAACTATTTGAATATATTGAACTGAAGCAGACATAGTTGTACCAATATGAAAAAAGTCCAGTGCAAGTTTGTTTATTTTATTAATATAAGCGTTTAGATTAACGTCCCCCCCCCGAGAGGTTAGGAAACGTTTTGATCGGCCATGCCTCGATTAAACTTGATCTTCTGATAAAGTCGCTCCCTAAAAACTCTTGCGCTTTCTCCAAAGTTTCGTCGATTTTCAAGCAATAAAATTGTAAATTAAACATTTAAAAGTGAGTTTTCTCGTATTTTCCACCATTTAATCGTGAAAATTAACCTTCTACTTTCAATTAATCATATTTTAAGTTAGGTTAGTTGCTCAGAAAAAAAATAATAGTATCTGTCTGGTCCCATTTATCGATTATATTTTTGTACTTATAGTTGAGTTGTTGAGTATCCTAAACCGCTCTGAAAACTTCCCATCTCTCTTGAGAAGAATTCAGCTGACCTTGGCTAGAGCAATCAGTTAAAATATGTTTTTTGGCAATCTTCCTTTTGTGAGGCAACTTATCATTGGACCCCATTTAGAGCGATTTTTTATGTAATATATTATTTATTCTAGCAAGCTCGGCTTTCTTTGCCAATTATAATAGAGGCATGGTCTGTAAGATTAAAATTTCAATTTTTCCCTGTGTAAATCATTAGACACAATATGACCTGTGGCTGTCGAAAAGTTTGTAATAGCTGGTATACGAACTAAAGTTTTGGTATTTTTTTTTTTTTTTTTTTTTTTTTTTTTTTTGGTTAACTCCATTCCTTGTCATTTTTTTTATCTGCAGTTCCATTAAAAGTGACGTTTTTGGCGATTATTCGTTTCCGTTACATATTTTTCCTTCCTTCTTCTGCACCCAAAATGCAAGAAGAACCTAATGAATGTGTTAATACCTAATATCCCTTTATCTGGCAAAGGGATATTGCGTTTACAATTTGAAAATTTACAATACATTTTTAAGCATTGAGAAAATTTCCACTCACCAAATAATGTCAAAAATTTCATCATTGCGGAAGTATAAATATTTATATTGTTTTTTTTTTTTTTTTGCTTGTTGCATCATATTTGTGTGGTTCAGTGTGCAGACGGTTATTAATCATACACGAATTTTGATTATGTATCACCACTCAAACTATCATTGGTTGGATTTTGCTGGTGCCGGTGTCGGTACCTTCTCCACACAGAATAGAATGTGCACAAGGTCATTCAGTATTTGGACAACACAAATATAGTTAACAATAGCCTAGGGCTACTCATCAAATAATTTACCTATCCAATAAGTTTCAGTTGGTTCTGAAACTTCATCTATAACTATTAGAAGAAAAAGTGGCCAGACCAGAGTTGAAGCACTATTGATTGTCGAGAACAACACTATCGATATTTTTTCAAAATCCACGATTGCCCTATTTAAGACTATAAAGCTATGTATCTTTTTTTTTTTAATTTGGCTTAACGTCTCTTTAACATCTATTGGTCTTTCAAGACGGGGGTTTTACCCTCCATTCGCTGGAAACTTGCAAACCAGCTACCCACATTACCCAGCCTGGGTTGGGCCGGAAAAAAGAGCCAACGATACGTGGTGTTCCCAAGCGGTCACCCATACAAGTACTGACCACGCCTGACGTTGCTTAACTTCAGTGATCTGACGGGAACTGGTGTATTCAACGTGGTATGATCGTTGACAATCTATATATCTAATCTCAGGATTAGACTCTAATAATTACTGCAAATTTCATGTTTTGCCATGAAATTTATCAAAATCAGAAGTAATTTTTGGATCTGAGGTGGTTTTCGCCAATAAGAGAGGATTCAAAGAACTCCATTGACTCGTTGGTAGAGAGTGAGAAATTGAAATTATCGTCAAAAACGAATGCCAGATAAGTAGCAATACACATCAAGTGACAAAATATTATTTACAAGTAAAAATGTTCATTATTAAAAATATTTTTCAAAACGCTCAATAATAGAGAGACTTAAAGTTATGTTCAAATCCCCTATAATATAAGGCATATCGTTCTTCAACAGTATGCCGGTGAAACCAGAAAGACAGTAGGGTTCCCTTAAGAATATCAGTAATTGCTACATTTGAGACTGATTCTCTCCAGCATGAATGTAGTGTAGACGCTATAATAAAATAAAAGAAATATATTTTAAAAAGTAGAGACCAGCATATTTAAAAAAAAAAAAACAAGAACTTTTGAAGATTTTTTTTTCTTCTTCTTTAAAAGCATTCAAAAGTTTTAAAAAGTTTAAAAATTAAGTTGATGGTCATAAGACATAAAAATAAAAGCTTTCAGTCCAATCAAAAGTTTGATGCTCAAAATAATAAAAATCATAGCCCTCACTTTGGCAATAAATATTGTAAAGTCTTACGATTAACCCTTGGTTGCACGATATATGAGTTGGAGTTGATCTCGTACAACATTTGGTGGTTACATTCACATTGAATGTAACCACCAAATGGTTTACTATCAAGCGGTACCAAATTCAATGATTCGATTGAATGTCACAAGGCATGATACGAAAAAGAGACAAAGTGTGATACTTGCCGCGCCGTCCCAAATTCGTCTGGTTCTGCACATGACGACATTCGAGACGCTCATATCTATCACGTGATGCTAAATTCTCTCCTATCTTCTCATTATGATTTACAGTTGGCTTCAAAATATTTCTTAACTAAACACAAAAAAATTAAAAATTGACAATTTTGCTCACCTTTCATAATACATTCTTCATTTACTACCGAAGCCAGACAAATGATTTACCACCTAAGTCAAAATGAAAATATTGCTCATCTCTATGTTTGTCTGTCTGCTCGTTTCACTATATCTCTCGAACGGCTTCTCCGATTTTGATGAAATTTGGTATGAATATTCAATATGAAATAGAACTCCATAATAATTTATCAAACGATCATACCACGTTGAATACACCAGTTCCCGTCAGATTACTGAAGTTAAGCAACGTCGGGCGTGGTCAGTACTTGGATGGGTGACCGCTTGGGAGCACCACGTATCGTTGGCTCATTTTTCCGGCCCAACCCAGGCTGGGTGAGGTCAATGTGGTTAGCTGGTTTGCAAGTTTCCAGCGAATGGAGGGTAAAACCCCCGTCTTGAATGACCAATAGATGTTAAAGAGACGTTAAGCCAAATTAATAAAAAAATGGCCCATTCTTATTTGTATGAAGTCTATAATACATAGAACTACCGCTTTACTAATCATGTTATTAAAATTTCACCAAAATATGTGTGCCTATAAGTTAGTATTTATTGAAAATATCCCTCATCCCACCTGCATTCGTATTATCACTAAATCTCCTTCTATTTGTCGCATATTCATCATATATTATACCCTCCTAAAGTCATTTCCCAAGAAACAGCTAAACTCTTTTCCGTTTATTTCACTATCTTCTGTTGTTCAATGTTCATTTAGGAAGTTTTTTTTATATTCTTCTTTGTTCTTGTCGTAAAGCAACAAACATTTTATTGTGAGCATTTCTTTTATTGGGAAAAACTCTAAACTCTGTTTTTAGTGTTTTGCAATTTCCTGAACATCATCTTTGTCATCATCTTCCTTTATATTAATACAGATAACATCTGAATAGATGGGAAAAACATTTCAACAAGACATTTCCTTTATCTTAAAATACTTTGGCACCCTTTTGTAAATTTATTTGGTCAAGAAACTTCCTTGTATCTTGAAATAGTAAGTTGATTTGGTTCAATAGTTTTTAGGTTTAAAATGTTTGATTTCTTATTAACGTTAATCATCTCAATTAAGATGGGCATTATCATATTTGATTTGAATGTACCTTGTACTAAATAAGTGTTGATATTACCAGTCTTCTACGAGTATTATTCAGTTTTAGTTTACTGCTAAATGAATCAATCCCAGAAATCGCTGATCGAGTGAAAAAATGACCATCGCGATCTACAAATCTGCAAATTGCACAAATTCGGTAATCGTGCAAAAGTTTTTTTAAACAAGAAGAGAGGCTAGAAAAAGTTTTAATGACCATGCCTCCTAAAAAACGTTACCTATAGTTAAGAGGGAAATCTCTATTTAAAGTTAACCTGGAGTATTTGAAAAGTATTTTGGTTGAGCCTAACATATTACACTTATACATAGAATTAGGTAATGCTGGATCCTATTGGGCCAATTTAACTGAGTTTGGTCTACATAACTACCAGTAAATTACGCTTCGATTTCAGGGCTAATTAATGAAAGAAAATAAAATATGGCATAACATGTGAACTGTAAAATATCACTACAATCAATGTTTTCCTGTGAGATTATTAAATAAAAGACACAGTCGGAGCAGGAACTTTGAATATATCAAAAAATATTAGAATTGCTACTTTTAAAATTATCAGGAAAAAAACGAAACGAAAAAAGTATACAATACTGGGCAAGTGTCCTCCTCACACATTTCAACAAATGAAAAGTACTGACTTTTGGAACTTGCTCGAAAAGACTTCCTCCCAACTCCTCCTTCTGGGAAAAGTTCATCCCACCATGAAAAGGAAAACACTTTTCTATATTAAAGTACATTACAAAGAAAATGAAGAAAGTATATTTATTATACGGGGTGTCCAACGTCCAGACCGAAACTAATTCTTGGGTTTTCATATTTCTGTTTAATTTGGTCACTGGTGAATTTTATGAACATATTTTTAAATTAGTGACCTGGGTAAATTCATTTTTTTTCTTTTTTTTAATGAACAAAATTTCTAAAAATGAATTGTTCAGATGGACTTCAAATATGTCTTAAAATAGCGATATTTTTATTATAAAAATAAAAAAGAGCTAGAACCGAAGAGAGGGTCTTACAACTTCAGGATTATATCTTGTTATTCACCGAAGAGGTCTACTTCTAAAACCATGGTTTTCTTTAAACATCTGTGTGTCGGTATATTCGTTGCACGGTAATACTCGAACGCTTTTTCTGATATTGACATAACTTGGTACAAATGTTCTTTTGAGCCCTATTGAGCCACGCTGGGCAAAATGGTAGCTTAATCTGGAGTGAGTTTTATATGGGTACTGTATGTAGTTTAATGCATTACATACGAAGAAAAGTTTGATTCAAAGTTGAATTGAATTTGACACCCTGTAAACATCACATATAAAAAAATAACATTTTCTTCTAAAAAAAAATAAATATATTTTAGTTAAACAAATCTTTCTTATTTCGTCTTCGTTTATTGAAAAGGATTATATATATTATTGAAATGAGATTCCTACCCCCCCCCCCACTTCCCGTTTTACCCCTCCAGTGCATTTCTTCTTCCCATTCCTAAAAAAAAAAAAAACGACGATATGTGAAAGCTCATTCCATTTAAATTTCATTTCATTCTTTCGTCTCTTTGTTCCGTCAAATGTCTACCTATATCCTTCTCATTTACTTCCAAAAAGCCTCTTTCTTCATCTTTTACCTACCTAAAAAATCTTTCACTCTTTAAAAAAATGATAGACGGGCGGGGGGACCTCCTACCTTTAAAGCCATTATTCGAATACTTAAAACTTTTTTAAAAAAACTCGCATGAATGTTGAATTTTGTATTGAAATCACATTCATATTCTTCTTTTCATTCTTGATCAAAAATGGAGTTGGAGGGGATCCATGAGGAAGTTCTCAATTTTAAATAATAAGAAAGTTGCGTAAGAAAAATAAATAAATAATGCTTTGTGATTTATATTTCAAAAATAAATTTAGACACTGTGTGGTTATCTGTTAGGTTTTGACCCTATGTGCAGGAAAAAAGGGTCGACAAAAATAATGTCTTTTTGTAGAACTAAGTCTTGCTTGAATTGGGAGTTTTTCTTTGACAATAACTTACTTTCGAACATCTTGTCCGATTTAGAAGAATTTGTGCATATATATTTATTACGTTCATATTGTTCATAGACTGGCTGATAAGTTTGGTCCCTATGGGCTAGGCCAGGCGCTTTTCAGGATATTGTTCGTATTTTGCTGATATTGATATTTTTTATTTTGGTTTGGGTACTTCTGGGATATCCTTGATAATGCCAGGAACAACTTTGTTATTTGGCATTAGGCGTTTTAAACACTGGGGGCGTTCATTCCAAACATGAACTAACTTTCAGGCCACTTCAATTCAATTTTTTTTTCAGGGTTGTTCTAGTGGTGAAAAAAATATTACAAAATTTGATAATTCGCGTTTTTCCCTGTGTTTTCGAGTATATATATTTTGAGGGGGGGGGCATTCCCAGTCATTGATATCTCTCACCATATGAGCTGTGTAATTGAACCGTTTATCAACCTAGAACAAATACTGATCAACGTTTGAATTTCACATCCACCCATGATGAAACAGATATGTGAAATATCTTTTCCCACCCTTCTCACAAAGTCAAATGTCAAGACCTCGTATGTATGTAAGAAGTATTTTCCAAACACTGAAAGTTGGAGGGTGGATGGCATTTGAAATCAATCACATTTCATCAGGATTTGATGTAATTTACTTTTTCAATTTCCAATCTTCGCGCGTTGATTGATCGTAATTTAAAATGAAGATTCAGACATTCTTTTTCAAACTGAATTTTTCAGCTTTTCTTTATAAATTCGTCTTTTAGTAGATAATGTTATTTAGAGGTGGAATCAGGAGTTTTGTTTGGCGGGGGTGAGAAAAGTTTTTTGTGAAGATATTAGGAAAATAATTTGGAAACGCAGCGTAAAGAACGTAGGGAAGATTTAAATTTACTATCAGTATTAGTTAAAAACAAAGTATAGAATTTGATACACCATTAATGAGCATTTACACTAAGCAGTGACCGTCCAGTGATCCGCCCGGAAAATATTAAAAATATTCTTCCAGGCATTTGAAGGAACATGTTATGAACAGACCGGCAAGGGACAGTGACAGTGCATCACTGTGGGCGAAATAATTTGCCGAAACTATCACTGCTTAGTGTGAATACTCTTTTATAATTATCACACGGACCTACCCGGTCTCTTCAGTGCGAAAGTCTTCTGAATGTTTTTTGACTAGGTGTTTAATGTTTGTTGTTTGGTCTTCATGATTTTTTTTTATAATTTTATGAAAGACATGTGGACATTCATGATGGTTAAATTGGGATACTATGTCAAGTAAAACCACAGTGAATGTTAAAAAATTACTTATCTTCACTTGACTAAAAAATATTAAAGATGTAAATAAGCTAACTAGTTTCGTCCTCTCCTGAGAACATCTTAAGAGCTAGTCAATCTCCATGTATGAAGTTTAATCAAAATCGAACCGGGAGTTATCAGTAATGTACCTTCAAAAATGTCAAAAAACAAACTCGTGTCTATTCTTTTGTATATGGTCGATTTCTTGTGTTCGACAGAACTCCATTCATCCTGTTGTTTAGGATAAGGCATTATAAGTTCCGCAGATGGTTCAATATTTTATTAATAATATTGATGTCCACACTTAATCGGTTTTATTTATTTTTCAAAAAATATTTCAACGGATTAGTCTTGAGTTCAACTTATTGTTTACACAAAGTTTGTGGATCTCAGCTTGGGGAGGTCGGTCAACCGATCATAAATATTGTTCTATATTACTTATCGAGGATATGTCTTTCTTCAATAAAAAATTGTTCAGGGTGGAATGAATACTGTCGTGAATCCGTTACATTGCTCCGTGCATCTTATAAATATTTCAAACTGTCGTATACACGACACTTCGCATTTTGTAGTACAAATGTGAACAGGTAGATTATTTTTTCAGATGTTTATTTTGGACTGCCGTTGTAGCAAAGCAAAGGAATTTATTTGTGTTAAAGCTAATGCTTCCTCACAATGCACTTCCCCATATTATTTCTAAATTTTTTTGTCTTCGCTTGGATTCGAACCAACAGCCTCCTGTTTACGAATCCATCATTCTTACCTACTGAGGCTGGTTGGACTGCCGTTGTACTCCCCATATGCTACATTTTGTAAGGTGTGAAAAGGTTTTAAGCATGTTATCTTTATAAAGCCGAGACTTCCTGGATTACTTCTTTGCAAGGAATGAAGACCTTTTCCCCCGCGTGTCACTTCCAACAGGCACCAGAGAACTACATCTTATATGCACAAGGAAACAAACTTTCTAAGCGCCAATGACGTCGCGAATGAAGTCACCCAAATGAACAAAACTTTCAAACGTCGATGTAAAAATGGTCGATGTAAAAATATTCCGCTTTGTCTATTACACCCTGTATGTATGTGCTGAGTTGTGTCTAATCTCTGATGTTTGTTTATTTGCTGACTTAAGATTTAACATTCTGATTGATAATGATGCTGATGAGGTCAGCCAATGGCACGTTCTCATTTTTATTGAAAGAAGGGAAAACAATATCAAAGAGTTTGTTTGAAAGTGGCTCGTGGGACGGTCAGTGGTGACTGGTGTGAAGGAAAATGTTGACTCGGAACCAGTTTAGGTCACTTTTGACTCCTGAGAGGTATAACAAAATTTTCTCAAAGTCTTTCTGGTAAGACCTACCTGTAGGAAAATTGGTGCAAATTCCCCTGTAGAATTGGGGCGAATGAAAGATATTTCTTACAATACTTCAAATGCCAGGTCACTTAAGATATTTCCTGCTGATCATATCTTAATTGATTTTTCAACCTTTGTAGATTAAACCACTAGTAAAGATCATGACCAAAAGGAATTGTATCTTCTGCTCGACCCATAAACATTTGCATTTTAAAAATAAACTTGAGTATGAAAATATTAAAAAAGCTTAGAAACATATTTGGCCTTTGTTCTATTGCGCGGGGGGCCCTTGAGAGATTCAAAGAGAAATGGAAAGGGAGAAAAATGAAAGTGTTAATAATATGTGTTTTAATGTATTTTCTTTTTCATCACTTAGTCTTTCAATGCCGTTTAGCCCTCTAAAAATTTATCCCAAAGGCTTTTTTTCTTCTGCAAGTACTTTTTGTATTGTTTCTTCAACATCATCAGCAAATTTAATACCATTTAAAAATGCTGCTGGGGTTTTTTATGAACAATATTACCTAAAAGTTTGTGGAGTGAGTGGGGGCTGGGAAATAATTTTTTGAAAGATAATGGACTTTGGAAAATTAAAACTCTATCTTTTATTATTGTTGGTGGAAAAAGTTTTTTTGGTTGAAAGAAGAGGAAAGGGACAATGATGGTGTTTTTCAATGTGTTTTTAATTTGGAGGTTTGTTACAAAGGATTACATTACTTTTGTATGTGTGTGATGGAAATATACCTTTTTTCCAAAAAATAAATGGGGGAATGAACATCTTTAATGGGAATTAATACATATTTTGGTAGTAGTATGGAGGCTGTAGGTTTGTGGTGAAAGTTTTTATTATGGACGGTTACAACAAACCTCTATCGTTATGAACAGATATTGACTAAAAAATACTTTTTAATTATGTCGTAGATAAGGGGGAATATTCGGACATTATTGAAAAAGGAGAAAAAACTTTTGCCAAATATATCAACTTGGCTTCCTCACTATAATTCTGACTCCTCATCGGATATTTTATTTTAGTAATAAACTCACGGAATCGACAACTGAATTTTCTTTATTTTCAATCACCTAAAAGAAAACATTTGAATTATGGACTTATCGTTACGATTTCAAAATTCCGAAGTGCCGTCATTTAGTAATCAAAAAAGATCCGAAGATATCATATTGTAGACAAAAAGATTTCTGTTTATGAGCACTTAGTACTTTTAGTACCGCATTTCATAAATCCTTGGACAACTCCTGGATTTAAAAACCAGTAATTTATCCCCGTTTTCGGATTAATTTGAAACTAACTCCAACCGCAGAGATTTAATTTATAAATGAGAGAAATCCGGCTTCTATGTATAAATTACCATCCCCAGAGGCTCCAAAAGGGGCATATGTACACTCACTTACCTTTTTCATATTCTAGAAAAACAGTTCAAATTTCAGCATTTCATATTCGGTCGTTCGTATCCTAATTCAACCACTGCCCTTTTTTGTTGATCTTATATTCAAATTTAATTGTTACACTTTCAAAGGGTATTCATGTTGTTTTTTAACTTTGTCTCTGATATCATCACGTGGGTGTTTTTTTGTTCTCGCAAATATTGGAGTGTTTTAAATATTTTGTGGGCGAATATTTTCGATTTACATTGTAATAAACTATAAGGAATTGTGTTTTTTTCTTCAATATTTTAATAAAAATTGGTGTTACAAGCAATTCTGTTATCTTTATGAAGTGTTGTATCAGACTTGGTCTCAATTAATGTTCTTGTTTTATATTAAACATCATTCTTCTTGTTAAGGTCCAAATAGCACGTGTGTGGTCTAAACGTGTTACAAATCAAATTTGTATAACTTTCCTGTTACTGATCCTGGGATCAAATTAATTAATTTGCTATCACTCACATCTGATACGTATCTTGTATAGTTATTATTGAATATGTATCATGGTGAAGTTGTTACGTAACTAACTGAAATATAGGTAATTATTTTTATTTCACTTAATTAATCTAAATTTTTGCTTCTAAACATCGAAGCCTAAACGGAGTATTGTTGCTGGAACCAATTGGAGTCTCCTCCAACTAGTTCCAGACGGGTCACAAAGATTTTTTTTTTTTTTGGCGTTCGCAAAACGATCGTTTTGGTTGATGTTGCTGGATGATATAAATTAATGACTTATGTTGTATTAAAAAAAAAGCTCTAGCCAACGACAAACACTCTCGTTCAAATCCACTGTCGCAATTATGTCACTAAATTTGGCAACCATCAACCACGATGAAATGATCGAAACTGAATACACCATCATCATCCTATAATACACCAATCCGTCAAATCACTGAAGATAAACAACGTCGGGCGTGTTGGAAGAACTTAGGTAAGGGTCATCCCTTGGACAACACTGGGATACACTCAATCCCGTTAGTAAAACTGTTGTAGTTGCTTCGCTTCCAAATTACGTTTCCTATTAATAATATAATATTCATAAATATATAATTTGGGTTGATGAGTAAAAGAAGGTAGTGAGACCAAAGATATATTATGCGGTTTTACGTAGCCTTCCTAAAAAAGGCCACTTTTGTAGTCTTGGATACACTTTCACCACGAACACGTAAAGGTTTTCTGTGAAGAGAAGAGTGGGGAGAGAGAGAAAGAGAGAGAAATTTAAACTATCTCACATTAAAGTTTATATTTAAATTGAATATTGTTAAAGCTAAAATGAAATTAATCAAATTATATTGTGAACATTTAAATGACTCCGCTGAGACCAACCTTCCACCACCACCGTCAGCAGCGTTGAAAGAAAATATTTCCAAAATGTGAAAGTCGCGTGTGAGAAGATGAAGCAACTGGAGTTGGAAAGGAAACGTATATCTTGTGTCTGTTTTCAAAGAACACCTTCATACAGTGTCAGTGGGAAGACGTGCTCAGGGAGACAAAAGTTATTCACATAAAGAGCTATTGATATAGAATTAGTCCAGATATATGAAGATGAAGAAATAGAAAATTGAGAAAAGATGCAACCAAAGGAGAAAGAGTTTCCGTAGGATCTTTGGAAGAACACTGACTACAAATAGAATTTATGACGATCCAATTAGATACATCAATTCCTGTCAGATCACTGAAATTATAAAGCAACATTGGGCGTGTTGAGTACTTGGACCGGGTACACCACGTATCGTTGGCTTTAGCGGTTGCATGCAATTAGTGAATATACCTTTAATCTATAATCGCATATCATAGAATTTGAAAAATATGCAAATAAATAGTGTGGGAAACGCCAAATCCCAATGGAATTGGACAAAGGTGTAGTTAAAAATGAAAAGATTCATGAGAAAATGACTCATACTAAAAGATAATGGGGCAGAGGGATGTATGATGTGATAGGGTTTAGGAGAAAAACACCGACTCCAATTAGAATTTGAGAAAATATTAAAGAAGTACCTATTCTAATGCGAAATATTCTGAAAACTTTTCAGTAGCATCCAAATCCTTCTTATAAATCAGAATGCTAAAATGCGATGCTATAACCTATTGACTTCTGTATCACCCTGTACATAAGTATATCTGAAATAGTTGCCTAGGTGTTTGGTTGATGGGAAGCCTTTGTTTAATGACTTTTATTTTATGGTCGCAAGATAAATTTATGAGCGTCTATAAATTGAACGCGTTAGGTTTATTTTTAATGTAATAAATTTTGATATTTAGTTACACGAAATACATTTCAACAAATACGAGCCTACTCAAATATTGAACCTAAAACTTTGGTTCTCATCTTTTCTTCGTCAAGTTTTACATTTTCAGTGGATTTGAATTGGGGTTGGTAAAGTAAATATTTTGTGCGTATTGTTTACCCGGCGGGTCCAAGTCACCAAATTGATCGAAGTGACCAAGTTATCGATTTTTTTAAAAATTGACTATAGACGCCATTATTACTAATGGCTCTTACATAATCAATAAGGTTTGTGATTCAAAATTAAATTGAAAAAGTGAGCGATAAAAGGATAATAATTAAGACACAAAGAAAAGATACAAAAATATACAAGTTGGCCCGACACAAATTTTTGGCCAATCCTTTAAAGTGGCCCATACGATCCGCAAAGTCCACAGTAAAATTTTAATTCGAATTATAGTAAACATAGATCATACTTGAGATGTACTTGAGGGTGACATCCGCAAAGGCCGATTCTACCTAGCCTGGTGGTGTAAAGTAATACAGAAAGCAACTCTGTCATGTTATGTACGTAATTATAATTATTGTAGTGATTTACATCGTTCTCCATGCCAATTAAAAGTCTCCATTGTATAATGACAATTAAAAAAAGTATTTAATATTATAACCTCTTTAGTATTCTCATAAATTTGATCACCATCGGAAACGATGATGCCGCTATTGATTGATTACACTGGACGGAAAACTACAGATCAAAAACTGCAAACGAAATAATTAAAATTAAAAGCTTAAATTATGCAGGGCATTTCCAAATAGAGATCTATCGTGACAAACACGTTGTGCAGAAAGAATCACCAAAAAACTCGAATGATAAGGGACCATCTGTTCAGGCGGACCTAAATAATTTCAGGATCTACTGAACTTTTTCTTACTTTTTTTAAACTCTACACCCTTTGCTCTGTTGTACCCATACATGCCTACGAATCTCTTCCTGGATAAATC
This sequence comes from Pachypsylla venusta, assembly GCA_012654025.1. Classification (NCBI taxonomy): domain Eukaryota; kingdom Metazoa; phylum Arthropoda; class Insecta; order Hemiptera; family Aphalaridae; genus Pachypsylla; species Pachypsylla venusta. The sequence goes on along the minus strand of CM022879.1, from coordinate 15,668,418 downwards.
TCTTCTATTGCAATCTCCCATCTCAGCATCATCAAATGACTTCAGGCATTTTAAAGGTCATGCATACAAACATATTCGAATCAAATTTTAAATTATAATAAAAGCATTTTTTCCTCTAGATGGTATTGTCTGAGAAAATGTATTTTTTTTAAAAAAAAAAAAGGTTTCCATTATAATAAGGGTTGAGCGAACTTTTCATATGAAAAAGATTTTTTTTTTTTTTTCTCTTTTAAAAAAGAACTTTTAGTCTAAAAAAAATCAAAATTTAATAAATTTTTTACTAATGCATGAAAATTATCTGTCCGCCTGTCTGTCTATTTGAGTTTAACTTTTAAAAAAAATGCTTGATTTTTTTGTTTGAATAATGTTATATGATAGGAGGGCATTTTTTTTTTTTTTTTTTAAAAAAAAGCTTTTAAAATCTTTCATGCATATCAAAATGTTGTGAAAGTTTTCAGATTATAATTTTGAGATGGAGTCATAACTTCGTACATAGGTAATACTATTAGTGACTCTGTTCCTGTGGTTCTGTGAGCTTTAGATCTTACCCAATTAAATGGCGACCAGTTGGCCCCACTCAAACCCAATGAGAACCGAAAAACAAACACCACAAGAATGGGTTAGATTGAAGGATCCCGCACATGAGACAATCGACTTTTGAGGGAAATTGCGAACGTATTATCTCATTGCGTGCGGGAATATACTGCACTATCCTGCGATCTCACCCAACTCGCCTTCCTGTGGGTTTTCTTGAAGTCGAAAGTTTATGTTAACAAACCCCGATCCATTCCACAAATGGAATCCGAAGTTTGTCAGCGAGTCATCACAAACTTCAATGACAATTTGATTCAAAAGACTTGAATCGGAGACTATTTTGAATAAAAAAATGATGTTTTTATGGAAATATTTTATTGCAATATTTAATTTGTCGCTAATTCATGAACACTATCTACTCTAACCTTGAATGTTCTTTTAGCAGTGACATCGTTTCAGCACTCCTCTCCATACTCTCTCTCAATTGGAAAGTCCAAGAACTTGGCCACCTGGACAGGTTTATTCCTGTGGTCCACAGGAGTTAGCATAGTTGAGTTCGCTGGACAGATGCATAGCTGATTAGTATCATGACCTCCGTGCTCAAATTCTTTAGCCTTTAAGAAGAAAGTGGTGCTCTAATTATTTTAAATAGAAGAGACAAATTTGTAGGCTTTGTGAGTGCGGAATATCTTATGTAGGATTTGCGAGTTGAAAGAATCATGGATAAGATTTTTAAGTAGTCTGTCGTAGAATTCCACTCACTCTTCACAGAACATATTCAAAAAAGATTTATTTTAAATTTTTCACACGACGCGACGAGATTTTATTTTCAAAATCAAATTGAAAGGCAATTATTTACGAAGCTATTCTTTATGTGCTACGTCTGACAAGTCTCCTAAATCAAATAAAACATTTTAACATGTTTGTAAAATTAAATATTAACCCTTGATTGAAAAAAAATTTCTCATTGTCGAAGCACAATTAATTGGTCAAGTTTGAATTAAGATGATATCATGAGATTCGTTCACATCAAATTCTAATAGTTGGAATTACAAGAGTTGAGACAGCCTGGCCAAAAACCATTTGCCGATGATGTTAGAAATACGTCCTGACAAGTATCAGCGACAACGTTGTCCTCTACCCATATTATTTGTAAAAAAAAAAAAAAATGTATTCCTCTTGTGTCTGAACAAAGTTTGGCTGCATAATTCATTACAGCCGAACTTTGAACCCTCAACCAATTTTCTCCGTGATTTTACCGGGTTACCCCATTCTTTCACATTCATATAGTCCTCAGATATAGAAGGTTTTGCATTTATCTTAGGTTTACTTTTCTCCTTATTCATAATTATATTTTGTACTTCAAACATTTTTTTTGGAATTCTGTTTACCTACATCTATTCTTTCAAGGTGATCTTTCTCAATCCCAGATCCTAGTCTTAAGGGGCATCCACACTATGTTGACTGCGTCGATCGGCACCGTCGACATAGTCTGGACGTGTCGATTAACATTTGTCGAGTAGAGTGCAACCCGAATGAAGTGGATTTTTTTATGACAAGATGTCGAGTCGAATGACTAAAATTGAAGTGTGGACGTGTCGAACGTGTCAAAAAAAAGCTTTAAACACTTAGTTTTTTGTGAAATAATGATCCAATAGGAGTGCTTTTATTTAAAAAATAAAAGTAATATTTTTTTAACGTAAAACTTAAATGTTCATAATTATATTAAATTTAAATGTTCATATTTATCCCTAAATATGAACAACTTAAACAATCGTAAACTTGAAACAAAAAATGTATCAAAACACTTGAAAATAGGCGTAAATATTCGAAAGTCTCACTTCTAACCTAACATAACTAATATTCCCCCTCCTCCTTCTATGCAACCGGAGAAGTGAGACATCCGAATAATAACCTAAGTCAATTAATTTTCCTTTTTTTATTTCTTTTGTAATTATATTAATATTATTATGATTTCATTAGCTTCAAAATGAACTTTACTGAAGATCAGCTACTCTACAGTACTACTGTACTAGTCGACTGAGTGACATTGACAAAATACGTTCACACAGCAGTGGTATGCTTGGACGGAGCAAATGTCGCCTTTGTCGAACGACTTTGTCGATCGGCATAATGTGAACGTACCTTTAGGGAGTAAACCGGACACTGGTACAGGTTTTCACAAAACCGAGTATGGTGAAAGTTTGTCCTTACAGTGGGTATCCACTATTACATTTGTAAAGTCCCATCAATGTGAAACTAAAATCGGTAGAAGTTCTATTTTAACACAAGAAAGGGTTAACTATATTTTGACTTATTTTAAATGTTCAGTAAATTGCTGATGATGAAATGAAGGAATGAAAAGTAGTTGGGGGAAACAATAGAAGTTATTTTAAAGATACATGTTCTGATTTTGGAGACAAAAAAAAAGAGAGCGAACCAAACATATCTCATGTTCCCCACATCACCAACACTTAGAATAATATCTGTTCAATTTCAAACTCATAAATTATGAATCCTTTTAATAAAATAAAAAATATCAAGTGAGTTTTATGAGGTTTCTATTGATGAAAACATCAGAAGTAAGATTATTAATTCAAACAAGAACGTGAAAAACATTGACCAAATGATGAAAATATTGACCAAATTATAAAAACATCGACCAAAAACGTGATATACTACAAAGAATCAAAACAGTCACAATAGTGACTTTTGGACAAAAAATTTTAGCACAAGGTATCACTATTTTCATAATAACTCAATTTTCCCAGAAAAGAGAATCAATCCCCCCTAAAAAAAAAAAAAAAAAAAAAAAAAAAAATTGAAAATATCAAACATAAAAACTTTGTTCAAAGTAACTTTCGACTTTGCCAGAATTTGAACACGGATTTTCTCTAGTGAGAAGCTCTTGTTAGAAGATAAAGTCTGAAGGAGTGCAACTTCGGGAAAGGTAAAAATTTCCAAAATTTTATAAATGATTTTGTTTTGACAATCTGAAACACTTATTTCAGGTACTCCTCAGTGAACTCAATACAGAGACCACATTAAACGTCTGCATTGCCAGGCTAATTCTTTGTTTTAAATACATCCCCGCACATCGATCCCTGACCTCATGGACCACAGATTTGGAGATTATGTTGAACCGCTGATACAGAAGGGCCAAAGTTTTCAACGTTATCAAAATAAATTTATTGATCTCCTATTTCGCTATATCTATTACTTTTAGAATTTTGAAGTTCCTTAGAAATTCTCATTGTGACAGCGGTATCACAAATATAATTCTTTATAATATTAGAAACAATTTGTGTCTCAGCTGAAAATTCTGCTGATATTTTATTTTAATGAAAATTCAAAACGTTGTATATGTTTTGTATACACTTGACAATATGTTCAACACATGTGACTTTTTTTTAATAATAATATGCATCAAATGCTATCAAAGGTTTTACTGAAATCCATAAAATATCAAATTTCATTTCATACAGTTTATAAGCTCGACAGTTTTGTTTCCCCCTTCCATTCTTCATGACGCAGTCTGTCTATTACTTTTTCTAATTTTATTTTCAAAGCTTTAAACTATCTATATAGGCTTTCTTTTTTTTTTTACGATACAGGATGTTTGAAATGTATATTCAAAGCAGATTCCTGATTACATTCAGGGGTTTGATGCAGAATTTTATTGAATATTTTGATTTTTTTCTAAATTTAATTTTATATTATTGTATTCTTTTGGGAAGCAAATTGAAAAAAAGACAGAATTTTTTTAACTAATAGTAGTTAAAGTACGCTGAAAAAAAATATGGCCCTAAGAAACCCTTCTAATTTATATAAAAAATACTCCTTAAATTCGAAAGCATATCAATTTCAATAAACCCATTTGATTTTAAAGTTAAAAATAATATTCCATTTGAATTCAAAGCTGTTCGAAATGTTAACATTAATTAATTCTTGATACTTTGATCAGTAATTTGGAGTGCATTCTAAATAGTACAGCTAGAGGAACTCTACTGAATTTAAAAGCCACACGATTTAGGATACAATGCCATTGCGTAATATTAGAAGTAGTTTTTTTTTCAGTTCTACGAATAGAATATCTGGTATTAATATTATTCCATTGTCTAATATCATTTGTTTTTGTTTGTTTTTTTGGATAGAGAAAAACCAGTTATCGTGGGAGAACGCGATGGGAATTACATGTATGGCAACTCTGGAATGTATGAAAAATATTACTGTGGATGATATTTTCCATCATCCTTTATGACTCACCCTGTATGGGTTTATTCTTTTACAGCCATATCGTAACAAATTTCAGCCAAAGAAAAACATATTTTGTTTTATATTTTTGAGTTTTTTGCGATGTGCATTTTATGAAAAACGGAATTGACGACTTTGTAAAGCTTACAGAAGAGTGGAGGGGATAAAAAATTAATGGAAAGCGATGCCATAAACATATCTAGTTTATGCTAAACATACTTTTGAGATGCTGAAAGTTGTTAAAGTGCAATTATATATTTTATGATATGTGTGTCGTAAAAATTATATTATAATATATGCTTAAAAATGGAACCATTTTGTTTTTGAGATCATTTTGGGATTATTGTTATAGGCGGATTTTTATAACTTCCACACATGTTTAAACCCAGATACATTTGATCGCGAAATAAGTCCTCAGGAACCGAACCCAGAAGTCCTTCTCTGAGCTTATACACTGAAAAAATCCGTATAATATAAGCTTTTGTATCTTAAATAAATATGCATTTAAATTTGTTAAAACAATAACGCATCAGTAGACTTAAAGGAGCTGTAATATTTAGAATATACTCCACATTACTTATCAGGGTATCAATAAATTAATGTTAACATTTCTTAACTTCTCATTAAAATGGAATATTCATAGCTAGTTTTTGACTTTTTATTAGAGATAGATTTACTTTTTCAGACCGTTATGAAGGTGTTGCAGATGATGAATGTAGCTTCTGAAGACTTGTTTCTGCATTCAATTAAATTCTCCCAGAACAGATAAAAAAAATCCAATCTCTCATTTTGGAATTTCTTTTAAAAAATCTTTTCTTGTTTAATAATTGCATTCTGAATAAAACCGATAAGAAGGGGTAACGTGCAAGTTTTTAAAAAGTAATTTTCAAAGAAACATCAACCAAAATTAAAGAAAATTGAAAAATCTTTTTCTAAACTTTAAGAATAAAAACAAATAAATATAAGTAAGTATTCAAGAAGTGTGAATGGGTACCCTAGGGATTGGGTTTGAAAAGATGTTCGTTTGGTAGTTGGAAAATGTTGGCTTTTCTTGTGGATTAAGTTCTGATAAAAAAGATTGAAGATGTATTAGGGTGTACACCGCCTTGTGAGGACAATTATATGTGAGCAAAAGGGTAGACCTGATGTAATCTTTTGTTACTAGTAGTTCTATGAACTATACGTCTCACTCAGTTAAAATGGCGACCTTGATGGTTTGGGTTACCCATTACGGCCCAATTTAGCCAATTCTATGATCTTGATAAATGTCCATTCTATGAACTTGGTAAAGTTTTCATCAATCAAAATCGGACAAAGCGTTCTAGAGTTATGTTGGAACAAACAGACATACACACAGACTTTTAAGGGAAAAGTATATCCTCCGTTCGACGAACAAGTTTTTCATAGTCATTGAAAATATAAAAACTTGGACATACATATAGTGAAATTAAAATAATTAGAATTTCTGTATGTCGCTTAAGTCGACCGCAGATTTGTCCGTGTGTGGCACTAAGGATGAAAAAACATATGGGCTAATTTATTTAACAATAGAAATGTCCAATTGTGCATTTCATTCAAATCGGATAAGTCGTCCGAAAGTTATCGTGAAAAGTACAGACGGTTAAACACTTCGTTCGGTCAAAAAGTTCCTCATTTGAGTATGTGTGCGAGAGGAAACACGTGGCTTTCTAAACTGGCTAAACAAATCTGTCGACAATTTAAAAATGCGGAAACAGGACAAAACTAGAGAACGCAATTATTTTCAAATAAGTTCTCGGTTGACAACACAAAATAATAATTTAGAAAGTTTTGTTAATAATAAAATTATCGACAAAGCATGGGGCATTTGAAGAATAGGGAGACCCCTTCAAAAATGCCTCGGGGAGAATTAAAGGACAGTGTGCAGTTAAACATATAATATTAAAAACCTAAAAGGACGTAAAAGATTTACTTAATTATCAGTGGTTAATACTTGTATTATATTGTGGTCTTTGAAGTGTACACGCTCTTGTGTTTTTCTTTTAAATACAAAGCCTTTGTTCAGCCACCATACACAAAATAAGAGGACTAGACAAAACAATGAAGACGGAATTCACAGTGACTGGAAGGGGGGACTACTCTGAAGATGCCCGTAAAGGCATTATGAAAATAGTTGTGGTAACTTTTCTAATTTAGACAGAAAGTGTTTTAATAGTAACAAAATTCGGTTTAAAAGTGTGAAAAGAGAAAACTAAGAAATAAATTTATTTGGTGAATTTGGGGGTTATTAATTCTTTATTGAAATAGATTTACAGGATGTAGAATACTTCTTGTATATACCGCGCTCCCGTGAGCCAATGTAAATCGAATTATCTCCCCAAAATACCAGGAGCAATTCTAAAATTATTTGAAATTTAAAAGTACAAAAAGAATAGGTACCTGTCTTTTATAAATTACTCTTGCCTCCTCCCCCCTCCGTCCCCCTTGCCCTTCAAAACATCTTCAAAAAATTTAAAATAAATTAAAATGATCAGACGAATAAGTTTCAATAATACTTTTTTTTTTAGCAAAAAAACAAAAAAAAGATTTCTCAATCAAAAAAAGAAGTTAAGAAAAAAGAAAGAATTAAAACGAAATTTTCCAATTTCATGAAAATAAATCTGTTAAAGAAAGAAGAAGGAAAATGATCAGAAAGAAAGAAGACGAGCGTGAAAGAGAACATCTCAAAGAAAGCATAAGACACAGAAAGAAGAAAGTATTAGAAAAAAAAAAAAAAAAAAAAAAAAAAAAAAAAAAAAAACAAGAAAAGAAATTAATTATAAAGTAATAATTGAATTATCAAAAACAGACGGATTAGAAAACAAAACTTAAAGTGTATTGAACATTGAAAATTAAAACTTTTTTTAAAATTTCTCTTTTTTTCGGTTATATCAGAGTTTTGTCTTCATTTTTGTGTTCAATTGTTTTATTTTTAGCCTGAAGTCTTTTGAAGATAAAATTAAAAAAATTGTAATTTTTTTTGTTAATTTTAATTATATTTCTTAAATTGTTTTGTAACGTTAGATTTTCTTTTTTATTTGAATTACTGTTATAAATTTTAGTGATGTTTTTCTCTAGAGATTTTTGAACGGGTTGGTTGTTCAAGTGTTTGTTTTGAATTTTTTTTTTCAAAAATAAACTTTTTAATTTCGGTTTTTCTTTTTTCGCTTTTAGACAATGAAAATGAGAGATTCCTTAATGTTGCAATATTCTTCGTTATCAATTCTATGGCCACTCTTCCTTTGTCCATACATTCACTCTTCTCCTAATGTATGTTGTCGATGGTGATTATATGTTCTTGTTTCTTTTTTCGTCATCTTTTTTCTATTCAATCACTCTTCCGGCATTTCTTCTCCAAATGTGTTTGCAATTCTAACGTGATCCTTTGTAATGTCTACCATATCATGAATTACTTCATTTTCAATTTTGATAAAAGTTTTTCTTTTCTTTTCATTTTCTAATTTTATCTTTGTCAATCTTAATATTATCTGTCAATCCCCTATTTTTTTGTCATTTTTCCCTTATCCCACAATATCTTCTATTATCCGTATTATATTCTTTGTCCTATATTTATCTCATTCCATGGTTTCCTACCTTTTCATTGTTAATTTCTATTCCTTCTTATCTTTCTGGTCAATATTATTGTAATACGCTTTCTATTATTATGTCCCCAAAATCTTCCAATACATTCTTTTTTTATCTGATCTGACAAAGGAAAGTTTTTTTTCTTTACTGATTTTTTCCAAACAATCATTTTCGTAATCAGTTTGGATTTTTTTTTTTAAAAAATCAACTTCTTCTCTTTTATTAGTATTATACCTTTATTGGTTTTTGATGGACTGACCAATTCTTTTTTTTTTTTCTTTTTTTCTTCTTTTTTCTTGTGTGTGTGTGGAGGCGTATAGGGTGAGTTACGAAAACAACAAAAAAAATAAGAAAGAAAATCCTTATGACACTTGGTAGAACTAAATGATTAAAAAATGGAATAAATCTGAAATACGCATACCTATCGAATAATGTTTTGAAATTGTAGAAAATAAAGTCCATATTCATGAAAGTTCACCAAACCAGAATTCGACTTGGTTGTTTTAATGTAACTGTTTCTTTGTTCGTCATTCTATTAGTATTGACATTTTCTCTTGTTTGTTATGTACATGAAATGTATGCCATTGTAGAAAGGAGGAGGGGGTATAAGGAAGTATCCGTAACATCATTATAAAGATGATGCCAATTGTTTGGCCTTCAGTCTTTTGTAATTGAGAGTCTTGGGTTCTTTTCTGGGAATGTTTCCTTAGAGTTTTATAATATTCTATATACGCGTGGAAGATAATGCAATAAGAAAATATTCTTGCAGTTCCTTGAAATGAAACCTGCATTCATCTAATGACCACCTTGAAGTCCTGCGTGGCCCAATGTGTGCCAAAAGTTCCTTATTAGTTCTGGGCCCAATTATGTTCTGTTTTTATGTTCAATTATATTATTAGGGTGTACTGCCCCTCATGAGGACAAGTATCAGAAAATGAGTAGATATGGGGTCTGTATTTGATGTTACAAGTAACCTTAGCGATTAGTAGTAAATTCCATGAACATAATTAATGTCCATACCAAGTTTAATCAAAATATATTAACTTTTAAATAAATAAAAACAAAACAAATATATTAACACTATTTTTAATGATTTATAAAGAAACTAGTTTCGAATCTTTCGATTCATCATCAGTCTAGTCGAGTCTAAAGATGGAAGTTGACTCTGTCTTTTATTTATTTAATAGTTAATATATTTTTAAAACTTATAATTAACATGTTATTCAAAGAGTTAATCAAAATAAGACGAGGGGTACGAGAGACATCTTGGTACGTTTAATGAAAAATCGAGAAGTCAAAACTAGAGCACATTTTGTTTTTCCTTTTGAAAATATAGTTTCATCATAGACCTCACCCCTTTACATGATATCAAAATGACAATCAAAACAACAAAGTGCTTCTTGAATCTTAAAAAAAAAAGAAGTGGACTTCAAAAAGGACTTATTTTTTCTCTCTTCTTCTTTTTTAAAGAGACATTAAAATATGGTAATTTAAGAAATGAAATAAAAAATAATTAATTAGTTAATTAGTAAGATTTTTTTTTTTTATTATTTCAAAATATTCTTCTGAGAATTTGATAGTCTCTTGAAATTTTCTGTCTCTCAAAGAAAAAACACACAACCAAAAATTTTTTTTGCATAAATTTATTTGAAAAATGCTCATTTTTTCCATTTGGAATGAAAATATCATTTTTTTTAAAGAATAAAATATATGTTTTATTAATTATTTATTTTAAAAGGTGGGGTTATTTTTTCTACTCATCTTCTGTTTTTTTTTTTTNTAAGTTTTTTTTTTTTTTGTTTTTTAAAAAAAGCTCTTTTGTCAAAGCTAATTAAAATATAAAAAAATAAACAATGAAGTCAAGATGATTTTAATAAATATCAAAAGAATATAAAAAAAGGAATTTATTCTCCTTTTTTTTGTATTCTTTTATTTATTTGGAAGTAAAGATGTTTGAATTTGACTTTTGAAGAGGAATAATATCCCCGAAATCGTTTTTTTTTTCATTACTATTGTCTTTTGAAGGGCAATCAGGAGTTTCGTTTTTTGTATAAATCTCCTTTGAAGAGGTAAAAGTTATTATTAGATGGTTATACATCAAAAATGTTAACTATTATTTCACATCATTTTTGATCGAGTGATTTTGAAGACTATTTTTAGGACTTTTATTGCCTTTAAAATGTTTGGAAAATACAGAAAATACCCCTTCAATACTACGTTATTGAAGGGGAAAAAATCATCATCACCGTCAACACCTACTATACTAAAACATCAACCTTCTAGAAGAAGAAAAATGTTAACCACTCAAAGGGGCTATGTCTGTAAGATATCCAGAGAAAAGGCAAACTTGTGCGACGCTCATTGTATTTGACTTGGAGGGCCTAGCGCTGCCGCGCTCAATAACATCACAATAACTAGTAACTGCACTAATGGGAAGTACGATAAAATATGCGGCAATAATTTGGGGACCGAAAATATTTTTCCTCACTTCCAAACTTGAACGCGTTCAGTTTAGATTTGTGAAATTCTTATTTTGTAAACCAAATGGTTTCTATTCTGCCTACCCGGAACCCATATCGTACACAATGTTGCTTGAACAATGAAAGTCATCTACTAATGTGTACGTTAAAATCCAGATGAACTCTCACTAAATTGATCTCCATATACAGCCTATAGTGAACGGCAACTTAATGTGACCAGGGTTGTTGGAAAATTTAATGTTTGTAGTGCCTAATTTTTCACTTGGGCAGCAACAACAAAAGCAATCTCATTATTAATTACAGCAGTATCAACTTCTTCTTTAACCTTTTCCAATTGTATTATTGGGTCACAACCTTCTGTTCAGTGCCTACTCTCTTTAGCTGCAACCCTTTTCTGTCACGATAACCATCGCTGCTTGCTTCTCACAGCATGCTTTGAAACTCGCATTTTGCTGATGACCTTTCATCATTGGTTTGTAGTTTTTTAAAGGCTGGATGCTCTTCCTAACACCAAACCTTCTGTATTTACACGAGCTTAGGACCGTCACCCAAATGAAGCTGCCCTGATTCCCTCGGTGGTTACATTAACAACAGTCAAATAAATGCAGTCATAAAATGTGCCACATTTTCGTTTGTTGTGTATGGTGCAATCAGTATCTATTCTCTATCAAACAAAACACTTAACATTGGGAATTCACTTATTTCTAATCTATTATTATTTTTTTTAAAAAAAAGATTCGAAACGAGAAGAATAAGCAACAATAAATTTCATATAAGAAGTAAACAACACTTAAAAGCCTATTTAGACTAAAATTTATGTGACTTAAATTTCTTGTCACCCCATCTATTTTTTATAAAAATAAAAATACGCCACGAATAATGTAATATTACGAAAAATAATAAAAAAAAAATGTAATCTAAAATGAGCAAAGTCCCTGATATTGTATTGACTGAGGAGAAGTGCGAGGACATTTTTCTTTTTTCTTTATTTGGGCAATAATTTTGACGCTTAGTACCTGTAGGATTTTTTTATTTTTTTATTTGGTAATTGAAAATTAGAAAGGATACACAAGGACGTGATACTGAATGTATTCTAAACATTAATAATTGTAGACCAAGGGCTTTGTAGATGAAGAAGAACAATGAAAGAACCTTGAGAAATGTTCAACTAATCCTAAGTTTAACTCAAGCGGGTTCCATGATATAAGTAGACAATGTCCTGTGTCCAAAGTCCTTCCTATTGTATTGGAATCAGCTGAAGCTAAAATTATGAAATTTTGATATCTTTTGAGAAGATATTTTTTTTTGGGTTTAGTATGTCTATTTAAATATGAAACTTTGGAATTAATTACTCTCTCCCTCTCAAAATTAACATTTTATCGTGCGAAAGAAGAAATCGCGGAAAATTTGAATCCAAAAAGGTGGAATATTTTCCAATTACCGTTAACCGATTTTAATGAAATTTTGTATGTAAATCCCATTTTTCACCTAATGATCCTCTATTTTTTTCTTTACTCCCAGTTACATACAAAAGTTACTAGAAAACAAAAAAATCTCTGTAAAAATAAAAATGTTTCATTTAGTAGAAAATTGTTCTAAAAAAAAAAAAACTATGTAAAACTTTTTTATACAGAAATATTGTAAAATATTAAAAAACAGATTTAATATCTTAGTATTTTTACATAGCGAGAATTATTTTTACATATGCCAGATGTTTTCATGTTCTATATTGATAAAAGTTTTGTTTTAACATTTTTCAATAACGAAACTTTGGAATCTTTTTCTTACATTTATGGGCCGTGGCCGAACTCATCCCAAATGTTATTTAGTGGAATTTACAATCGCCTTTTCTTTATAAAGTGTGCATCATGAGGCTTTTTTATACTTTCTTTTTTATTGCACAATTATTTTTCTAATCAATTTTTGTCCTGGCTCCTCTTCGTGTTAAGTTTACCTCTCTTTCTCCTTTTCGCTTATTATAAATAATGATAAAGAATTGAAAAGAAGAAGAAATGAGAATAACTAGAAGGGCAGAATCAAGAGGGAAGAGGGGATTGGGTGCACATTGGTGATAAGAAGTGTAATCAAGAGAGGGAGGTTCTGTGTTGGCTGTTTCATTAGACGATTCCTCCATCCCACCGTCATTTGCTTCTTAATAAATGTTCAATAATTTTAATAAAGTAGAAAACAAGAACAACATCAACATCTATAAGGTATCTTTGTTTATTATTTTCAATCTTGAACTGAATCTTTGGAACTGACCATGAAAAAAAATCAATACTTATTATTTAACTACATTTGAATCTATTTTTACACAAAGCCCGATTCAAAAGAAAATAGGAACACAAAATATATTTGTTTCTGGCATTTTATCTGTCTTGCCGTGTGAAGGAAATGCAACATCAGCAAATTCATCAACAAACAAAAAGTTCTGTGTTTTCTATTGAATAAATCGAATTTTCATCGAAAATGTATTCGGATAGTTCACCCATTTTAATGAAAAATTACAGGTTCCAATGGTACCTATAATATTTTGTATGCAAATTTAAGAACCCACAGAAATACTAAATAGTCTAAGAGAAAGTAAAATCCATGTGTAGCAGCAAGTACAAAAACTGTAATATGAAACAAAGACATACAAGAACAACAAAATAAAAGTACTGAAGTAAATATAGAAAACATTGCAATAAAGGCCAACTCGATCTGTATTATTGTCACAAACAAAGGAGTTTTCCAAGCAAAAATACGGAAATAGAAAACACAATGGTGAAGAAAACAAAATAAATAGACTGGAAGAAGAGGACAATGAGGGAAGAAGAGCACAAAGAGAGATATCAACTTGGAGAGTCCTAATTATATATATTTTTTTCGACTTAATTAAAGGAATTTTTTAAGTCTAACTTTTAGGAAGAAATGTACTTTTTCGTCTCAAATAATGGCTTTTCAGACAAAGGTTTGAATAAAATCTCAAAGGTAGAATGATTTTTCCTTTGATTTCATAACAATGTCCACCTTTTTGAAAATAAGACAAAAATGATTTAAAGAAACGTAGTAGGGACGCCCATATTACATGTTTCTTCATTATTTAGTCGCAAGGCTCATATGCGTCGTTTCTCGTCGACATTTCAATTTTTACTTTATCTTCATGCGTAGCATATAGAAGATAAAGTACTCTTTTCGGCTTAAAAAACCAGTTTATGTCATTTTATATTGTTTTTCTGCCATATTTTCTAAATTTTTTTAAATTTTAATATTAGAGTATTAAATCTACTCCGAGATTCTTTTTTAATAATATTGACTATCTTTAGGTTCGGCTTGAGCTGTTCGAAACAATAATAAGAGGTGGTAATAATTCCAAGTATTATTGAAATCCAAATGACCGTTCAGAAAAATAACCAAGAAAAAAACTCGTACATTTAAGGACGTTTCTTTTTGCTCGTAATCGTTTTCGCACATATTAATTTTCAACTTCTCATAATAATGATGGGTTCGAGAAACGATCTTTTCCTCCGTTACACGATTTCTATTAGAGTTAAACTTTGTTTCGACTTCCTTGTCAATACTCTGCTAACATTTTTCTAAATTTTGTTTGTTTCAGATGGAAGACGAAGGCAACAACGGCAATGATGATACTCGTTGTTTCATCCTCTCTACACTTGCTGCTCATAATTCTCCCAAAGTATCTTGTCTACTTTGTCAAACTACACTTCTGGTATACGATAGATATCCTCTGGTGGATGGAACTTTCTTTTTAAGTCCTAAACAATACAGCAAACAATGTTTTGAGGTAAGTTTATTCGCGAGCATGGCATAATTCTATCAAATACACTATTTTTCTTTTTCATTGACTTTTCCCGCTAAAGTGGGGTCGATATTTCTCACGAGTGTTCACCATTCCGGCCTTATTTTTGAATTTTCCATGTCCACTCCTTTTTCTATTAATTCCTTATTTATACTTTCTATCCATCTTCTCTTTTGTCTTCTTTCATTCTATTATCCTCTTTCTTCTTTTCTACATAGTCTTCATCTATTCTTGTACACATGCACAAACCATTGTAATCTCCTTTCCTGTATATTTTCTTTGATATTTCTATTACTTATACTGTATTTCTGATTTTCGTATTTCGTA
Source organism: Pachypsylla venusta (assembly GCA_012654025.1). Lineage (NCBI taxonomy): Eukaryota > Metazoa > Arthropoda > Insecta > Hemiptera > Aphalaridae > Pachypsylla > Pachypsylla venusta. The sequence continues at coordinate 15,653,418 of CM022879.1, read as the reverse complement.
TTATAATGGATTCCAGATTTTACTCCATTATTGAGATACTTTACGAAGTACGCTTATCGAATAATATATTTTACAAGTGTAGAACATATTGTCCAGTGTTTTCCATCTATTTCATTTCTTGTATGTGATAGTTCTACCAAGTTAACACTTGGTAGAACTTATGTAGAATTCTAGTGTCCATCGCATTAGCGCAGGAGTCATCAGATTCCAATGAAAACTAAGTGTAATGCTCTCTCTAGCATTTCAAGTAGTTGTGGAGAGGTATCTTTATCTTTGATAACCACGATATTAAAGTTCCTAGATTTTCTAACATCTGGTTATAATCGAATTTACATGCTGATGATGCCACATTATGATAATTCCTTGTAAAGGTCACCCTGTATATTATAATTTTATTATTTCATAATTATGTAAAAAGAAAGTAAAAAATCTCTTTTTTAAAAAAAAGAAATTTAAATGGACAGTTCAAATATAAATAAAAATATTTGAGAAATAAAATTTGCCTTTTAATTACTTACTATTATTTGCATGAACCTTTATTTTTATTTATTAAAGGTTCCCTAGAGACCTTTTTTTAGAATATATAAAAAAAAACGTGGAGGGACAAAATTTATTCAAAAATTTTGTTCTCTTCTTCATATTACCTAATCAAGAGGTTTTTCTTGCCCCCCCCCCCCCGAACTTCATAAAGTTTCATTTGGATTCATAATTTTACTTTCTTCATTATTTTGACCTTTGGGACTTTTTAACTAACTTCTTCATTTCTCTTTTGAGGGAATTAAAAATTTTGTAGGGATTTCAAAGTTTAATATGCAGGCATCAATGGCACGTTGTATACAACAGTTCATGTAAAGTCACTGAAGCTAAGTAACGTACAGAGAGGTTTGATTTGGTGGGAGACTGCGTAGGTTCATACCCTCTTAATGCTGGAGATTTCCAGCCACACCCAGGCTGGGTGAGGTGAATGTGAGTAAACGGTTTGTAAATTTCTAGCGAATGAACAGTAGAACCAGCGTCTTTAATGGCCAATAGATGTTAAAGAGACGTTAAGTCAGAAATAAATGTGCTGTTTCTGTATAATTATGAAAATGAGGAAACATGTTTGTAATCCCCAAACCTACATACTCGAATAATATAATAACCAGATTTCAATAGCTTATTAATAGCGCATTTCTTCTGTGCTCGTACATGAACATGATGTAATATGGACAGATCGTACCGGGTGCTACTTCAAAATATCACTCTCAAATTTTAAACCGAGGAGCCGAACCTCGTAGGCCTAAAAATAGAATACATGATGTATAATGGAAGCCCAATCTATGAACAAGAGAGTTAACAACAAAATGTTAGATACATTTTTTTATTTAGCAGTGTCCGCCCGCTTCGCTTTGCGCCTTAGAAGCATGACCTTTTTCTGCTGCTGTCATGTCCACAAACATTTAAAATAGTTTGACATAGTCAGATAAAAGCACTCTAAAAATGATACTTTATCGACCACAGATAATCCTATGCCCTTCTCTCTTAGTTCCACAATTACGAGTATGTAAAAAAGGAAAATGGATTGGTATTGGCGATTGATGAGATAGTTTTTCAGTTAGTGTGGACAAGAAAAGCACACTTTTTGTTTTACAATGGTAGCATGTGTTCACGTACCAGCAATTTGTCATTAAGATATTAAGCTAATAGGTCCGTGATCTGCACGATCTCACTCAGATAACATAAGGCCCCAGGTAATACAAAAACTAATAAGCAATTTCATACCAAGTTTCATCAATATTTGATATTTCATACCAAGTTTCATCAATATTTGATCTTTCATACCAAGTTTCATCAATATTTGGAAAATTCGTTCGAAGTTTTTACAATGTACTAGTCTTCACTCAGACACGGAGGATTATAAATTAATGTTTAGATTCCGATGGGTGACCTACCCAGTATGAAATATACAAAAAACATATTCTGATGATATGCTTGTCTTCTTCCCCCCCCCCCTTTCTCTCATTATGCAAATCTTCTTGATAAACAAGATATGTGAACAATGTACTGATAAGAGGGGAGATATTGATAAGGGATTATAAAAAATATGATGATGCCAACATGACTGACCCTTTGGGAAAATAAAAGCAAAACATCATCTTTATTAAAATTGGATTTTCTTTTACAAGAGAAGGACCACCCTTGTTGAATTTTGTTAATTGTTCAGTAGGTACATTAGGTCACCCATGAACAAAATGCTTTAATTACCTTACTATTCAGCTGTCATAAAGGTCATAATACATGTCATATTATGACCTTTTTTTCGAAATACATTTTTTTTCCTTCAAGTTTGGCGATTAGTACACCGGTTTACATCAAATTTTAAACTAAAATATATTGCATATCCACTTATACATCAAAGACCAATAGGTTTGTTCACGCTCTAAAAAAAAAAAAAACTTTGGTATAAAATTTAGCTGGCCATTTTTGTACAGGAAATTCATATTTATAATTTAGTAATTTCATTTGGAAATGTCAGAAAGATAAACCTCTTTTCTGTAAAATGTGCCAAGTCCACCTGATCTGTAGAAAGCAACTCCGCAATATAATTATGTTATTGACTCAGTTATATTGATTGGTTAAAAAGCTGTTACCCACCTCCTAAAATCAGACCAATTATAACTGGTAAAAAATATAAAATATAATATTAAAAGATCGCTCTTGACTGAACTAAGTCTACAATATTGGCAATATACTATAAGTAGATGTATATCGTTTTCCAAATTAATCGCTAAAGTAAGCAAAAATAAAATAAAGTGAAAATTTGAAAACTAATATTAAAAAAAGAAGAAAGGAAAACGCTTATCAAGTCTAATCACAAACATATACTTAATTCCTATTTAAATTCTTTCTTTCAACAATAATAATATAAAAAATCTGCTTTGAAGTTTAATTTTGTTCTTCGCTATGCCACCACCATCATACGCCATCAGTAAAAAATGTTGAATAAAACATGACAAAGTATGCAAGAAATGAAAAGGAAAGCGTCTCCCACTCAGATTAATATAAGTAAATTATACATCGTCTCTTTACAGGAGAAAAAAGTGATTGCTAAATTTTAAACCAAAAAACGATTATTAAAAAAAAAGTGCACACTCAAAAAAAAGTCTAGAGAAATGTGAAATGGTGGGGGAATTACAATTATATACTGGGGGTAGCAGTATTGTTTTGATATGAAACTCTGTAAGCTCTCATTCATAATGTTGCGGTTGTTTTCAATAATGGGTTCCAGTACTAAGTCAATGAGTAGTGGTGCAGAGAACGAGTCAAGTGCTTTGGCCATAGCAAAACCATACTGTCTTTTCCACTAGGGCATGTGCTGTATTACATCTGTTTAAATAATGTGTAAGGAAAATATTTCATATGCCTTTTCTTTCTTCTCCTGTTCTGTTTGTTGCTGTTGTTATTTTCACATATATTATTTAGTTGTTGTCTTTCCTTATCTTACTTTAGGCAAGAGTGACGGGCAATGTGTACATATTCTAGAATCTTTATTCATATTATTTTTTAAAATAAATTTACTTTCAAATCCTTTTTCAAATAATCAATGTAATTAAATATCCATTCATTGTTTTCATAGAAACCCGGTAAAATCTCTTAAACACTGCACCTTGATCTAACACAAAATTAAAAGAAAATTAAATTTTTGAATAGACTCATGACAACGGCATACAAATAATTTAAATAAAAGTAAATCAAATCGTGGATTATCTGTTAGCAAATAGGTTCCTCTGATAATACAAAATACCGCCAAATTCTTTAAATTTCAAGGCCATAACTTCAACAACTCCAATAATTTTACGTTAAAATAAGAGGGTCCTGGTCTTTATATTAATTTCATAATTACTATAAACAAATAAATTAAATGAATTGAAATTTTACTCCCAAATTTCATCACTTTATTTTTATTAATCTATTATAATTTATTATTTCATTAAATTTTCTTAAAATCAATCCATCGGTTGTCAATATATCCAGCTTATATTTCTTTCTTACACTGTCTCTATAACATCCTTCACATACTCCTATTTTCTTGATCTTAACATTTCTTTTTTAAATTGATATTACATATTCTTCTTTCAATAGCTTTCTGCGTTCTTTTAAGCTTCTTTCTCCGCTCTTTTTCATGCTCCAGGTTTCATTATCATTTAAAATAGAAGTCAGTGTGTACTTTGATATTACATATTCTTCTTTCAATAGCTTTCTGCGTTCTTTTAAGCTTCTTTCTCCGCTCTTTTTCATGCTCTAGGTTTCATTATCATTTAAAATAGAAGTCAGTGTGTACTTATACGTGTTAAATAATCAACTTTTGTTAAATAATTCAATACTTTTGTTTTAATCAACCAACAGGGATTTAATGTCCAATTTTGCGGATACCTAATAAAAAGAAAAACAGAATCGGTTTTTACTTTTTCTTCTATGCTATAGCATATAGATATGCAGACACCAAGGGAAGTAAGCTAGCTTCATTAAGTGACGGTCCTAAGCCCGTGTAAATAAAGAAGGTTTGATGTTAGAAAGCCTTTCAAAAAACTTTGCTTCTAACCAATGATGAGAGGTCATTAGCAGGAAGCTAGTTTCTACGAGTTTCAATTGATGCTGTGAGTAACAAGGTACCGATACCGTATCAGTAAATATTTACAGCTTAGGCACCGAACAGAGGGTTGTGGCATGGTAGAATTAAAGAATGCAACACCGACCCCAAGTAAAATTGGGAAAGTGTGAAGGTAAAGCATATTGAAGATAAAGTATTGTATTCGTGCTGATATTTGTTCTTCTGTTAGATTCAATGTAATGGATAGGCAATACTATTTTCTAATGTTACAAAAACTGATGCACAAACAATTAATTAGTGACCGAACAAAGTAAGAGATATTTGAAATGTCTGTTTGACATTTAAAATAATAGAATAATCGGCGCCGTCACCCTGTACAGGCAGATACTTTTCATAGGTAGCAAAAGATCAAACGAGAGCTTTTTTTATTCAAAGGCTTCATGCATGGTTGAACTTTCTTTTTTTTATTATTATTAAAATTATTTTGCACTAAATACATTTAGCAGGATATTTATCATCCCAGCTTTTGTGTGACGAAATTCTTTTCTAAATCAGATTTTGAAATCATTTTGAAAATGTGAAGAAATATGCTCCTATAGATAAAGTACACTTAAAGTATGATTGGGCTATGTTGAATAAAGACTGATCTGAAAATGGAAAGATCTTTTGTGGGGAAAGGGATACAGAAATCATAAGGGCGTTCAATCAAATGTGCAACAGAAATACATAACAACGCCGCAAGCGAGAAAAAAAATCATAATGGATTGATTGGTACGCAGTGCTTTGAGGGCAACCAACAAAAATCTTGGCAGCACCAATTTTGTATTTTTAAATGAATTAAAAGTTGTTTCCCTTCTATGAACTGTAGACCTCATTCAAATTGATTTACCATGAGATCCCTCATGGAATTGTTTGTGCCACTATTTTAGCAAAATGAATAGACCAGTTCCCGTGAGATCACTGATTGTTTAGTATTGAGATAGGAGTTTGCACGGGGACACCGCGTGTTGTTGGCTGTTCGGACAGCACTTGACTTTGTCAGGAAATATAGGTATTTTTGTTGATTGCAACGATACAGCAGTGGTAGTTACAAATATAAGTTGTGTATCAACTACTATAATATAAGTTGTGTATCAACTACTATACGTTCTGTAGAGTTATGGAGCGGTTTCATCAATGTTGAGCCCCGTGACTACAAAAGCAACGTCCTTGCGAGAGAATTATTGGGTCTGTGGAACTAAAAAGGGATAAAACAGTTTGAGTCTGAAGAGTACAATATCCTGAATTAGAAAGCTCAATCATTTTCTACTCTAATTAAAACTTTTTTTTTTTTCAACTTTAAAAAATAAAATAAACAAAACCTTCTATTTATCTTGTCATGTTTTTTTTATTATTTATTTTAAAACGAACATTTTTTTTATAAATACATTTTACCGTCGAAAGCTTCCCCCCCCCCACAAATGTTTTACTGTTGTTCTTTATTTGTGTTGCTACTGCTGTTTTAATATCCTTTACAGATTGTCATAAGGGAAGTTGTTTTACAAAGTTTTGGATAGAGGAGAGATTCCAAATTTTTCTTGTTCTTTTTTTTTTGGTTTTTGTTTGATTTATTAAAAATAAAAGCTCAAAGTTTGTATGTTACGTATTTTGTGCAAATAAAAGTGGTGTTTATTAGATGTTTAGTGTAAATAAAGAAAAACGGTTTGTGTCAGTGAATACATATTTTGTTGGGGATGTAGATGAAACTTCCCATGTAATTAAGACTTTTAAATTTAATTGTTTATTTTTGTAACTTCTCATTTTTTATATATATATATATTTTGTCTTTCTTTATATACAGGGTCCAAAAGTCCGAGACCGCCTGAATATCTTTTGAACAGCTTTATGTGGAGTTTTGAAATTTTGCATGGTATTATACCCTAAATTAAACCACCTGATGGTGTGACCAATTTTTCAGGGGCGGGTCCCATGTGGCCCCCAGAGGGGCCAACTTTTGTTTTTTAAATACGAACCCCCATCTTGTGATACATTTTTAGAAAGACAATAAAATTGGAAGTACTTTGCAAAAAAAATTTACACGTCTAGCGTGTTTGATTTCAAAATGGCGGCCAATTGATTTTTCCAAGATATGACTTCCAAGAGTGTCTAAAACTAGGCGAAGTTTTTGCAATGGGATGGATATTGAATGATTGCATGGGACACCAATGTTGAGGAGCCTGCTTTTTAGACATAATTCGCCTAGTTTTAGACACTTTGCCAACTTTTAGAAATAATTCGCCTAGGCGAAGTGTCTAAAAGTAGGCGAATTATATCTAAAAAGCAGGATCTCCAACATTGGTGTCCTATGCAATCATTCAATATCCCATTGCAAAAAATTCGCCTAGTTTTCTTTGAAGTCATATCTTGAAAATTTCAATTGGCCGTCATTTTGAAATCAAACACGCTAGACGTGTAAATTTTTTTGCAAAGTACTTCCAATTTTATTGTTTTTCTAAAAATGTATCACAAGATGGGGGTTTCTATTTAAAAAACAAAAGTTGGACCCCCTGGGCGCCACAGGGGGCCAATTTTTCAGGGGCGGACCCGCCCCTGAAAAATTGGTCACACCATCAGGTGGTTTAATTTGGGGTATAATACCATGCAAAATTTCAAAACTCCACATAAAGCTGTTCAAAAGATATTCCTGTTAAAACTTAGTGAATCGATCTTTTATTCAGTAAATTCTGAGTTTTCATTTCAACGTCGGTACCAACTCTTGTATCAATCGGCTCCGCCGCGCCGTTGCCAAAGTGGCAAAATTTTTGCTTCCACAATCGGACGGCTACCAGAATTATGCCTTTTATGATGGCCTGTTCTACCAAAATTACATCGTACGTTCCAGCTAAGGGCAATCAAACCACTTTTAGTAACCCCGTATCAACTTATTTGAACCATTTTTCCTTGTCGAAATGTAGAAATGGGGAGAACAGTCTGTTGATTTTAATAGAAACACCGCTAAAATAACAATTATGAAACAGATATTTCTCTCAAATGAACCATTAAATTGAGATTTTTTTTTCAAAAGACAATTCAAAGGAAAGATTTTATTTTTATTTAGAAAAAAAAAAAAGGGTTGTAAAAGAAATACAATGATAATTATTTCGCACGTCTAAAAAAAGATACTTGTTACATTTTTTGTTTTCAAAGTTAAACAAAAGTTTGTTCGAAAAAAAAAATCCACAAGAAGTTGGTGCTGTGGAAAGTTAAAAAAGAATTTAAAAAGTTTTGAAATTATAATTGTTTTCGTAGAGGCCAAATTGAAGATAACCGACGGCAAGGAGCTGATTGATTGAGTCTAACTCGGGTCTAGCAAAGATAGAAATACTACGATAAAATCAAAATTGCATGTTATAATTTAACAAAGATGTTGTTATAAATAGTAATTCTCTAGTATTTCCTTGTTACATAAAAGTCAAGATCCTTGATACAGAAAAAATGGCTGATGTTCCAAAAGGTCCATCCTTGATAATTTACTTTATCGTATGGCTTTTTATTATATATCAGAAGTGTGAAAATAATATTATGAAAACTGAGAAATGAAATGATGCTGTATAGTAAACCAGGAGATCAAGAAGAGAGCAAAAAACAAAGCAAACTAGATTGTTACAGACAAAGCAAACCAAACAACCTCTTCATCGGAGTGAGCTTTGTTTGCTCCGCCTACTTGGTTTCTTTTTCATTTCTACTGCGTGTTTTGATCATGGCTTACTTTTGGTAGTTTTTGGTTGGTAGGAAAAAAATCATCTAACCTGTTCATCTGATGTGTTAGTTCTTTAGCATTACCCATGGTACACCCTTTGACAGTATGATCACTTGACAGTACAACTTCCTTGTTACCAATCCTCTGCCTCAACCAACTGAGCTACTGAGACTGTTTTCTGATAGAGTAACCTTTTGGTTATGGTTTTTCCATCATATTTCTTATGAATTTTAAATAATCTTTATGTATTTTCTTTTGTTTCAGTCTAAATACGAAGGCAAAACTCAATATTTGAGTGTCGTGTGTATGCATTGCTTAGAAGGTGCTTTCCCATATAGAAGAATAAAGTGCAGATTTTGTACAACTCCGTGGGAAGGTTCCAGTTTGGTTCTTGGTACAATGTATACGTATGACATTTTTGCAGCTCAAGCATGTTGCACTGACAGATATAAGGTAAATAACATTTCCTAAAATTTAAATATGGATTAATGCAAACTACAATTCTAAGAAAATATTGGGCATTTTACAATGGAAAAGCGAACAAGAAATGGGGAAAATGATAAAAAAGAAAAAAATGATATTTAACAGTTACACGAACGGTTTTCTCGTCAAGAATACAAAGCATTACATTTTTTGAAATACAATAATATGCTTAAGACTATAAGTAAATAAAAATAAAATATCCAAAGATTAATTTAAAAATACTTCTTTACTTCCCGTGTCCATCACAGAGTGATGGTGGTGGACGCCGGACTAGATATTGATAATATCGGCCGCTTTCATGTCCTCCCGTAGCGGTAAACATATCAAATTAATGAGGATAAAATTCCATGGTTTGCTGGCAAGATTTGAATTCACCCCCTACTCTTTGAATGTCTTACCAATATACCACCAAACAATGGTAATATAAAAATAATAAACCAATACATTTTTAAAATAGTGACAACCTATATTGATATCAATGCGAAAGTGTGTTCATTTTTCCAGTGGGCCAGAAGCCATCGTTTGCTTATAATTGTAAGCGTTAAGGTGTTATCACCCCTTGAAAATTGTAGATTTCTAGGTATCTACTGAACCCAAGATAATTTCTTCTTATAATACAGAGATCTTGGAACTATTATATTATTTTGCAATAATTATATTTCTTTTGAAAGGAAATAACAAAAATAAATATAATTTAGGTAAATGAACTATCGAAATTACATCCCTTCATCCCAAATAAAGGTTTTACTCGAAGGCTTCTACTCAATCCCTTTTTAATTTTATTAAATAGAAGTATGTATGTACATCCGAAAACAGGTCTCGCTTATTAAATCTCTGAACGATATGAACTGTTCACTATTATTTAAACATAAAAAGGAAAGAAAAACCCCTGAAAAGCTTTATTTAAAGAAAACATGATCTTCATGGTTTCGAAATGTACCTCTATTGCTTTTGTTGTTCCAATTTACATTTTTTTAAAGCGTGCAAAATATGTTTATTTGTTGAACTCCGCTGAGCTGATCCTCGTCAGTAAACATTCATAATGTTTTGTAATATCCTTTTCATTTTTATTTTCATCTTCCTTTCATAATCTTTTCTTTTTGATTTTTTTTTTTTTTTTNTTTTTTTTTTTTTTTTTTTTTTTTTTTTTTTTTTTTTTTTTTTTTTTCGTTCGTCTATTTAGTTCTGCTCAGTTGAATTTCAAAACATTTTCTTTTTACACCCTTCTTCACAAGAAAATAGAAAATAAAATTGTAATAATAATATTTTTTAAGCCACTTGTTTGACAGTTTTGGTGTAGATTTGGAAAAAAAAAAATGGAGAGGGTAGGGAAAGAAGTTGAAAAAGTGTTAAACAAAACTTCAAAAGGATATAAATGTTCTATGTGTGATGGGGAAATGAGACATTTCTAGGATTTTTTTTAATTAGTCGTTTTTACTATAGTGACTTAAAAAAGATTTCAGGTGTTTTATGATGGAAATAAAAACAGAATAATATATGTGTAGAAAATAATAAATATGAAACGCATACTTACTTATCTTTGCATATATGCAAGAAATATAAATATATTGATATATGGTTGTCGGATAGGGCCGTCTTTTTAATAATTCGTCTATGTAGTAAGGCGGGGGGGGTTGTAATCCAGGGATTAATTTCTAATTTGGTTCATTTTCGTGATAAACAGTATTAGTGTGGTTGTAAATAAATAGTGCCTCAGTGAATAAGTGTTTTATTTTATCACGAAAGGGAGACTTTGGAGTACTCCTCGCTGTTATCCTCACTATGTTGATCTCCGATCCGATATAGACAGTTTTTTTTTTTGGGAGCCTCGAAATCTGAGTATCATAAGAACATGTGTAAATTTGTTTTTCCTTGCGTATAATTAAAAATGTGTACATTGAGATAAGTCATTTGATTACATTTTAGAGCACCATAGCGTACCTATATTTTGGCAACCCTACCTTTTAATGAGTTTACAAATGAAAACTGGTAACACGTTTACATGTATCATTTGTAATTGTAAAAGCATCAGATAAAAGTGAGAAAAATATAAAAACGAGAGTGGTGAAATGGTGAGGGAGTAGAAATCACATAAAGATACATGAAAAATGTAAAAGATCGTCTGCCTGCCTTAGGAAGTGTTGCAAGCACCTGGCAAGCTATAATCTGTGTACGTTCTATGAATGTGAAATGTTTTCTATAGGAAAATCTTTAAGTATACAAAATGTTGAAAGCGAGAGTATATTTTGTAAATATTTTATTGCGGCTTAAGGAGAATATTATGAAAAAGAAAAGCTTTTCTTGATATCGTGTTGTAACCGATAAGGTTTGATGTAGAATGTAGAAGATTTAATGGTGGTATAATGTTTTGTGTTACGAAAGTGACAATATTAGAGTATTAGAGCGAAAAAACTCTCTGAGCAGTTAAATCTTAGCTAGAGAAATGGGCTTAACCTCAATGCCCATGAGGATGAGGTGTAATGATTCCTGAGGCTAAGAATTCCAAAATTTAGAGGGTGAAGATTAAATGAATTGGTTTTATAACTGCCAATATTCGGGTGGCATGACTTTTTTGAATTTAGATTTAAAAAGCCCATTTGCAGAAGAAGTTTAAAAAGCCCATTTCCATGCTTTTTCTACCGTTGATTTTTCTTAAAAAATAAAATTAAATAATTAATATTCTTTACTATAGTTTCTCAGGGTGAGTCATTTTAATATTAGGAATTGTGGTATTGAGGTCCTGCGAGTCAACTGAAGTTGATAGGATGGGGAAAGCTCCAGTGGGGTTGCATAATAACTTATAACCACCTTGTGATCTCGTGACACCTCTATCTAATTCGACTAAATCATTGGATCCTAAGCAGTCCCTTATATTTTTTGTTGTTCGTGTTCTGATCACTCATAAGTTGTAAACACTAATTTAATCAAATCCCGTGATAACCGCGGCTCCAAAGAACATCCATCACTCAAGTCTAAAGGCCAAGGCACGCCCAGAATGGGGGAGTGTGGAGATATTACATTAGCAAAAATGATGTTCACTAAACTACTCATGTAAGGTTTCCTGTTGGTTCTAGCACTGAGTTTTGGAAGGTGTCGGAATCTTTATCATCAATATCTCTAAATGTATCATGACAATTTAATTTCTTAAATTTTCATTCAAGGTTCCTAGATCTTTTACTATTTTACTTATTTTCTTACCTATCATTCCCATATTTGCGATACCAAGTTTTTCGCCTGTCCCTTTGTTAAAGATTAAGATTTTACGCTATAATACATAGACGACAGTCCTACTACTACTTCCTTGTACTGTCTCCCTTACAGTTAATTTTCGTCACACAATAAACATTAATCACAATCAGTTTTCCCCAATTCATACATCCTCAATGAAGTTTCCCTTAACCAAACTATATAACGAATTGTAACTGTTTCAACAAAAATCATTAATTCCAAAATTTATATCAACTTAAGCAGCCTTATCATCTTTTTTCAAACACACATTAATAAGATCTTGTTTGTCATACAACACAGATTCGCACACACATACAAAAATCCCATATTTAGACGTAGAAAAATTATCATTAAAAAAGACATTGTTGATGGCGTGTCATTAATATTTTTTGATGTTGCTTCATACACCACGCATACTGATGGTGACAACATTTGTAAGGATATGATTAGGAATCAGAATAATAAAATAAATGCAAACAATGAAAGTGAAAGAATATTCATCTCGGTGGAAATTAGAGGAACACAATACTGGGTGTGTGGTGAAATACACAAAAACGTAATATCCAATTCAATTATGACTTAATAACTTGGCCATCGTCTATGGCACGTTGAATACACCAGTTCCCGTTAGATCACTGAAGTTAAGCAACGTCCAGCGAGGTTGTACCATGTGGCTATCCGCGTGGGTTCGCGCCCTCGTGATGGCCTTTTTCCGACCCAACCCAGGCACCAGCCTGGGTGATGTCAATAAGAGTAGCTGGTTTGCAAGTTTCCATCAAATGGAGGGTAAAACCCCCTTCTTTAATGACAAATAGATGTTAAAAGAGACGTTAAGCCAAATTTTTAAAAAAAACTTACACAGTGAAAATATTAGGTAATACTTGAGAGTTTGAGTTGTTACCTGAGGATTCGTCCTCACGGGCCGAGTCCACCTGAGCTGATGGTGTAAAATACCTAATGCATAAACCAATAAGACAAAAAAAACGGACAAGTTGTTATAGAGTTGTTGACATACGAAAGAGAGACATGCGAACATAATAATTATATTCTTGTTCTTATGGGAGTGCTCAGATCGAGCAATGTGCGGACTCCCATTAAAACATGATTGCATTTTTTTACATATAATATGCAAAAATTTCTTCTATACAATGTGGTAAGTATATACGCGTTTTTTAGGAGCATCCTTATATGCTTAAGTAAATTTCCAAAAAAAATTATGTACGTATGTACGTATCCTTCGGGAAAGATATCTTAGATTTGTATCACCCTTTACGTTCAAAGAAATTTTCTTTAATTAGGCGATATCATATTCCCAAATGACACTGTTTGCTGAATATTGCTTTAGATTCATGTTTAGAATTTTAAGTTGGTTTTCTTTTCACTCTTCTATGTTTCTTCTTTTTCAAATGTTCTCAAGATAAAGCAGTTTACTTTGTTGACGATGTCGCTGTTATTTTTCATAAAATTATTTTTCTTGCCGCCTCAAATTTTCATTGTCATTGTCCCTGCCCTCCCCTCCAATCTTCACCCTCTTTGTTAATAATTATTATTTGTCGTTGTTTTTAATTAGAAGCAAAACATTGTTTACGTAAGCAATTATAATGAGATGCATCGGAATTAAAAACAAGGATATTATATTCTGTGGTTTGAAACCACATCGTGACTTACCGGGATACAATCTGGTTCAAATGGAAATGTTTTGTAGCTATTTACACTTTGGCCTAACTAGAAATCTGAATTATTGAGAGTTAATAATGCATTTGGTTAATAGATATACTCTTTTTTTTTTTTTTTTTTTTTTTTTTTTTTTTTTTTTTTTTTTTTTTTTTTTTNTGCAAACCAGCTACCCACATTGACCTCACCCAGCCTGGGTTGGGCCGGAAAAAGCCAACGATACGTGGTGTTCCCAAGCGGTCACCCATCCAAGTACTGACCACGCCCGGACGTTGCTTAACTTCAGTGATCTGACGGGAACTGGTGTATTTAACGTGGTATGATCGTTGGCTAAATGTACTCTTATTTTGGTGATAATATAATATTTTTGAGGGAATGTAGCCACCGAGTGTAGCAAGCCAAATTCACAAGGTGACGGTCCTAAGCCCGTATAAATACAGAAGATGCGGTGTTACAAAGGGCATCCAGGCTTTATAAAGGATGGAGAGCATTGATGCTATGCGAAAGCGAAGGTTACCGTGCCTGAAAAGGATACAGCTAAAGAGAGTAGGAAGGAACAGAATGTTTGGCCGTGGTAGAATTCGGGATGTACTGACGACCCCAAATAGAATTGGGAAAAAGGTGAAGTAAAAGAGAAGGAGAAGATAATATTATTGAGGGGCTCGACTTTTGTCATGTTTATAAAACCACATTTGTTGATTTTCCAACTGTTAGATCACCAGTCAGAAATATTTTTTAATTTTTAAATAAATTAAAACAAAACAATTATCAAAAACACTATTTATCAAGAAAAACGCTAGTTTTTGCAATGCCAAGAAAAACAAAATGGTGCTTATAATATTTACAATGAACTAGTTTCGAATCGTCTCATTTATCATCATTCTAGTCAAGTCGTATGATATAGGGTGACTGATGGAATGTCACCTTCCATCCTTCGTCTCGACTAGAATCGAATGATTCGAAACTAGTTTTATTTGTAAATATTTATTGTTAGTGTTTCTAATAGGTGCTTTAATTTATTTTAAAATTAACTATTTTTTAACACTTGTAATTAACATGTTATTCAAAGATTCAAATGCTTTTTAATAATTAATACATACTTTTTTCTCCAAATTAAAATTTCTACGGTAATATTAATTTCAAATCCTAATTTACGAGTCCCCAATGAAGGCCCCCCTGCAACTTCAGTCCCCAAATATTTCTCCGTAATTCCTCCCAACTCTCTCTTCTTCTCTCTAAGTTTCATCATGCGATCTGACACCGTTTGTCATCAGCAAATAGGGCGTGAAATCAAAATCAAAAAATATAATATTTCGATATTTCGCAATCACTTTTTGTATGTGCTCGTTTGTTTGTTAGTTAAGGAGTTTCAGTATGTTCTGTATTTGCTATTTATTTCTTCATTCCCTCTCGGTTGCCAATTTCCTCTCCTCCATCCCACCAAATAGAAAAAAAGGGGTCGAACGGAGAAGAAGCAGATGGTTACATTTCTGGTTATAATATTTTATTTCTTAATTATCCTTTGACATTATTTTATTTCTTCAACTGCTTCTGAAGTTCTTTTTATTTGAACATAAAACATATATTCATTTTATAAATTACTGGGTAGTTTATTTTGGGATATTTATTTTGGTTTTCTGATGATGGGCTAATGGTTTTTTAATTTGGGTGTCCATAGTTTCAAAAAATACCTTTTCTTCTACTTTAACTTGACCTTTTCCCAGGTCTATTCGGGATAAGGTGTAGTCGGTGTTCCTTTCATTGATTCCCATGTCCTCATGGACGTACGCAAGGGGGGCCCATAGGGTCCTCCCCTAAAATTTCTGGAAAGATACACTAGATAAAATGAGTTTAGGAAAAAGGTAAATTCATTAAAATAAGCCATGTTAACTACATTTTTTAAAAAATATTTAAGTATTTAGATTAGAAGCACAACCAGTCTCCCAGTAAGCCTAGCCAATTTGATACAACATAATATTTATGTAAGTGTACGGAAAAATTTCAGTGTATGTATTACTTCCGGCGTATCTCATGATCTGGTGGATGTCAATATGGGACATCTTTTACCTTGTTAAGCTGACCCTTGTTCAGGGGCAGACTGGGGCTCCAGGGGCCTACCGGGCATATTGGAAGAATGCTCCACATTAGATTTTATATAAGAGGCTTGTGTATTTCGAGGACAAAGCAGTGTAAAACTGAGAAGTTATGAATCAAAACGCAATAGAAATAAATAATAATTATGTGTCAGAAAAAATAAACATATTTTTCTTCCATATTTTTTCCCCCTGATGAGCCAGGGGCCCAAATATTTTTTCTCGCACATATTTTACATGCATTTTTCTTTCATGATTTTGCCCCCGCCCCTGCCTTTGTTCCTCAATGATCGAGACATTGTAAATTTAAAGTGTGTATGTACATAAGACAAGTAAAGGTAAATAAAATGTCCCCAAGAGTATGCTTTGATAAAAATTGATTTTTTAAAAAAAAAAAAAACAAATAGCTCCCCCCCCCTAAGCAAAAACCTCCTTACGCCCATGCATGTCATAACCTTATTTTTAGTGCCTACTCTCTTTAGCTCTACCCTTTATTTGGACGGTAATCCTCACTTTCTTCTCATAGTATCAATGCGTAGTAACTGCAATTTGCCGATGAAATACACAGGGTTTGCCCTTTAAAAATAGAAAATATTCTCCATACAGAAAGACCTTTCTTCTAAGATACCTAGCCTGCCTGTCAAAGACTGCCAAACCTGCTAATAGTAATTTTAAATAAGGATGTAATTTGAAATCTTCTTGGAGGCTGCTGCTCCGTTCCCCGCATCTTGCGCCAGTTCAAAATTTGCATATAAATACCACCGGTTTCGTTATCAACAAAAATCAAATTTTTCACAAAAAAGTTTCTCAAAAGTCAAAAAGAATTTCATGTAATTAAGATTTTTTGAAATAAAATCTTTTTGTTGAGGAACAAGAAAAGGGTGTCTTTTTTTGGAGAGAATCCTTCTCAATCCAGTAATATCTTCCTGACACTTCTAAGGAATGTGTTTCTTGCAACCCTTTTTCTTCTCATTTTACTATCATGTGGTTTTCCTTTTCATGCCTTTAGAAAATTTTAATTAAATACTTCTTAAAGAAAAAAAGTCCTATCTTATTAAAGTCTTTCATGAGTTCATGTACCACACCCTAGCCTTTATTTAAATAATAAGATCTTACTTTTTTAAATTTGAAACGGCTATAAAATTTTATGACCAAGAAATACAAAAAGAAAGAGTTGCGAGCCTCTCTGTTTTGTTTTTTTATTTCTTTTAAAAGGATTTTGAACCTTTTCTTCTCATATTCTTTTTCACTCAGTTTGCTAATGTCTTTTATTTTTAGGGGAGAGGGGATTTGAGTTGGTAAAATGATATGTTCTTGTTCAGGCTAAAGTCTGTGGAGGTATTCGTAATTATGACTAGTTAATTTGAAGTCAGTAATCTTTCAGAATACTTGAAAACTAGTAAAATATTTATATCTTCTTGAACTAAATCGGGGACAGAAAAAGATGCCTATGATAAATTCAATAAATCGATGGATGCAGGAAAAAAACCTAAGCGATCACCCATCCGAAATTGACTTCACCCCGAGTTGGAATATTAGATCAGTTCGATCGCTATATATACGACGCGGCATAGTGCATACGACCCGTATATATGAAACAGATTGAATGTTGAGATAATAAGCAAGTGAAATTCTGTGCCGTTGTTTACAACGTCTGTTATAATAGCAACAAATGTTGTTTTCTCTTTTGTTTCAGTGTAACGCTTGTCAGAAATCTCTGTTCCCCACAGCATTCCAAAATACACCATCTTTCAGTGACTACAGTCGAAATGTTACATGCCCTCATTGTAACACTCAAGATTTTCATTTCATCAAGGCCATTGCTTACTGCTACTCTCGTGACATCCCATAACATCAGGATGCGGCAGCATCTTATTCCTTGTTCCAAGGATCTGTAGCTGCCTCTTCGGAATGGTATAAATCAGCTTCACCAGCATTCAGTTCCTCTGCTACATCAATGATTTCACCACCTAAAGTTATGTGCTCACCTACATCAAATATGTTCTTCTCAAATAATAATAATTCAACTTCTTTCCAAGGAATTTATTCTCAAACATCATCACAGCACAATCATTTTTCACCTTTATCTCCTGCTTTGATTTCACCAACACGATCAAGTTTTTCACCTTCAGATTCGGGTGCTTCGTTTCCATCTTCGTCGTCTAATGCTTCACTCTCACCAAGATCAGGAATGACTCCTGAAAACAGGTTAGTGACATTAGAGAAACTTATGCAAACATTATGGGATGACAATGAACTAGAAGATATTATGTTGACTATAAATCATCTGAATTTTATGTAAACTTGAAGTCTAAACTCGTTCATGATTTGAGTTTGAGGAGTCTCTATAATTTCAAGACCTACATATATTTTATAAATAAATTTAATAAAACAAATAATATTTCTTAGGTGCATGGAAACATTAAAAAACTTCAAAATGCATCGTCATTTATTCGAAACCACGTGCACTTAAAGAATAAATCCTTTGTATTTAATTCAACTTTTTATTTAGAATCACTGAAAATGCAATTCTTCTATTTTCATGAACAAAAGTTTAAAAAAAGTTATTTTGGGAAAAAAATAATTCAAATAAAATTTCAACTGAATAAACTATTTGCTTGAATTGGGATACTATTTCAAGGAAATATAATTTGCTCTTTGCTAAAAGAAAAAAATGTGCATAACGAAAACAGATTTATGTTATACGATTTCAAATACCTACTCGTATATTCAATATGCCTATGTTCAGATTTTTTTTGATTCCATATTTGTATTTGATAGTTCCACTAATTTATATTTAATTAAAGATATAGTATTCTATCTATCGAACAATAAAAAAAAGTCCCTGAGATGAAGTTCTTGTTCAAACAAATCACCCAAGTCCATCTATTTTTCATCATTTTTGTTTAGATTTCCACAAGTATTGCATTGTCCGTGATTTTAAATTTGAATTAAATACAAAATGAACTAACAGAGTCATCCTGATGACATAGAAATGTACAAATTTCAAATCTTCTTCTTTCTTTCCTTTTTTATTAATTCATTAAAATATATATTTACATTCTAAGAATTTAATTATAATTTTTATTTTTTACTTTATTCAAATATTTATTGAGAAACAAAAAAATATTTTATTTGAGAAATGTTATTATTTGAGTGTACTCTGAATGCATAGATATGTTTTCATTTAAATTTAATTACAGGTGTTTTGTTCTTTACAAGCCCTGGGCTATCAATTGGACGATGTTGAATTATATTATGAGTAATATTACTAAAATGAAGAAAAAAAAATACATTTATTAACCAATATTAGTTGTTCATGTACCTACTGAACAATAACACTGTTTAGTATTTTGAAGTGTTTTATTTCCTAATAAATGTTAGTAATAATACATTTATTTTATTCTGATATTATTAGTGAATAAAACATCACTAATAAAAAGACACCGGTAATTATATTGAACTTAAAATTGAGACATCAATCAAATTCTAATTATTTAAATCAGTTCAGTTTTAAGACTATGTCTTCATTTCTGGTTGCGAAAGAGTTATTCGGATCAGTGGATTTATCTTCTACTGACCCAGCGATCACTATAGTCGTTTAGAATGAATCAATATTTCCTCCACAGTCAATGTCTCTGTGTTGCTTTTCTGAGACAGTTTTTCATAATTTTAAATTTTAAGCCTTTTGAAAATAAAAATATTAGTTTGCACTTAACAACGTTGTGATCGCGTGACAGAAAGGAAGCTTATAAAGCACAGGTTAAGTTATCTTTGTTAAAATTAATAAAAATGTTATCATTTAAAATTTTAAAGACAATAATTTTCAGAACGGGAGTCTCAAACAGATAGAATGTAAAACAGATATTGACTTATGGTCCAACGATGATAGTGACAGCTACTGGAATACTATCAAATTGGTTTTGAATCGGTCGCGATTTTAATTGGAACTAATTTTGAATTAAAATCTTAATTCGATTTTCTTTAAAATCTTGAATTTTAATTTTCTTCAATTTTTTATAATCTAATTTCGATTTTTTTTTCTCTATTTTCTTCTTTCCCTTTTTTTTAATATTTTTTTTTTTAATTTGAAAAAAATAAAAATATAATGTTCAGGGCATTTACTCAGGTTTTTATATTATATTATTTAGTTTATTTTAAATTAAATATTAACTATTTATTTATTTTTTAAATCATAAAAATACCTAATTAATATTATAAAAAGCAATGCAATTAAATGCACACAGACTCAATTATAATTATATTATTATTATATGTACTTAAATTTATGAAATTAAAATTATTATATGATAATTTTGATTTAACTAAATACCAAATGATGATTATTATGAATTTTAATAATCCAATCGAAAAATCGGTAATTGGTTTAGGTTCATCAAATTCTATTTACTATAATTGTTTTCAGAAAGGTGCACATTTTGGGTTTACCCATCATTCGTTTTGTTTGTTTCCTATTTTCCTCATCTTTTCTGTTGCAATTATTGTCCACCATTTCATCTTATTTTGGTTAGTTCTGAGTTCTCTCTTTTTATTTATTTTGTCAAAATTCAATTAATATAGACATCGAAATTTAAGCTTATGAAATGAATGTGAAATTTTTGGTCTAAAACGAATATGAACTATCGACTAGTTGTTCCTTGTATAATAAGTATTAATATTCATTAAATTCGTCGTAAATTAGGTTTAGTTGAACCAATTGGTAATATTGAATTAGGTTCATTATTTACTATATCTAACCAACATCCCCACTAAATTTCAATAAAAACGCTTGGCGGTCGTTGAAATCTTGTTATATTCGCAGAATCAACTGACCAAATATTGTAAAGTCATCTGCACTTTATATTTTATCTCTTAACCCCCTCAATTTTGGTATCCCGATACCAAACTAAACATCATGATGTTTTTGTGCAATAATGTTAAACTTAGATCCAGCCACTCTTTTCTATCAAAATGTTTAAATTTGACTTGGAATAAAGAGTTTACTTTTATTAGAAATTTCAACATAGTAATTTTTATATTTCTTAAAATCCTACAATACTGCAGTGAGCACCAAAGTTGTGACATAATAACACAAAGAAACAGCATTTATTATATTTCTTGGTAATACTCCTTGTGACGAACTATTTCGCCCATCTTGTCGATGATGGTTCTGGTATTCAAAGTATTGTCAATCCAATGTATTTTCATTGAACAATCTTTTAGTAACATTTTAAATTTCCATTGTCAGTACTATCTTGTCTTATTTCTTGTATCATCCTTTTTGTTGAATATTTCCGATATTATCCTTACAAAATACTGCCTTTGTACAACTCCGGAAGACTCTCAATATATTTCTATCTACACCGTTCATTTAACAAAGACAGTTTAATAAATTCAAACTGTACCCAAATATTTTCTTCCCAAATTCTCAATTGATTTTGTTTATCAAGTAGTTAGTTGTTTATATTTTGATTTCATAAAAAAGTCATATTATATTGTACATTTCTTGTATTATCTACTATTATTATTAGTGTTTGCTTTTGTGTGTAGTTTTTTCTCAAGAGCTCACTTAGTTCTTCTTTTATAGTTTTTTTATACTTTTATAAATATTCATGTAGTTAGTTGTATTATAGATTTTCTGTGTTTAGTTAGTTTTTTTATACATATTACTTACCATTACATTATTAATCTTGATGTTTTTTATTTTTTAAGAAAATGATTCTTCTTGTTAAATTCTACTTGAAAATTTATGAAGTGACATTTTTATTTTATTTTATCGCTCAATATTCTATTATAATGTATTCCTTACATGAAGAATATTGTAATTTTATTACAAGTTAAATTTTTATAGCTATTTTTCATCAGTGATTTTGAAAGTACATATTAGAAAATTCTTTAAAATTTAACTAATTTTAAAGAATGAATAAACCATTAAACAAAGAAAACTTGTAGCTATTTAAAAAAATTATAAAATTCTTATCAGTTTAAATTATGGAAATTAGAATTAATTCTTATATGGATGTGATGAAATAGTCGCAGAAATAAGAAGCTAACATTAAAAAAAGAAAAATACAAAATGTAACCTACATTCATATTCCCAAAAATATTTTGCATTTCTTCAGTCCTTATAAATTTGAATATATTGAAAGCTCGGATACCTGTCAAAGATACTTTTTTGTTTTGTTTCATTAAATTATCTTTTAAGCTGGAAATATCCTTACACTTAAGCATGCCAAGTTTGAAGTGGCTTCATTTATTTTGATTATATTGATGAATTTAATATATTTTTTGAGGATTTTCTTTGAATAATTTTTCGAGAAATCCTGTATAATTGTGATTTCTAAAATGTACATAATAAGTACTAATGTATAATTTTTTGTTTTTAAAATCATTATTTTTTTGTTTTTTGTAATTGTTCGTTTGGTTCTTTCATATATCTTTCTTATTTAGGGATCTTCCTATTTATAAAAATAGAAATTTGTATACCGAGCTTTTATCTTTCTAATAAATTAACGTTTAAAATCATTTTACTTTCATAGAGACGTTTAACCCACCGTTTATAGACGAATTTAAACAAATAAGAATTAAATTTTGATAGCGTTTCCTTTCCAAGTACTTGAAGAATTGTATGGATATCTTTTCGATCATTTTAACCCGCTACTTTTACAACGCCACGAACACCCAAACGAGCGTTTATTATAACTTACATAAATGTCACAGAAAAAAATCTATTATTTTCAGGCATTTCCATTGTTCCAAAATGAATTCTGGCAACACTGCGAACAATATAAATAAAAAAATTGTATGGTTGAACTGGCTTTATATTAATCATTAGATTTAACAAAAACTATAAATACAAATAATTACAAGTGATAAATAAGGTTTAAAAAAATATATATAACTTGTAATGAAACAATAACAGTAATTGGAATGGGAGAGAGAGGACCTATTGAGTTACGCCCAAAGTTTTAAAAAATGACAATAGAGTGTTTCAAAAATACAATCTTCATTGAGAAAGAAAAGATTTTTTTGCTTAACGTCTCTAACATTCTCTGGTCATTCGACTTTTTTTCAATCTTCTGACTCTTTTATACATTTTTTTTTTCTTAATNTTTTTTTTTTTTTTTTTTTTTTCTAAATCTTTTCCGACTTCTTCAGAGCATAACTTTATTCGAGGATTTCTCTTAATATACCATTTGTATTTGACTCATGGGTAGAATATTCACATATAACACTATAGAATATTTTTGACCGAACAAAGTGACGTCCCATTTTACTATCTGTCTGCATTTTTGCACTACAGAGGATGTAGGCCAATTTTGTTGAAACTTTTTATGTATTTCCCTTATAAGGTCTCAAATCTAAATTTTCTTAAATTTCAGTCATATACAAGAGTTTCCATATTAAATATGACCCCAATAGTATTCTCTTGATTATAAAGTCATTTAGGTATAATTTCATTTTATCTTCAAAGCAAAATTGTCTTTGAAGGTTAAAATAAAATTGTCTTTGAAGGTTAAAATTTACTATATTTTCACTTGACTAAAACGTTTTATCCCTTTCGGTGTCAAAATCTTCAGATCTTTTGGACCATTTGGTTTGGAGGAGCCTTTCAACTTCATCTTCAACAAGCCTTGGTCTTTGAGACGAAGGATAAACGCGTGGGGAATAATTCACGCAAAGAATTAGTTTTGTCATTCAAAGAGTTTCCCCTAAGCACACTGCCTAAGGTAGGTGCCATGGATGAAGTTTTGTATATGTTATGATTTTGATTATTCTGAAATAAGATTTAAATTCTTCTGAGGCAAAAAATATCCTGCATTATGGTTTTTCTTATTAACATAGGTAGTATCCCAATTTAACCAACTTATTTCTTAAATATGTTTGAATCACTCTGTATACCAATGTTTATCAAAATATTTTTGGGTGTACCAGAAGGAAGCAAAATAAAAAGTACTAACACCGTTCTCCATTAATTAGGTTTCAAGATATGTTGGGTACATGTATGTAATATCTGTAGGTATGTACGATCTTGTATGAAGAGGGTGTAACAAAATCCGATCAATATCTTAAATAATAATAATAATTCTTCTCTTAAATACATTCCGACCACCCTGTATATTAATTTATTTTTATGATCTTCAACAAATAAATGTTTGCATTCGTATTATTGTTATTGCAAAATGTTAATTTGAAATCTTAA
This sequence comes from Pachypsylla venusta, assembly GCA_012654025.1. Taxonomy (NCBI): domain Eukaryota; kingdom Metazoa; phylum Arthropoda; class Insecta; order Hemiptera; family Aphalaridae; genus Pachypsylla; species Pachypsylla venusta. The sequence continues at coordinate 15,629,407 of CM022879.1, read as the reverse complement.
TATTGATTTGACATTTTTATTATTTTCCATGTTTTTGATTCTTTGTTTGAGTTTTTGATTTATGTTCAAAGTGTTTTTAATTGAACTATTCTAAGAAATGTATTCAACCAGTAGCCTGATGATATAAGTTGGGTCTTGGTCAGAACATATTAAAAACACAGAATGATGAATAATTTTTTCTGATTTCATATTTAGTAAACTTTTTTTTGCTTCCTTCTAATATCGTTCGTTCATGTGTGTCAAATTGATCTCTAGGTCGGGGTAATCAGCCCGGAGAATTGTATTTTTACAGTTCTGTTAATTTTGGTAAGAAAAGAATGGCCAATAAATAGTATTCACCTTCATTCATTAATTCATTAGCTGCATCACAGCATAGCCTCTAATAAATGGAGCGACTTGTATGGGACGACAGCTTCAGATAATTGTTTGTCTGCTGATAAAGTTTTTATTAGCTAACATATATATATTTTTGGACGAAGGCTGATAATCACCTTACTTTCTCCCTATTTTATTGTTATTTAACTTAAAAGTTATCAAATAGGTGCCGCTACCATTAGTTTAAAACTAGCCAAACCAAATTGTACTGGGAATCTAAACATCTTAAAAGCGACGCAATTCTTTATTTCCTCCCACCTCTCACATTTCTCCATCAAAATATTTGCTTTGCTAGAACAAAACTACTTATAATATTGTATTGATAATGATTTACAAAATCAATTCAATTCTGACTTTTACTGTCACGAAACATGATTTGCATTAGATTTTACAAATTCAAATACTCACTTCCCGTATCCTTTCAGTTGTTTGGCATGAACTTAATTTTAATTATTATTTTTTTAACTTTGGACTTTTAAAAAGTCATTTGCGCTTTATAAGGTTAACACACCAAATTTTGTATAATCAATTCTTTTCAAACTATCAATAATTATTGTGTTTTAGTTCTTCCCGTAGATTTGATTTTTAGATTTTGTCATATTTAAAAGATGTTTCCATGGTACAACAATCACTCTGCGTTTTGTATTGACATCAACTAAAACTTTCTTGGTGTTGTTTGTTTTTGCTTTTCAACACAAACTAATCATCATCATAAGTTAACAGCCATGAGGCTGATTTGCAACAACTCGCCATGAGTTGTTGATACTTGAGAATCCTCGCGGATAATGCAGTAGCTTCTCCTTGCTTTCTGCATGGGTAATGGAAAAGATATCGTTTCCGACCCTTCCTTTAGTCGCTTTTTACGACTGGCATGGATTTGGGTACCTTAAAAGTATTTTTTTTAAGTTCCCCTATCCCCAGGGGAAAAACTTCCTAGAAGTGTGTTGTTGGATGTGTAGGTGTGCGCTTAGCCCCGTAAAGACATTTGTTGTTCGTTGCAACAAATGCGACAGAATTTGGTCTCGCCTGCAAATAGTAAGTGCTGCCCATAGATGCTCCATTTGTCAATCAAATTTATATATTAGTTTCAAATTAAAGATAAAGGGAAGGAAAAAAACAATTCAAACTATAATTTGGCCTTGGCCCCATAAAAGGAACATGCTCTTTCGTTATCTATGTTCGGGCGGAATCTTGGAAGTTTAGAAGTTCCGCGTTAACAGGTGTTCTTCCTCCGTCTCCTGTTTATAAGATTTCTTCTTTCTGACTTTTTCTATAAACATATGTACAAAACAGTACTTAGTTTTTAGGGATTATGACAAAGTAAATGTATGAAAAGTTAAAGTTTGTGTTGCAAATTTTCGGCTCCAAAACACAAATAAATTCATTTTAGTAAGAACAATACATGGCAACATTGTTTAAAATAGGCAATATTGGATTTGCATGAATATTTTTTTCTCTCATTAAAATGTAATATATTCCGCATGAGTAATTTTTGAAGCTTGAGCCTTTGACGTGGTTTCTAAATAATAGAAATTTGAATACCTTATATGAAATTATATAGAAAACCTTTGTTTTAATTTTATCATGTTCATATCATAAGGCTTGCATATAGGAGATGATATTATATAGAATGTATAAAATCATTTCAGATTCATTTTGAATGCATTTCAAAAACCTTATTTTAGAAAATAATTGAGTACTGTCAAATGAGGTAAAAGGAAATAAAACTTTCAGTCCAACTGATTTAAGTAACTCCAATACCATTGTTCAATCTCAAGAGCTCTTTTCCTGAAGTTAAAAAAAAAATCGAATGATACCATTCTGTGTAAATTTCCGTATGTACCTACACTTAAAATGAAAGAATAATTATGATTGGGTCTTATTTCTTTTTACCCACATTATCCTTAATCCACCCAATTATGTTTAATATTCGAGAACAGTATAAGCTATTGACATGATTTTTATAAGTCGATGGGTATAATATCATTTTAAAATTAAAATTTTCATATTTAAATAACAAATGTCAAAAATTATTCTAATTTTATTTTATTTCTCTTATTTAAAATTATTATTAACTTTATTTTATCTTCCTTCTTGACGTTATTGTTAATAATGTTCTTTATTCAACTCAAGATGATTTAATAGGAAAATGATTAACAAATCATAAAGTTAGAAGGAAGACAAAATGAATTATTAATTTTGAACTATAAATTTCATTAAAAAAACATAAAAAATTTCTGGTTATATATTTTGTTTTTAAAAAGTTCCTATCTGATACATTTTTCTTTCTTTCATTTCATTAAAAAATATTATTAAATATTGATATTATTATTATATATAATATGAGTAAGTTTCAAATTGGCCTAAACTTGTGTGAAACAATTCAAAGATGTTCAAAACATCTTGTCTGTTGGATTTTTGTTTACGTATAGATGTAAGTACATTGAATTTAAAACATGTTTTATCGTAAATGAATTGCTTAAGAAAATGCTGATTTATTGTTAAAGAAACAATAATACTTCAATTCTTAACCTGATAATAATTTACGATCAAGATGAGCCTCAATTTATAAGCAGGAAAATAACAAATTATTAAATATTAATCTGTATACGACCATTTGAAAACATGTTTTCCGTTTTAATGGAGAAATTATCTTGGTTTCTATTACAGTTTCATGCTCTACTTCGAGGCGAAACTACTCCAAATTTTTTGACGAAAATAATTATGGCCATATATGGGCTAAAACTTAATTTTTGCATATACATAATTCCTATTTTCATTTTTTACACTCACAACAAAAATTTTAAGAAAATAAAATTGAGAAGGACATATTTTTGTATTAAAAATATATTTTTTATGAAAATAAATCAATAATGATTTGGTTTGTCCAATATTACGTATATTGTTTTTAATAATAATAATAAAAAAATATCGTAGCTGCAACAGCATTATAATTTTTATAAAAAACTTTTTTGATATGAAAAGTAAGTTTCAGATATTCAAAATATCGCCCTGTATTTGTTTTTGTAATTATTTTTACTCTGGTATATTATTTATTTTTTAATAAAAATTGAATTTAAATTTGTTTAAAAAAAACAGTCATTAAAAAATTTTTTATAAATTTTTTATGTAATTTTAAGAATTTTTACTGTTTTATATTAAGTGTAAATTTATAAGACCTACTTTTTGTAGTTAAGAAATATGTCATTATACGGTTTTGTATATTTTTTTTAATAATATTAATTTGTATTGTTTAAATGTACTAGGTATTACACTTTATTTTACTTTCTTCTTCAATTCTATCCCTGTTAAATCATTTTCAACCTTTGAAATTTAAAATTTATTTTCAACTGTCCGATTAGAAATGAAATTTATTTCAAAATCTTATTTAAGAAAATGTATGATAATAAGAAAATACTAGCATAGTTGTATTTTCTATAAAATGCATTAATCAATGAAGAAAATAGATATAAAATGTTTCAGGTTGATTCTATTTTATCGCAATGTAATATACCTAAAAAATTACCTATATTGTTTTGTAAAATATAATTTGAATAAATGTTATTTTTAAAATTTTATGGATTTCTAGAATAGTTTTTTCTATTCCACTAAAAATAATCAATACTAAAACTACTAACATATTTTTTATAATTTATGTTATTATTTCTTCTATTTCAAAATACTAAAATCAATCATTTTTTTTTTCTAATTTTATAGTGAAAATATAAATGGTGTAGTCTATTTTTAAAAGAAAATGTCATTTTCCTGGATAAGCTAAACAAAAAAAAAAAATTGTACTAGGTATTATTGTCTCTTTGTTAGACGATTTATTGGATCATGGGAATTATAGACCAGCGTTGTGCTGAATCTTTTTCACAACAACAATAAAAAATCGTCCTTTATATTTTTTTCTTACAAAATTAGTAAAAAATTTGCATTTCCATCTATTGATTTCAAATAAGTCTATATCTTAATAAATACTATTATTATTGCTTTTTTCTTTTCCTTTTAAAAATGAAACATTAAAGTAGAAACATATAATACCTGAATAATTAATAATTATTATTTTCTAAATATGTATATTAATTACAGAAGAACTTTTCAATACCTTTTTTTATCACCTGATATTGTTAACAATTTTCACATTTGAAGGTAATAACATAAAAAATATTATTGCAGATTTTCCTATATAATATTTTCAGGATTTTTTCTCATTTGTACATGTCTTTATTAATTAATCCCGCCAGTGTTATTGAATCAAACACTTGAAAGATTCAAGAAAACATCTTAGGAGGTATTAAAAATTTCTTCTGTTTTTTATATTAATTATTTTGAAAAAAACACAAAATATTTAGTTTGATTTTTTTAATTGTTTTGAAAATAATAAAGATATTTATTTAATTTAAATAAGTAATTACAAATAACTAAGTACACTAAAAATAATAATTAAATTTACAAACTGTAGGAGTACAAATAATTCATTCATTAATTTTTATATTTTACTTTTCTGTTATCAAATTTATTTTAAAGAAAAATAATTAAATAAAAGATAGATCTATTATCTATGTGTGTACTGAACTTGTTGCAATATATTTTAATTTGATAAATTTGTATAGGTTATGAATAAATGGCTACACTGTATATTATGGAGAGCGATCGTTTTAAAGTCAAGGGAGTAAGACGATTTTTATATACATAAGAGCAAAGTTAGTTGCAAAAGATAGTTAGTAGTGAAGGTACCAAGCTTGAAATATTGAAATTTAGTCGTCGTAATAATGGTCTTAACGTGGGAATAATGGTCTTAACGATCGAAGGACCGTTTAGGTCCTTCGATCCGGATAAACCAAATTGAAAATTCAGATTTTTCTTGACAAGTTTCCAACATTTTATTCAAGTCTAGCACACTGGACAGGAACGCCTTGATTGATAATGCTTTACATTTAATGACATTATGTTAATGGACGTACTTTTTGAAGAAGATATTGCAAAATTCTGATCTAATAAATGTTTGATATAAAATTGTATTTCATTCATAAAACCACAGAATATATCGAGAAGAACATTATTCAATCAGAAAACTACCAAAGGTTTATTTAAAATCATTGGATTCTTAAAATTAAATGAATAATTAAAAAACGGTCTCAAATTAATTAATGCAACAAACATGAAATTTAAACAATATTTTGGTTTTCCAAAACATTGTGGTAGTAACAGGCTATTTAGATTCTACTTATATTTGTTCTTTTAAAAACACAAACAAACTTCCCCTCCAATACTTTTTATCTTGGCCGTTTGTAAATAATCATGCGATTAAATTCTAATTTAGAATATTTTGCAACAATCAATTAGACACTTCCTCTTTTATTATTGACAAAATCAAACAAAATTTATTTCGTTTCAAAATTTTACCTACAAACAAAATTTAAATCTAAAAAAAAAAAAAACTAGAAATGTCTACCTCTTACCCTTTATTAAATAATTAATTAAATTCTACAAAAATAATAATAAAGTTTATTTTGAAAGTACAAAGATATCAAATGAAAACTGTAATGAGCATTTTTAATTAATTTTTTTATTATTGTAATTATTATTATTATTTTATTAATTAAGAATTTGGTTTGAATAATTCGAGAAAATACAATATATTTAGATGCAATAATATAAAAGCTTAGAATAATTATTTGTTAGATTTTTTTCCATTTTATTAGTTCACAATATTTTTTTTTTTTTAAATATATTATTTAATTCGCGCCAAATTTACATTAATTATTGTTTTAATTGATAAGTTTTATTTATTAAGATCGTTCTATATTATGAAAACACATTTTAAAAACATTATCTTGGAGAGAAAAAAAAAAACTTTAAAAAAATCGGATATACTTGACTAAAATCTATTAGAGATACCCTAGCGCTTAAAGTGGTTTAAAGAATGCATGCCAACTCGTCAAATTTTGTCCATTTCGTACTACTCTCAAGGTAGAATAAAAGTCTCATTAACGTCTCTGAATTATTTTTGCGAAGAGAAGTAATCAAATAGTAAGGCCGGGTAACAATCATGAATAAATTTTCGGTATATATTATTAAGAGGTTTCAGATTAATCTACAAACTTACAACCAATCTGAAGGGATACAGTTTACCGTTAGTAGCACATTTTTACCCACAAATATAAGACAAAACTCTTGGTAACATAGCAAATGAAAATCTATTGCATTAGATAGATACCTAGGTAGATTTTATTCGAATTCCTCTTTCAGTTTAATAGTCTAATAAAACAACAACCACTGACTGTCCAATGCCTCACTTATAATATATCAGGATCTACAGAAACTAGAAATTTTTAGGGGTAATAGAACTTATTTAGCTCTTGGACATGAATTCGTTGTTAATATAATTTGAGAGAGACTCGTGTCGGTCATACGAGTACAACACTTTTTAATTTCTATAAATGGGTACAACTGGAACGCATACCATTACAGACCTAGTCTAGGACCTTCTAAACCGATTCGGTAAACTCATCCTATCAACTTATTTCGAACATGTTTTCAAATCTGAATCTAGAAACGAATAGAATATTAGTTGATTTTGAGAGGAACGCCGCTACTACAACAATAACAGCATTGACTACTATAGTAATAAAAATGTTAACCATTTTCTTCAAAATATGTTTACTTATCTTGATGAAATTTTTCCTGGAAAATTGTCAAATCTTAAAACAAAGATTGGCAATACTTTTATTGCCTTTGTTGGAGATAACAATATATCTTGTAAGGAGATAATAAAAACGAATGACTGCATAATATGATATCCAAAAGACTATTCAAACTACATATAATATATGTTATATGTGTATAAGCCAAGATGTATAATAAACATTTGGAAAGCTAAACTTATAAAACGGGAAATGGAAAGAGGAAAATGTTCTCTTAATAATATTATCTATATGCAGTAGTCACAAATAGTCGTATTGCAGTGTTATTATATTTGTCATAAAATGTTTCTAATTTTTTTTTTGGCAAATGTTATCAAGTCTGTTTTTTTTTTCTTTCTTTCTTTTCTTTTTTCGTTTCATTTTTTGTTGGATTTTCTTTGTTTATTTCAATTTCTTAGGTATTTTGTTCAAGATGGTTTCTATGCCTTTTATGAGCTGTAATATAAGTTGCAACCATGTTTTCTCTTGTTTTTCATTTGTAAGTGAATCGAATCAAATCGTGCAGATTTACAATTTTTATTCTTCTATGAGGCTGCTTTATCCTATCGTTCATATTCCAGACAAGGGATGGGTACGGGCAACACATATTGATTTTTTGGTATCTGTTATTACATTTCTCTGGCTCCCAAAATTTGGTACTCCATTACTATGTTCATTTTCATATTCGTTGTGAAATTTCAATTCTGTATTCCAAAGTTTCTTGATCAAATTATTTATTATTGAATCATCTTTTGTAAAATTATCTATCTAAATCTTTGAATATTTCGATTGCTCCTATTTCCTTACCATGTTTTTTTTTTTTTTTTTTTTTTTTTTTTTTTTTTTTTTTTTTTTCAATTTTATCAAAGTACCAAATTAATCCTTTAAATCTTTTTTTATTCAAAGTATCAATTTAATCCTTTGATTTTTTTTTATTTATTTTTTATTCAAAGTATTGTAATGAGAACTGGATGGTTCCAGCGTCTATGGCAAGTTCTATTAAGTGGGTGTCCACTTGTCCACTTAAGTTCGAGCGCTCGTGATGCTGGCTATTTTTCCGACCCAACCCGGGCTGGGTGAGTTCAATGTGTGTTGCTGGTCTGTAAGTTTCAGCAAATGGAGTTTAAAATCTTCGCCTTGAATGACTAAATCGATGATAAACAAACGTTAAGCCATACAAAACAGGGCTTTAATAATTTTTCTGCTGCTACCGTTTTAAATATTTTGTATGTTTTGTCTAGCTTTTTGCAAGATAATCATTTTCTTCTTGAGGGCTTTTCTTCCTTTGGATATATAGCATGGAATAAGTTTGTATATATTTTTTAAAAAAAGGCCTATTCTATTATTACCAATTTTGTTAAATAAAGCATCAGTAGTATTTCTATCTACAATCCAGTTTGTTATGTTTTTATGTTCTACATAATTTGAGCGATCTTTTCTAAATTTCATTTTATTTTTTCAAGTTTAAATATAAAAAAATCATTCTACAACTTAGATTCGAATTGAAAAAAATACTTGGAGAAAGTCTAAAATACAAATTTCTATTTAAAACCAAAATTTTATTTTAATAAAAAAAAAGCCAGGCGGACAAAAAAAAAATCGAGCAGTTCCCTACAATAGCTGCGTAAAAGAAATTTGGGGGTGTTATTTTTTGTCAGTAGGAGAATTTTTCTTCGCACTTCCTAACTTGAAATTGAAAAATCAATGCACCAATCATATTCCTTGAAAAGAAAATTTTGCCTGAATTTTTTGGGCGTGGAAAAAAATTGTGGAAAATTTTAGTCTGCGAATACAAACTTTTCGTGATAGCGCATATCAAATTGTTCCATCATTCAATTTATTTACTCCTTCTAAAATTTATAATTCTTTTATGTTTCTAAAAGATAGGTATTGATTAAAGGGAGGTGTTCCTTAGAATGTGTGATAAGTAGTGGGGGTATGTCCGAGGAAAAGAAATTTTTTGAGTACGCGCGTTTAGTGTTTGTGTTAAAATTTGTTATAAAAGTGTGTGCTCAAACATTCTTTTCTTTAGCAACGGGTCGTTTTACATTCTTTGTATATGCTGGCACTATCTGCGTTGAATCTGGTTCGTAATTCTTTAATCTAATTGCACTATAAATTTTTCTAATGATTTTTCTTTCTAATCTTCTGATATTATTTTGATCCTCTTTCGTTAACGTTCACGTCCCACTTCAGCCTACCATCGACTACGATGATGAAAAAAATATCGAAATTGCTTTAAATAAATCTAATGATCTTAAAACAATATCACTGTCTCATCTTCTCAACATTCTTCATAGATCAAAATATTTGGTTTGTCTCTAAATGTTTTAAAAATAACCTTTGATTTATGCAGGAACTTTGGGAACAACATTATTCTTATAACTAGTTTTCCTTCTTCTACCACACACTTACTCAGCCTCGAGTTCACACCGATGAATGATGCGTAGTACAGGCTACGCTGTACGCTCATGTACGCATAACGTCCAAGTATACCAGATTATTGGATAATTTTTTGAATTTTATTTTTTGTCATAGGTTTTCATGACATATTAAAATACATAAGTGCAGCCAAAAAGTAAATTTGAGAAGAATAATAGTAATAACTACTTACTCCTGTAGTGGTAGAAACAAAAGCCCTTCAACACGAATAGTCGTATTCATATTTAGATATGCATAATATTTTTATTTCGATCATTTTAATTTTGAAAACAAAATTTTGAGATTTATTTTTTACGTAAATTACCATCAAAACAATTTACCATCCTTAAAGTACAAATTAAACAAATTGTTATAAATTAATTATCTTATCTTTAATCTAATAAAATATCAAATTAATTAATTATAAAAAACAATTTAAATCTACATCTTAGTTGAATTGTTTTTATCATTATTTAATTCTTTGATTATTCAAACCAATTTTAAAAAATAGTAATAATTTTTATAATACTTCTTTATTTTTATTAATAATCATCACTTTATAATAGAAGACAGCCATTTATACTCTGATCCTCGAAGGTCAAAAGAACATTGGAACATTGCGCTACAGATTTGATTACAATTTCCAGTTCCCAATAATTAATTATTGAATCGCTTAAAAAAAAAGATGAAACACCATCAATAATTGTCAAGGCCCTATTACTGCTATCTTTGTACCTGTAATTAGAACTATTTTCTGACTATAGTTTAAAATTATTTTGGACTTGTACAAAAATATATTGATTTGTTGTTTTCATTGATTTAAATGCATATCTTTTATGATCAAATATTTAAATCTTAACCTATGGTTAGAATTTAAATATGTGTCATGATGGTGTAAGGTGAATAAAAGGACAGAATATTTTTTATCAAAAAAAAAAAAAAAAAAAAAAAAAAAAAAAAAAAAAAAAAAAAAAACTCTAAACAAGAGTAAATGAACAAGGAAAGTGAGAAAAATATACTCTATGATATTTCAAAATGAGAAGAAAAATATGGTCTCCAAATCCGGCCTGAAGGACCATAATTTTATTTGAATTATCAGTACAGTACGAAATTTTTACAAATGAAAAGTTAAGGATAATTTAGTCATCCACCTAGCATAATGTCTGATTACAATAACATAATTGAAATATCCACCTTTTAAGACCTTTTCTAGGAGACAATACGTTCATATTTAATTATCGTTCATGGATATTATTCCCGAAAATACTGGAATTTGACGACGAAATTTTCTTATTTAAAACATATTTTTGGTCAGTTCTATTTTTATTTATTCTAAAATGCTCATTATAGTTAGTTTATAGTTTAAATGTTTCATTAATTTCTGTTTATTTATTTTATTTCCAATTATTACTATTATCATAAATTAATAGGAAACAACATTATTACAAAAATCCTTGAATAATTATAACTATTTATAAAATAAAAATAATTTATAACTATAATTAATAAATAATAGAATTATTTACAACATAGACATTAAAATTACATTTATCAAGCTATGGTTTTGAATCCCCCCCCAACGTTCAATTTTTAGAGGGGTATTTTTCCAATAAAAAACTTCATTGTGAAACAATTGAATTCACTTTCAAAATTTAAGTCAAAAGATTCATTTTCATATGAGTTTTTTTAAACAATTTCTAACACAATTACCTTATATTCACACATTATTAATATCAAATTTTATTCCCATAAAAGGGTTCTTTTAAAGAATATTTATAAACTATTTTTTATAAGCGTACTAGATACCTTCCTTTTGGATTCAAAACCAATTTTGATAGATTTGTATTTAATTAAATAAAAAAAAAAATACTTACCTACTAACATACTATAAAATTTAATTGCTTATTTAGTAATATTATTGATTGCAATTTTGAAGAAGAAGAAAAAAGTGTTGTAAACCAAAGATATGCATAATTCTAATATTTAGAGACATCTTGTCTCTAAATATTAGAAAAATAAAATCAAACACAAAAATAAATGGAATTTGGTGTCCTAGTTCAGTTTAATATGAGTTTCATAAAACGTTAGCCTTATAATATATGATAAAATTATTCTGGTAATAAAAAATTGAGTATTGAAGTGTTCAAATATTGGACCATAAAGAATCATATAACCCTTAAATTTTGGCGCCCAAATGGGGACTAAAATAATAAAATTGACTTCGTATCTAATTAACAACAGTGCAAAAAATCAAATACTAATGTATAATGCGACTAATGTATAATTACATTTTTCACAATCAAATACTAATGTATAATTACATTTTTCAAAATCAAATACTAATGTATAATTACATTTTTCACTGAATAATTGGAGACATTTCATCCGTTGTTTTAAGGCATTTATAGCTATATAAAAATACAATTACCTAAAGTCTCATAATTTAATTTACAAATATTACTGATCTAGGTTTAAAAAACGGTACACCAATAATATCAAAAAATCTATTTTTAGCTAAAAACATCATTTGGGTAAGCCAGGATAGATAAACAATATATAAATATATAAAAAATAACAACTAATGTATAATTACATTTTTCAGTATGAGTTGATTTATATTTGATTAAAAAGTTATTATTTGATTAAAACTTATTTAAATCGATTTTTTTTTATTTCTCACTCTCTCTTTCATTTAAAATAGTAATAATCCTGATTATAATTATAAAAATGTTGTCAACTTTCAATATTATTCGTTGTAAACTGTAAATTCTTTTGAATTTAAAAGACCTTTTATCAAAATGGAATTGAATAGGTTTAAGACCAATAATAATTGAAAGTTATGACATTTTTATCTCTTTTATTTAAATATAATTTAGTTAATTTTTTGTTTGTTTAGTTATAATTTATGAACTTTTTTGATTTTCAAGATTAAGTTAGTTTTTTTTTTTTTTTATTATTTTTACATTTTATCTCTTGTTTTCTTTATTTTTTTCTCTGTATTATAGACTTTTATTTTTATTACTTTTTCATATATATTATTTTTTAAAACTTCAAGGAATATGAACATTTACTAATCTATACTTATAAAACGCAAAAGCCCAGTTGGTATACTGACTGACTGTTAATCAACGTAGCTCCATGATGGCTAAACGTAGAGGCTTGAAATTTGGCACACAGGTCCATTTTAGTATGTAGGTGCGTAATAAGGAAGGAAAAAATTAAGTTCAAGTGGGAGCAAGCTACCGCCAAAAATGACGCTATTTAGCGGGTCTTTTTGCAATTTTTTTCTGGGGAAACTAAAGAAATAACGAAAAATGACCAAGAGTAGACCCTCCCAAAATAGTATATAAGGACCTCATAAAAAATATAAAATTTGAAAATTTCCGTTTTTTCCCCGATTTTTGGACGGTTTTCACCACCAAAAAAATTTCGGAATTGAGAAGTACCACTTTGGGATGAGCGAGAAAGCTGAAATTTGATACAAAGGTGTTCCGAAGTACAAAAAGTCATATCCTTGAATAAAATATTGAATTTTCTAACTAGGAGCGGTGCTCACTCTGGGGGTCGGTTCCACCAAAAACCCATAGTTAAGAAGTATCACTTCGGGATGAGCGAGAAAGCTGAAATTTTATACGAAGGTGTTCCGCAGTGCAAAAAGTAATATCTTTGAGTAAAATATTGAATTTTCTAAATAGGAGCCGTGTTCACTCTGGGGGTCGGTTCCACCAAAAATCTAAAATTGAGAAGATTTAATTTCGCGTTCTCGAAATTGTTGTTGAATTTTGTAACCGTCGCGAAGCACGGGAAAACAGCTAGTTTCATTAAAAATCCTTTCTGGTATTATGATACATTTTACTGCCATAGCTAAGTTGAAAAAAAAATGGCGCAGTCCTGTTAGTTCTAACAATGTAAATGTTTAGATTCATTAAAGTTTAAATTTTGTTTTCTTAATTATTTTTTTTTTTTTACATTTATTTTTAATTTTATTTAGAAAAATAGTCTTTTTCAATGATTTTCAAATATCATAAAAAAAAATTTTTAGTTGGTTTTTTATATTATTTTTAATATTTTAGTTTCAATTTTTTTTAATTTTTGTTAAACAAAATAAGTATTCATTTATTTTATTTTTCAAAATTATTGAACAAACAATCTTTTTTATTCTTTTTATTGTTTAAAAAGAAAGAAAAAAAATGTCTGATTACAATTAATTTTAATGCTTCAAATCAATGTTATATTTTTCAAGTAAATAGCTTGGTAACTGAGTCTCTTATGTAACTAAATGACTCAAAACGATTCTGAATGACTCAAGAAATATCTTAATATCAAAATATTTCTTTCCAATTACATGATCTAGAAATGGGGCGGTCTGATGATTTTTAATTGCATACGACTTCAAAAGCAACAAGACTAGGAGGTGTCATCAATGGTAAATTATTATTTTGATTTGATTTGAGCCTCCAGGTTAAAGAAAAACTTTTTCAGTTCAAAGTCTTGATTTGTGTAGGTATCAATTATTTACAGTTGGACATGCTTCCCCATTATAAATAGTATACGAGTATACAGACCCAATTCTGTATATACCATAGCTTTTTACTTAATAAATGGTTAGGTCAAATATACTATGTGTTTCTTAGGCATATTATACAATATGAAAAATCATTGATGAATTGAAATGATTTTTTTAAAAAAAAGAAATGACTTGAATATTCAAGTTTATCAAATATGGTAAAAATTTAGATGAAAATTTATCTTGCACAGTGGATCAAGAGATGATGTTCTTTTTGTCTAGTCGTCCGATGTGTTAGCGACCTTTGAATAATCTAAGGTAAACCACGGGAAGACAACCAAAAGTGTATACTATTTCATGAAAACATATTATACTAGACAATTTATTTAATTTAGAAGTATTCCTGAATTAGACATCTCAATGAAATTTTCCTCCCTCCCGATTAATAATTAATATTATTTCAGACATTTTTTATCAAAGAATTATTAAAGTTTTACTTAATTAGTTAGCACTACCTTTAAGTTATTTTTACTGTGTGTTGTTAATTATTACTATTATTATTTCGACGTAAATCATTCATTTGTATTTCGTAAAAAAATTAAAATGATAAAAAATACATTTTTAAACATATATTATTAAAAATAATGTTTTCTTTTTCTCTGTTGGTATACAAATGCACATAGGTGACATGGGGTTTTATAGTTCGGCCATCATTTGTTTGCTTGGTTGATGTATTGAATTTTTAGTCCACTAAGATCTATGCTTCCGAAGTATTGTTGTGGTATCATCATTAGATATTCACGACTAAAACTCAACGACACAGAAAACGATGGTTGGATCACCAACATCTCTGACTGCTGATCTTCGTCTCCAAAATCGAAACAAATCATTGGTCGCTAAATTGACAACATAACATTGTGGTCTCAGAAAACCTCTACACAACTTGGGCATCTTCAAGTGTATACCTTATTGGGAAGAGACAAAAAATAATCGGGCGATCGGGCCACTAAACCCCAGAGAAGAACTCGTCCGAGACAATCTGGCTAGAGAACTGTCCAGCTCAAAAATTTTGTTTAATACCTTGTTACGAAACGGGAAAAATACTATTATCACACGTGCAAGTAAAAGGTTAGAACATGTCACGGATCCAACCGTAATATTATAAACTAATGGTCAAGAGAAGGTTTGAAACTGACAGAGGGGTTAAACTATGAGGGGTTGACAACTATATACACACCATACAGAAACAGACCACACCACATAACAATTGCGTGGAAATCAATGGTTTTTGTTATTACAATAGTTCCGCGTGTGGCTTCCAAAAGCTAAAAGGCCACTGACAGACAAAACAAGAGGTTTCCATCAGCAAGACACCAGAAGTCGAATATATTAGGTCGATTTTGGTCACGCCCTGACCGTTACTTCATAATGTTAACCTCAATCCCATGAGGCTGATGAAATGGCTATTTAAGTAATCAATACCCAACTCAAAATATGATAATTTAGCTTTCACGGTACGCAGAATGAAAAAACCGAATAAAATCCGTTAGTCCGCCGTTCTCACCAAATGAGTCCTAATTGTATTGGAAGGAATTACGCTTCCGGCAATCTTCTGGTAACATATTCGATGTCAATCCGTTAACCACATTTTCTGGAGATAAAAATAGGACCATTTCACTTTATAAAAACATGTCCGAAAATGATTCCAGTCCGACAACTGACTTTGGAAGAAAATGTATTTTTTTCAATAACTTTGGTTTCACGTCATTTTTTTCCAGTTTTCAATTTTTTACAAAACGTGGCTTTTTCGGTCATGCCTTCAGGGTGACATTATCTTATATCAGACTCAAGAATATAAGATTATAACTGATTGACATCGAATTATGTTACAATCTCCAAAGACATTACAGCATTAAAAGTATCTATTTGCTATTTTTAACGAATCCACTAAAACACGTTTAAATTCATTGTAACTTTTTGGCTTTACTCTCTACAACATCTTTTAAATTGGCTTTCATTTATTATTTTTGTATTGCCTTAAAGCTACAAATCTACAAATATAATCAAAATAAGTCTCCTTCTATTCAACATCAGAAATATAGAAAACTTATTTAGTAAAAATGAAAACAAGAATCCGAAATAAGGAAACAAAAAAATTGTATATTATAACCATAAATCAAACTTAGAATGAGACAAAATACGAGAAAATAAAAAAAAACGAGAAGTTTCTGTTGCTGTTGCGCTTTGTCGAAACTCAAGAGGACAAAAATTTAATTTGAAAATATTATGCAGATGATACCGATTTGAGGAAACAACTAATGTGGTATTGAATGGAATAGCACAGTGTTCAAAATAGCAATGGATCTTGTGCAATATGACAGCAAATGACCTTTCAATCAAATTCTCTGAAATTTTTATATATTTTCGGGTGTAGTCTCATTAGCCCGGAAATAAAAAACTGGACCGTTTTTACGTTACAGGTTGGTATGGGGTAAAAATTTGAAGATTATCAACCCATAGAATTTTGTGGTAAAGTCTGTTTATTTTTGTAAATATTACTACCTATAAAGAGGAAAGTATTGTAATGGTTTGAAATTTATGATCTCAAGTATTCAATGCTCGGGAGACTTCGATATTTTGAGATCTCCAGAACCTCAGAGTTACATTTATATAAAAATTCTGAATCTAAAGTGCAATCAATCATAATTATATAATAATAATCAATAATTTAAAATATGAAGCTTAGAAAATCAAGTTTAAAAAATGTAATAAGGGAATGAAGGCTGAACTGACTTTTTAAATTCAGGATAAGAAGTGAATGGTTCTTCCTATCTCTAGACGAGACAAGACCAACTCTTCTATTTGATTGATAATTATTAAAATTTTAGTAATTATCGATCGAATTAAATTAGTTTGACGTAGTTGCACAATGCACAATATCATCACTTGGTGATACTTCATGTAGAAAGTACCGTCTAAGGCATGGATTCTCAAACAGGGGTACGCGTACCACTGGTGGTATTCGGGCCCATTTCAGGTGGTACGCGAAGCCATTTTCAGTTGTACACAAAATATCATAAAATAAATGTAGGCAATATGTAAAAAAAAAAAAAAAAATCCCACCTCATAATACGAGTGACTCACAGTGAATTAGAAATCCGTTCGCAGAAAACTCAGATGCAGTCGTATCTGACGAAGATATAAAGAATCGTATTTTGATCTGACAAGTGACAGCACTGTGAAAGATATGTTCAACAGTAATAGTATTTTTGTTGATTGTTGGATGAAAATCAAGAAGATCAAATTTAATATCCAAGTTTCCAAGAAAGCCCTATAACACTTTGTTACCACATATCTGTGCGAATCTGGATGTTCTCAAATGTTGTACTTGAAATACAAGTATAGGGGTAAATTAGATGTGTCTCATGACATTCGCGTAAAAATTAGTATTATTCAGCCTGATATTGAATCAATTGTTTCTAATAAGAGTACGTAGTACGTAATCTCATCAGAACAGGAGGAAGTGGGTTCAAACCCCCACCTTTCTACTCACTCTGCCACTCTGTTTTCCATCTTATCAGGTACCTTTGCATGATAATTTTTTAACCTCAGATTCTTTGTGGAATTATTGTCTCATATGTTAATGATTTTTTTTTGTTTTCCTTTATACAACCCCCCCCCCCCCCCCAGAGTGGTGGTACTTCAAAAATTCGAAAAAA